>QKRW01000058.1:0-181469 GCA_003260565.1 Monilinia fructigena
ATCTATATCTATTTCTATCTGTATTAACATCAACGCTAGAGTTGGGGGCTCGGATAATGCGTTTCTTGAAGGGTTGAGATGATGGGGAAAGTTGATGGATGGATGTATACTTGGTTGGGCAGGAAGTTGGAGGTTTGGATTTTGTATAGAGATTGGTTAGGGGGTTTCGGTACTGTGGCTTGAGTTGTTTGTCAGGATGTTTTGTGTTGTTGGTTTAGCTGTGGGAGGTTGGAATGGAATGGAATGGTTATTATGGGGAGTGGTTATGCGAAGAATATGTTCCAATGTCAAGTGTCCAAGAGGAATCTCCTCTTCGATGGATTTGAAAAGATAGGGGTTTCAGTGGGTCGTTTTCTGGAAAGGTAGGCCTTGGTTGATATGGAGTTGAGTTGCAAGAGGAGCAGATATTATCATTCTACCTTCTACTTCTCGCCTCAGCCCTAAACAAACTCCCAAACGACCACATCTCCACTTCTTCTCCAATCATCAATCCATTGAGTGTTCCTTTCCCTCCAAATCTCCTTCATCTTCTTTCCTCTACCCGCTCCTGTACCTTCCGCCAATCCATCATAAAACTCATGAATATCTGATTCGATCCCTTCAAATCCTACCAAATAGCGGGGCCATTGTTTTTTTAATTTTCCCCTTTTCCATTCCTTCATCCTCATTTTCGTCTATTTCAGGAAAAACAACAATTTCTTCCCTCAGAAACCGAGAGGGATCATCATAGAATCGATCTGCTTCGTCTCTATAGCTTTCCCTTTCTCCAAAAGGTAAATGGATAGGCGGTTCACAACTTAATGCCCAAGCACCTAATCCTTTATGTATCAATCTACTTCTCCATGCCGTACTATGACATGGCATTAGGAAACCAACAAATGGTTGTTCTCTTTCTTTTTTCCAGTTAGGATTTGCAGATGTACCCATTCCCCTGGCGACATATTGAGAATTCTCTTCTTTCTTGATGTCGTAGTTAATATTCAGAGATGGGGGAGCATCCTCATCAAAAGAAGCGGGATAGTGTTTTAAATAAGAGTAGGCATCTGGGGAATGAAGCGGGATTCCTTGTGCATCCAACATTTCAGTTTCGTAGCGGTGACGGATGAATGATGTTACGGATATGACGGCGGATTGATGAACCAGTGTTGTGTATGCTGCTAACGCAATATTGAGAAGAACGAGGAAGGTTAAAAGTGGTTTGCGGATTACTTTTGTGTATTGACCATGGGTTTTGAATTTGTGGATTTTGCTGGAATTAGGATTTCTTTTGTAAAGAATGATGTAACCGAAGGAGCAGTCAAAATGAGAAGAATAGGAAGAAGTGGATAGATAAATCGCACTTCTTTATGAGAGATTGTGCTTAAAATGAAGATCATCACACCAGTTAATTGAGTTAGGATAGTTTGAATATTACTTGCAGATGTCGAGTTTGATACCTCATCTGGTGGCGTAAAAGTTTTGAATAATGAGAGAATAGTGAAAGGCAAATAAGTGAGTAACAAAAGTGGTAAACCTTGTGAGAAGAAATAATGCCAATCATTTTTACCGTAAAACACGGCCAAATTTTGGGAGATGTTGAAATTTAGCCATTGGTAGGGTGGAAATGTCCATTGTCCAAAGTAAAAATGATCTGAGAATGCTGATATGACAAGGACGAGGGAGCCACAGATGAAAGCTTCTCTGACGAGAATGATGTAATCTCGTAGTGTTGGTGATTTGGAGGACTTTTGGGATACTCCAGGTATGAGTGACATAATTGTTGGCATTATAACACAGAACCATATTAGAAGATTGGTGGGTCGAAGAATACAAGCAATACCTGCGAGAAGAAGGGAATATCGAAGTCTAGTTTGATTAGTCTTGGTTGTTCAATCGAGAATTTAAGGAGGGCTTACTGGTTCACGGATTCTGCTGTTCTAAAAACACCTTCAAATGTAGATGTAGACGACCCTTCTTTCAGTTTACCATTAGCCTTCTTTCCAGTATCAAACCGTCATATCCCAAGGCCAATAATACAATGCTTGAATTGTCAAACTTGTTTCCACAGAATTCGAAAAAGTTCTTGTTGAACAAAACCAATTCCAAGGACTCAATACACTCATAAAAATCTAATTACATATTAGTATATAATACCCAAAACCTATTGAGATAAACATACAGCAACAGAAGCCGTCTGATTATTCAATCCATAAATTTTCTCTGTCATTTTCCAAGTATAATAATCACAATTTGCAGCAAAAATAGCTTGGATAACATTTTGGTAATACAGCTAATACTTCAGCTCTAAATTGAGGGAAGAAATTTAACAAAGCCATAGGTTTATCTACTAGATAATAGGCAATTGCAAAAAGAGCTGGGTGGAGTGAAGATCTTAATTGGTAATGCCATTCCTATTTCATATCATTAGTATCTATGTTATTAACTTCAATATCATCAAGGTGACGCTCCGCTGGCCCTCCCGGGGGGCCACTGCCGTGGTGGCTACTTTTTATATATTTAAAACATCCCACGCCTCCCCAGCTAGAAAAGCAGGCCTCGAATCGACAGCGGGGAAAGAAAAGGAGAGGTTACATACCCACGTGAGCCAAGCACCACTATCTGTACCAAAAGCCATTTGCCATGCTGGCTCTAATGATTGAAAATATTCATCGGGTTGAAAAAATGTTTTGACGAGAAACGAATTGAGGATTCTAAAAACGAGGAGAAGAACCCAAACATCTTTTGCAGTTTGTTCGTTCACTAATTTATGTTTACCATTTTCTTGGATATCCGGATCTGGAACTTTGGATAGGATATCTGATTTGAGGTTTGGAGATTGAGATGAAGGTATTTTTACCTCTGTTGGAAGAGAGGTGCTCATTTCGAGGGAATAATCATGGGGACAAGAGGCTAGAGGATGATAAATAAAAGAAAGTATAAAGAGTAAGAAATGAATGAAGGATTGAAGTATTCAATGTATATATTGTACCTAGTATATACCCAAGATATCCGACGGTAGAGGATATAATAATAGACTTACTTTATTGTTCCGAGTACGTACCTCTACGGAAGAACGCACGTGTTTCTGAGATGAAGTTCTTAGGTAATCTTAGTCTTTACTAGTTGCCGACTTTTACCCGGTCACACAGTTGATGCCTTAATGCCTTATTATGATTTCCTCATTACCCATTTCCCAATCTTGAAAGTTGGGAGCTTGGAAAATTGCCCCAGTGATATATTTCCCTATGCGGGGTTGTCATATTCAAGATTTCTACCGAGATGTATATCGTATCTATCTCGTCGCACCAATGTTACCGTAAAATGTTATAATAAATGGCCATGAACCAGCTGCAGTCTTGAGAATGTTTGATAAATGTCAATTCAGAGGTCGATTGGCTGAATAGAATGATTTATGTCATTGCCATTATCTCTTGGCTTTTGAGTCATGTTCATTAAATCCTTATTAGTCCTTGTGTACTGCCTTTTATGGCTTCTCTGTATATATGGATGTGTATAGATGTTATATATATGCATTATGTATTATATATACGTAGGTAGTACAGAGTACGTACCGATTAGATCCATACATATCTAGGTACCGACTAACGGTACACATACATCTCTAGATACATATGTACATACTCCGCACATATATAGTATATATGGTACATATATACTACATATATAATACATATATCCATAGATACATACATATACATATATGGTATACATACACATACAATATATATCCACAGATACATCCATACACACACACACACATATATATCTATACATATACACATATCCAATACATGTACACATGCACACACACACACACACACATATATATATATATACGTATACGTATACTATTTACTACTACTTACATACTACATACTACATACTACATACTACATACTACATACTACATTACTACTACTACATACTACATACTACTACTACATACTACATACTACATACTACATACTACATACTACATACTACATACTACATACTACATACTACATACTACATACTACATACTACATACTACATACTACATACTACATACTACATACTACATACTACATACTACATACTACTTAGGTAATCTAATTACCCAAAATCTTACCTACTCTTCTACCAATGAATGAAATACATATATATCCTCAAAATACCTATCTATAACCTTTCCTTAACAATCTACCTAGCTATTCAATACTTATCACTCCTCCGTATATCATCCATCATCTCAAGAACTCAAATTCATCACTCCATCACTCATTCAATCAATCATTCACATGATGAATGGGATGATGAATGATTGAGCGCGAGGGAATTGTTTGCATTTAAACACTCCCCTGTTATAAATGTTTTCTAACTCTCTCTCATAATCGGATCCAACTCACCAATCAATGAATCAACGATTATGCTTGGAATAGAAATGATAGGTTGGAAATTCATCATGACCCTCTAATTCTCTTGAACTACATGCAGATCCCAGGCTGGATATCCACTAATGAACACTATCTTTGCCTTTCTCCGCCTCATTTGAACCCTATAAGCAGGAGGTGACGAGCACGGAAATCGACGGATGTGCTTTGGAAGCTTTTCTTCCCCTAAGTGCAGGTATAAGCATGAATTGAAAAAAATGATGGTATCTACGAGATTTCTGTTAGTCAATGAGAGATCAGCTGGGTAAGAGGATGGATATACTTGCACTTAGGGGTTTAGTGAGTTTGAGAGAAGGGAGAAAGGAAAAAAAAAAGTATATCTTGAAGTGCATTTCTCTCATTTCTTCTAAGACCTATCTACCTACATCTTGACACCTCGACATCAAAGGTCTAGAGCAAAAGTTCCGTATCGTACTATCAAAGTAAGTATCTACCAAAAAACTTTAGTCTACTAGATTATCTATCCATCTAGTCGATTTGTCTTCCCTTCCCTTCCCTTTCAACATCTTACCATTACTCCTACTTCTACATCTCAATTCCATACATCAATTCATTTTATCTATTCCATCTACCGATTTCTAACTCAATACCAAAGAAAACCAGTTACAATACAATACATCCACAAACCTTCCCATCAAATCAATCATATATCATCATGGCTCCCCACGCAGACTCCCTGTCTACCACAAATGGTGTTGCCGGTAGCACACTCAAAGCCACTGCCCCCACATTCTCCCCAGTTACCACCATCCCAGAATCAAAGTATCATTCAACATCATCCGAATCCGCCATTCATGATGAACATGAATACGCAGCACACAATTATCATCCTCTTCCAATAGTTTTCGCACGAGCATCAGGTTCAACCGTTTGGGATCCAGAAGGAAATCAATACATTGATTGCCTTTCTGCTTATTCCGCCGTCAATCAAGGTCATTGCCATCCAGAACTTGTCAAAGCCCTTTGCGCACAAGCTCAACGTCTTACTCTCTCTAGTAGAGCATTCCATAATGATGTCTTCCCCAAAATGGGCTGAAAAGATCAAGGATGTTTTTGGATATGAGATGGTTTTGCCAATGAATACTGGTGCTGAGGCAGTTGAGACTGCTATTAAGATTGCTAGAAAGTGGGCATATAAAGTTAAGGGTGTTGAAAAAGATAAAAGCATTGATCTTTGCTGCTGCAGAGAACTTCCATGGACGAACTGTATGTTTTTCCCCTCTTTTGATTTATCGCTCCATCTTGTTCTTTTGAATACGATTAGAATTTCTCTATACACTCTTATTCTGCCTCCACGGCAGTGGCCCCGGAGGGCCAGCGGAGCTTCATTCGATTAATCAATTTTTTCTTATTTATTAATGGGGCAAGCCCCCAAACCCATAGCTCGCTGCGCTCGAAAGTTCTATATCATCATACCATTCTACACAGATCATGATATGATATGAAATACATGAAACTAATAAAAAATTCTCACTACAGATGACCGCAATCTCTATGTCCGTTGACCCTGAATCTCGCGATAACTACGGTCCATATGTTCCAGGTGTAGGCGCTGCATGCCCAACTACAAAGAGGCAGATTAGATTCAACAATGTTTCTGATCTCGAAATTGTCCTCGAAGCACATGGGAAGGATACCGCTGCATTCATTGTTGAGCCGATTCAAGGTGAAGCAGGTGTTGTTGTTCCAGATGATGATTACCTTTCAAAGGTTCATGCTCTCTGCAAGAAACATGATGTTCTCCTCATTTGTGATGAAATCCAAACTGGTATTGGTAGAACTGGACGTATGCTTTGCTCAGAGTGGTCTGGTATTAAACCAGATATGGTTACACTCGGAAAGGCGATTTCTGGTGGAATGTACCCGGTCTCTTGTGTTCTCGGTTCAAAGGAAATCATGCTTACTGTTGAACCTGGAACTCATGGTTCCACTTATGGAGGTAACCCGGTGTTGTTTGGGTTGTGATTCTCATCCGTTGGTTGTGGGGAGAATCAATGGAAGAGAAGAAATTTGACTTGCGGGGGCTGAGAAGCGTTGGCTCGCTGATTGGTAGCTGAGTGGCTTTTGTTGATAGATTTGAGAAGGGACGATCAGTCTCATTGTGCATGATGAAGTTGGTTAGAGGTGAAGGGTTTGGTATAGATATATTTGGCTGCCGGATTTCTCTGTCATGATCCTCACGAAGATCGTGTGTGTTTGGGTCCAGTGGGTTTGTGGGAGAACTTCTGGTGGATGTGCTATGTTGCTCTTCGCAATGGCTAACGCGGATTATCTTAAGTGGTTGTTTTTTTAGCTCTCTCTGATTTAGTGTTACTTCTTTGTTTCGGCCTTGAGTGAGAGTAAAGTTATCCACCTGTTTATGCTGTTATACAATGATGACAGCAGTTTGTGTCATTTGTCTGTGTTCACCCTCTGTGTGTCTGTAGTGACGCGGTATTTCAACGGCTCGCTCCTTATTTCAAGGAAGCCGGTAGTAAGTCGAATGGTTAGACTCCGCAATGATCTTGAGGGTATGTATCGATAGTAGGATGATGTTCATTTGACGCTCATGTCCGGAATCCGAGTGTGTTTACTCTCTCTCCCTCACATTCCATTGAGGCGCACCTATGGTTAAATTTCGAATCCGCACGCATCATGTGGTGTTTCTCGCACAAAGTTCATTTCCTTTTTTTTTGCGTGGGAGATATCAAAAGAGTTTGGGTATCTTACTGGTCTGTCTTTATGTCTTTCTTCTCTTCATGTTATCACGGAGATGTTTAGGAACTAAGTAGATTGCGTTTATGTCGCAAGGGTATGTGGGGAAAAGATTGGTATGTTGAAGAGAATTTTATTCCTGGTGCCTCTTAAGGCTGCGTTGTTTGACGAGTGTTATGGTTGAGTTTGAGTTCTTAATTAGCTCTCTTCGAGTGTTGATGTGGTTCCTGAGGATGAGTATTGTGGTTTTTTTATGGTTTGGGCTTGTAGCGGGGAGAGTTATTCTCTGGTTTTGTGTTGGCTAGGTGATCTATGCGCGATTTGTGGTGTGGATCTTGGAATGACGGCATAGTGTGATAAGGGTATGTGGACTGGAGATTACCTTGGAGGCGGAGGTGTTTTGGTGCTATATGGGTCTTATGTTTATTCGCATAGCTATTGCCGAGATTGGAAAAAGAGATTAGGGGCGCCAGCAGAAGCATTATGTGTTAAGCGGTGTTTTATTACTGATCTGCATGTCGATATTATCTGTGGTGAGCATATAGTCTCGCTATTTGAGATAAGATGGAGATATAGTTAGAAATCTAGAGAATCTTTCTATAATGGTTTTTGATTCTAGTACCAAGGGTCTTCTTTTTTGGCTCATATATTGTGATACATAATTTATTTCGCAGGGGTACATTTTGCCCGCGGAATGCCTTTCACCTCCTCATTATCTTATTCTCTCTTTTGTCGATCACATACAGCTCTAACCTTCTTACGCGACGCTGAAGTATTTCTATTATAACGAGACTTAGGAGTTGGTCCAGGCATTCACGTAGTGTCTTTTAGCACATGCTCTCTATTAGGGAAATGTGAGCACAAGTGTGATATATATATAGAATGAGGGATAAAAGCGTGGCCTGCCAGTGTGTGAATGAGTTTGTATATCTGTTATTGTATAGTTTGTTATGTTAAATGTCCTGGCAATGCTCGTATACTGTGCGACATATGCTGCAATAATCATGATGAATATTGTGATATTGTATAATGTATGTACTGTATTGTATATTATAAAAAGTTGATTAATGTTGCTGGATTTAAGGTTGGGTTGGGGTCTCACTATGCTTTAGGAGATGAGACCAGTTTTGTATGGGAGAGATTGGTTGAATAGGATGGCTTTTGGAGGCGTTGGGGTCCGAGCTAATGGGATCGAAGAAAATCCACTGCCTCCACGTCATGGTTTTCATTGGAATAATGGATATGTATATGATATGCAATATATTTATAAATTAGAGCACGGCAGCCATCAAACACAACAAACTGTGACCATTTCGAGTTATACTCGAAAACACTCTCGGTCGTCTAGTGGTTATGACGTCAGACTGTAATTGTACATTGTAATTGGATGTCGCGCGTTCGGACTCGCGCTAGGCTGAGATAGGGGACCAAATTTACTTTGTGTATTATGTAGTGTTTGTTCCCCCCTTCGCAGGTTAATTCTATAAATGGATTTTGGTTATCTATTTAGTGTCTCCGCGGCGATTGGAGGAATAGAAGATATCTCTTTGTGTGTTCTCTTGGTTAGTTTTGTATTGGGAGGTACTGGGGATATTAGTATGGTGATAGGAGAATTTGATAGGGATATGGGGATAGGGATATGTGAGGCGGGGGTCTCGATTATTGATCATCGAGTTGACGTATACAATATAGACTCGCGAAACACAAGCCAGTCCGCACAATGTGGTTGAGCGGGGTCTACTTAAGTATCAACGAATCAATGGTGGAAAAGATCGTATAGTATAATGGATTAGAACTGTGGGATATCTCTTCGCATGGTTCGAATGTCAGACACCTGACTGTACCTCTTATTGACATATGTCTCTACGATAGTTCAATTCGCGATCTCACTTTGCTGCTTGCATATAGAAATGAATAGTATTATCGAACTCTCTCTTGGACATTTTTAAAATATCGTCCACGTTTCAGGTGGAGTGCAACTTGGGTATTTTAAGTAAATAATTGAGATGTTCGGGTGAACCCTTTTTTAGTGCTTGTTTGCTGTTCGTTGTCGTTGTGTGTCTGCTACTGTTTTGACGGTGCGTCGACGTCTGGTGTTGTCAGGCATCTACTCTCGCCGGCCTACGCTCGCGCGATATCATCTTTTGCAGCTCGTATCAGGATGGAGTGAAGGACGCAGCGATTGAGATAGGAAGTCTTATACTAATACAATCATAGGACAATTCCCATTCGCTGTATGGTTTGATATAGGTATGATGATTATTGTGATGTCCCCCAATACTCAGTGTTCGACAAGAGTGATGGCATATCATCACAATCATCAAACTACCACCTTTACTTGTTCTTGCTCATCTAATCTCTATACATATGAAATTAATACTACTCTAATAAGTGATAGCGAATATCGTAGTCGTGCTGCGCTCCTATGAACAACGCTCCAACGCGTCGTGTGAGCGCGGATTTGGAGACTAGATAGTCTACTGCAGGGGATACAGAGTCAGTACTTTTTTAGTCTTATCTGAGTACTTGGTTATTTGTTAGTTGTATGTGTGTATATAAGTAGTATGTTCTAACTTGGTATTTCCATGGATTATCTTTCCGTAATTAATGAGTAGTATATAATTGGTATGGCATTATGGCAGGTTACAGCGATAATGGATGGATGGATGGCTAGAGTTGGGTATTTGCTGCAGAGACGTTGTGCGGAAGAGATGAGGAATGGATCGGTTTAGGGCTGGGGCTGGACTTTGGTGTGGATTTGGGTCTAAAGAGTTGGGGTTTTTGACATGATTAGGGTTTGATGTTATTTAGAATGGGGATAGTGTAGTTTGATAGAGGGAATAAGGTCCATTGGTGAAAAGTGGAGAGGAGAGGAATGGATAATGGGTGAGACCAAATGGGATCTGATGGGGATGGTTCGCATGGGTGGTCTCGTTGGCGAAGGAGTGTGGTGGTTGTGTTTGGTTGATAAGAATTGAGAGATAGCAATACTGAGTTTCATTGATTTAATTGGTGTGGAAATGGAATAAAGGAAGATGCGTGGTGTTGAAAACAGGGCTGTAGATGACCACTTTACTTAGATGGTTAAGGCGATTTGGAGATTGAAGTCTCTGATTGTTGATGTGCGGGCAGTTAATGTAGGTGGTGGGAGAAATGTGATCGGTCTGAGAGTGACTTCGTGATCGCCGTGGGTGGGTGATGATGCGTTATGGGTTAGATCCATGTACTCGGTATCGAGGAGTCGCTTATGATTGACTAAGAATGATGACTGTTTGGTTGCATGATGGTCTAGTCGGCGTGATTGATTGTAAATAGAGATTGGTCGGTAGGGTGAATGATGAACGACCCGTTCGCAGATTGTATAATCATTCGATAATAAGATGATAGATGTGATGTATAGTCTGATAATGATGATGTTTGACCGACGACCCGCACGATGTGAATATGAGATGTGATCATGATTGCACTAAAAACGTGATGGTGTTCAAAGAATACCACTTGTGGTACCATTACTTGACACCTTAGGTGTTTTATGAATAGATACTAGCTTAAGGCCAACTGCATTACTGAAACTTCATTAGTATGATACTCGTCGCAAACATACGGGCTATGATTATTCATACAGTCAATTATCGATATAATGAGAATTTAAAAGCCACTCGTCATAACAGCAATTGATTTCATTACTGCACGCGTGTATAATCACATATAGCATTAATAGTCCGCTCAACATATTTAATCACGAGACTAGAGCTAAGATAAAGGACGCTTCTTGCATCGTCTCCCAGACTTGACACGTCCTTACGCAAAGCTCACGTACTAGGTAGTTAAGACATTGTGCATACAAAATCATGGGACGTAGAGTATCTCTTTATGAGTTCAACATTTAACCTAGTAAATTGTGTCCGCACCTTCACCCATTACCGTCTTTTATTATTTTTAATTGGGTAACTTGGCATGCTCGTGCTCATTTCACTCTAGTTACATGTCCTGATATACATATTCATGCTGATCTTACAAGTCGTGATCTATCAGCTAATTTTCCATGCATTTCTATGCTCATCTGTGTCATTATGTATCAGTTGATAATCTTGAAATTAGCCAATCCCGTATCTTCGTGTCTTAAATTGCATTTTCAGTTCATTATTACTCAATATTCTCATAGGTCGTAGTCTACATACCATTCTTGTGCAGTCGAGAGCATGCTCGATTGGAATCTGCGATACTTACTACTTTTCGAAGCTACTTTTCATAAGTCTTATTTCCACATTATAGTCGTCATACCATCGAGTGATCATGGTGTCAATTTAGTGTATCACTCATGTATCACCTCGTTTATATCAATAACATAATCCTCCACTCCTAATCCGCACTGACCATCATTTCCATCTTTTCCATCTCTCGCTTCCAACTCCTCCTATCACTCTTGTCTTAACTTTTAAGAACAAAATATGTAGTTCGCTTCTAACTTTATTACTGTACATATACTATGTGTGTCGTCAACCAGTAAGATTGCAATCATAGATATATCGTCTCACCGGCTAGCTGTTCTCAAGCTCCCACATGATCCGTGATCAAAAGTAACTATCTGGTGTTAGCTCTCGCCGAGGTGTGCGTTGCAGGTGACATTATATCGCACGACGTCGATAACCAAGGTATGCAGGGCTCAGCAAGTTGCAGGGAGGTGACGCAGGGGTTGTCAAGATTGCGATATAATAATTATATCGCAGTAATAGTACGTTTATGTAAGAGAAAAGGATATCGGAAGGTAAAGCTGCGTATCAAACATCGAATCACTTATGACAATCAATGCGTCATGAACTCTGAGGATGGATTGATTATGCGAGCGACAGCAAAGGAGTGTGCATTTCATGATCTTATTTTGACTTGCTTGCTCCCTTTTAGAGTAGCTTGATGGTGCGGGAAACCATTTGCGGGGGTGAATGGTAATAGTCTAGAATAATGAATGATCGAGAATGGGATTTGAGAATGGTCTATTGGGGTACATGAGAATGAAAATGAAGAGTCCCATAACTGCCTGCTAGAGATACAGGGACTTTAATACACAGAGATGGGCGTCTCCGGCGCAAGATCAGCCATTTATGTGGGATACGGATTATGGTCCTCGGTATGTAACTTCATGACTTTGTAAGAGAGGACGTGAGGACGTGAGGCGTGAGGACGTCTCTTGTTTCAGCCCAATGGTCTTTCAAAATCACATGTTCATTTCGTGTTTTGCTACGAAATATCACGTGAAATTTCTAGTTAGAAATATTTGTTTTAGCGCTTTCAATAATATTAGCGTCTACTATCAGCCGATTGTTTTGATATGATCTAGAATATTAATGCTAATAACTAATAGCGCAAATCAAGTCGATGCCAATACCCAAACATCTGCATATCCCCATCCAGATTTATCACTACCTCACCCAAGTCTAAATCTAGACTTTCGTATGTCAGTTTCTCTCAATCCAAAGATTTTCAGTTGGACCAACACCGTTTGGACATCGGAACTGGATATTGTTTACTGGCGGAACTTGGTCCGGTTCCTGGGGATCTGGAATAGTTTTAGTGATATCTCTCGACCCATTCATTTCGGCTTTCTCGCTAACACTTCGTAGCCAGGAGGACAAGATAGCCAACTAATAATTCCCAATGGCTCAGCTCGTCTAGAAACAAATTATTTACTTCAAACCCATGATGAGCCTCCGGCACATATTTCAATAAAAACCCATGGATGGAGAACGGGACCTCCTGAAGTATTAGCTCAGCTAGCTGATCCTGCGACTGCTGATCAAGTTGATCCAAATAGTTATAAGTTTAGGTTATTTATCGAGATGGAGACAGGGGATGAGAGGTATAGTGGGAAAGTAAATTGCGGCATGTGGGTCGGTAGTGGGATGAGAAAGGGAGCCGAGGTTGTTTATGAGTGAGTAGAAGTCATCTATATTTGGAGCTCGGAAGAAGAATGCTGATTTTATGGACTTAGTGCATATCGAATATCATGAGTTTGTGAGTGCTGGAATTTGCAGTGTGTGGAAGGCATCAGGCTTGTTGAAGGGATTCAAAAGGAACATAATACGTTGAATATACCCAGCTGGAAGTTATAAACTTCCATACTTTATGCAAGTGATCTGCCTCTCAATGAGATACTTCTTCTTTTGAAACTAGGCAGATCCAGAGCAGTTATGCTATTGAGTTCATCTTAACCTTCCCGAACGAGTAAGCTCTTCGTTTGTGTTCCTGTGATGTGAAAGCAGTATTTGATTGCCTCTTAATACCGTTCTTGAGAAGCATAACCCTCTTGTATCCAATTTATAGTATTTGTATATTATTCTATTCCTTGAAAAATTCTTTAATGATCAACCTTCAGAGAGAAATCAACATGAGTTACACCTTGGTGTATCGAACTGGTGGAGATAATATCGATATCTATGAGTGGCAATTAGTAAGAGCCCACGAAACTGTATTTTTTCTCGACTTACCATTATTAATATATGTTTCCACGTTCTCAGGAGTGAGTCCGCCACTGCACTCCAGTAAAAACTCCCTCTTCCCAGCCCACCTTTGCCTTAGGTTCCTCGCAGCAGCCTTCAGACCGTCCCCCGAGAAATTATCCAACATTATGATATCCGCACCAGCCTCAATAGCTTCATCAGCTCCCTCCTCACTATCAACCTCTACCTCAACCTTTAACGCAAATCCTCCCGTAGCTTTCGCAGCCTTAACTGCATCAGTGATGCTTCCTCTAGCCCAAATATGATTGTCCTTTAACATAATCATACTTGACAAGTCATGTCTATGACCATCCACACCTCCAACAATCATTCCATACTTTTCCACCAACCTGAACCCTGGTGTGGTTTTCCTCGTTCCAGCAAGTATCCCTTTATACCCCGCTTTCCTAACCAAAACCTCCATATCCCTCGATTTCGTCGCAATCCCTGAGCATCGACTCAATGTATTAAGCGCGACTCTCTCCCCCAGTAAGAGCTTTCGTACAGGTCCAGTAACAGTAGCTACAGCCACTTTTCCTGATGCGCCTGGGTCGACTAATGTTCCTTCCTTTATGTGCCACTCTACCGAGCATCCAGCTTGTGCAAATATCTCATCGAAAAATGGCACACCCGCTAACAAGCCCTTGATTTTCCATATAAAGTTGCAGTTCGTTCACTGTCGCCCACAACAAATCCGCCATAATCGAAACGAGGGGTGTCTTCTGCAAACCAGGCCGTGACTTGAGATTTCCAGTGGACAGGGAGGAGATCGGCGGGGTTTCCGTGTTCGAGAGCCATGATTTACTTTAGGTGGTTGAATTAATCGGCGGTTTGAGGGAGAAGAAGTATAACAAATGAAGGAAGGGAAGATGAACTTGTCGCGTCAGATATTGGAGGAAATAGTCTGAAGGTTCGGAGGGGTCGGTCGACGGATATCCGATGTAGCTTCAGGGGGTGCACGGACTCGATCCGACGTCAAACTACCTGAGCGCGTGCCTTTAAAAGCTAGAACCTATGAGCTACTGTATCATGCGCAATAATAATAGATTATCTACTAGGTACGTCTCTTCTTGATTTACCACCTAAGAAAAGTTGGGCTAAGATTTTGCCAAAAAATAATGCAGAAGTACGAAAACCTCTCCCTATTTAGGAGCGGTATACGGATACAGTACCTTCGCTTTATTTATGGTTTTGGCTTTCTGTGACACTCATCTCAATTAGAATGGTCCATATGTAGGTGCCTATGTATTGTTGGTATACATTGCAGTGGGCTGTACTGGTATCCTCCATAAGAAGCACCCGATGCCTGAATAGAGAAGGAAAATACCGATGAACCTTAGTACAGGTTACTAATGGAAGCTAGAGGGGTAGGAAGCTTACGAGTATTGTTGTCGAGAGTTGGTAGAATCTATGTTCTCAGGAGCCTACATGGCAATACTCACTCTCGGAATTTGATGTAGACTCATGCCTCATGCCAGTAACCTTATAGTGTCGAGGGTTTGGAACATGATGTCAATAGTCTTCTATCGTTGAATCCCGCCATACCTAACCGGCAACAGAAGAACCGTTTTGAAAAAGCAAACCCCCTACCTTGGACTTCTCCCATTTAGCTCTTCCGCGCATGCTACTCTCACCGAAATGAACGATGGAATGGTACGAAGAAGGCTGCCAAATATGTGACATTTCGTTCAATTTATCACAATACTCGAGAATGCATGAACTGGGTCAAGCTGATTTTGATTCTCGGGTGGTAGGTAATATTTTGAAGACACATACCCTGCTTGGCAACAAGTGAAAATCGGATTTTATTTGTGGAGGAATTAGTCTAAGTTTTGCTGGTTTGATTGTATTTTTGAAGAAGAGTAGAGTGGAAATCGGATTTCTTAGGGGCAAATGACTGTAGTCAGAATTATCAAGCCAGCGCCAAAGCGACATCTGGCTGATAATTTAGAATATTAAACTATTTCGCTACGTCGTTGGCAAAACAAAAGATACCCCTCAAGAGGATGATGCGGCAGATCATGAGAAGCCCCGGAGTGTAGCGACTTTCTCATCACAGGACAGGCAGCTCCTGTCTCCGGACATTCTTCCCAATCCCCAGCTTCGCCTCGTATTCGTTACAGCGTTGAATGTTTCTTATTCGATTCATCATGGACAGCCAGTTTGTCTTCGTCTCATTCCTCTGAACCTCCGGTCTCTACTAACTTGTTTTACAGAAACTGACTAGTGAAATAATTGTATCATCGCGCTCCGATCCATCAGTAAATATTAGGGGAGCTGCATATCATCCTCGCCATTCCCACAGGTGAAGAGAGTGAGTTATGACCATCTAGCTCATCTATCCCTTCGCTGCTCGATTGATTGAGAACCTTGGCCAATCAATGAATTCATGATCAAAGTGCTGTAAGGGCTGCGATTGTTAGAAGCCTCCAGACATCTTGATCGGAAGGTGGAAGTAAAGAGAGGCTAAATGTATTATGCTTCTTCAGGGAAGTCAAACAAAAGCAGTGGAGCTTAGTGGTGGACTTACTCTATCAACTATCAGTCGACAACTACTACGTCTCTTCATGAATTGAATATGATAATATGAAAACTAAACTTATAATACAGTATATACCAACGCAAAGGCCAGAATTTCGTAAAGACATTCGAAGAACTTCAAAGGTTATAGAGCTGAACAATACCCTTCGCATTTGAAGGCTACTCGGCTAGCAAAGCAATGACTACACTTGGATTCGAATAGTTCTAAAGGAATTTTGCAATGTAGTAGTTATGTTTACCAGCAGTGTGCGAATCCTATAGCAGCCGACAAACCAACGTGTGGAGCGTGTAAAGAATGACGTGAACCAAATTCTACTTTCACTTAGCCAGAAAATTGGTGGGTAATTGACACGTTGTTACCCTTAAAAGAACTATACTTTTACTATGTTTAAAATGTAAGATATCTAATAATATCGACTTAAGTTGTGTCAAGCACAACAGATATTGTTCTAGTCACATAAAAGATTCTAGGTCACACCTCTTAGCCATGTAGTTCTTGGAAAAGGGGCAGCAACTAGGCTTGTTATATCAAGTCATTGTTCAGAGTTTGTTAGCAAGCCAGAGATGAAGAAGGTCACATCACAGCATATTTCTGTCAAGTGAGTTTTGAACATGAGAATTTGTATTACTAATTCGTTTGAATAGGTAGCGCCGATGTCGCTATCATGTAAGGATCGTCTCAGACCACTTGCATTGTACAACTGAAATATGCATCAAGTCGGTCCATCATCCTCGCACCTATCACAGATTCTGAAAGAATTCCCGCAGTCAAATTATGATGCCCGACCGATCATGAAAAGCTTCCCATCCCATAACCCTCCCATCTATCCGCCATGTCCCTCCCTGATAGACAGACTAGCATGGTACAATATTGGCTAAGCCATGATGACTTCCTTCTTAAAGACACCACGAAGTCGGAGGTCGAACTCGCTTCCACGTCTCACAGGGAAGAATTGAAAAACACCGAGGGCCTCGTACATGAGAGTCCAGCCTTTGAACGAAAGACCCATAATGCCGGCAGCCAACTTCATCTGTGGAAACTTGTTTTCATCTAGAAGCATGCAGAGATGGAGTGAGACTAGCTTAAACTTGTTGATTTCGACAAAGAGTTTCGCGAAGCATTGGGTTCGTCTCTTTTGAACATCCATAGACTCGCGGTGAGGGAATGGTGCATGGATATTTATGTCAATGGATGTAACGTACGGCGCATAAGCAGAAATGGTTTCGATCAATGTATCCATATTGGTAGGTTGCTCCTTCATGCCTTTGCATTGGTCAATGTGAATGCCGATAGACTTATTGTCAAAAATGATTAAAGCTGGGTGATTTGGTAGAAGACTCAAGTCAATCTCAGGAGCTGGGGTGGCTATAAGTGCAGCTTTAGCTTTTTCTTCCTCCTCTTCTTTGAGTTTGAGTTGCCTAAAGTCTATAAAATTAAGGAGTCAGTAATTGCCAACAAGAAAAGGAATTTAGAGTAAAGGGAAATAGTAATGCTTTGTTAGGAGATGAGGTAGAATAAGAGACGAAGAGCATGGAACAAACGGATTTGAGATCGAAGTGTGTGAAATCTGGGCTTAGTATCCTTACATTCAGTAGATGGCCGGGCGATTGCGCGATTTCCTCGGCAGTTCTTATTACCCATCTTGAAGCCTATGAGTTTAGGCGGTGTAGTATCAAAGATACAGTGTTCAAGCTAGGGAACTTTGAAGTTGTTGAAAGGAATATGAAAGTGTTTTTCTGTTGTTTGAAAATTTGTCAAGTCGACTCTTGGGTTGGAGTTGTATGAGCATGAAGGAAGATGGACTTCAGTTATGCCAAAGACGTCCTTTTATGATCGTTTCTGATACGGTTACTTCAAAATTGGAAGCGCTAGCTTCTGGTGATGCTTATCATTTGGCCGTTAGCTCGCACTATGTACGGTCGTATTGGATTTATCACATTGGATGACACCACCCACATGTGATGCTTTGTTGAGGAATGGTACAATTTGATGGATTCTAGTGAGTGTATGCTCTGAAATGTGTTATCTTTTGTGCTTTACAATACATGGTAGACTTCAAATCATAGATAATTAAATCTTGGAGTGACATATGAGTGAACTTCTTGTATCTGCCCAATTCTTTGTTAAATATATAGAGATTAATCCCGCTCTGAAGCCCATACCCATATTTTTCACTCAATGATTATAAATGAAATGGCAAAAAGCACTCCATTATTCCTGCTCTGTGTCTGTAACCTGATAATGCATCAAATGTAGCCCAGAAAGAGCCTCCCCCGCAAGGGACTTCTCAGGGGTTTTCATAGCGCTAGCCTAAATCTGTCTCAATTGAAAATTATCCCCGCAAAATATCTCCCATTATCATTGACTGGATTGCAACTACCATAAGGAATTTTCCCAGATTAAACCCACTTGGCGGAAGCTTAAGCAAAATGCTAGACCCTAGGGATCAGTCCCTGTAGCGAAGCGAAGCGAAAATTTATAGGAGTCAGATTATATGATCACGTGTTGGCCCTAATTGAATCAGACTCGGGCTGCATTCATTATGAGTTATGCGAAGAATGGTGGCATAATTCTTTTTTCGTGGATCTCAGTGCCATTAACGGTAGATACAAATTGTCTATATCATGCACAATCTATGCCACAGAAATGTATCCGTGATGGTGCTTATTTCTATACTTGTTTGGCTATTTCGCGCGCGATATAGGGCTTTTCCCGCACTTTAGAAGTTGATACGTCATTTAAATGTACGGAAACCCCGAAGGCAATTAGATGTTTATAAAGGTATCAATGCTTTCCTTCGTATCTTATATTGCCATTTGGATTGAACTCGATTCATCTTTATGGAAATTAAATCACTTCTCACAGGCATTTCAAGAATTGTAATAATGTGCGAGTAGCCTTTACTTGTTGTCTGTTAATCTACTGCAAGTACCTATATTTCTGATCGATTCCTCACCCTACCATTGGTCTAAATCGCGCCACTAAAAATGAAGCTTAAGCGAGAGAAAAAGAATCCGTGGAAGAAGGCATCGAGACCAGCTTCTTGAGTTATCTCAGAATATCCCGCAACAAATGCCAAGGTACCCCTATCCATCTCCGTGATGACCCTCTTCGTAAGTCAACGCAAAAAATTGTTCCCTAATATACGCACACGCCTATCTAGACCGAAGTTAAGAACTCCTTGTACACGCCGTGGAGTCTGAGGTCGAATTCACTGCCACGGGCAATCTTAATTCGATCATCCTCAAGTTTGTTGACCTCATCATAGACCTGATAGTATAGCTGCCATCTTTTGAAGCTGGAAAGTGCATGAATTGCGGCTACCAACTTTATCTGGGGAAAATTGCATCCATAAATAGACATGGTAATCTTTAACATATGAAATCTGATGGTGTTGATAATAGCGAATAAATTTTTAATGGAGTCGACGCGGGATTCGATTCTTGACCATGATGCGTGTATCTTAATCGAAAACTTCTTGATTGAGTTGTATTCGGCCAAGACTGAGATGGCATATCGGTTGGTTCTTCTGGAATGGAAGAAAATATCTCGATTTAGATTGATATCTCCTTGTTGGTGGTGATTTTAATAGCTGGATGTTTGCTCAAAATGCTCAACTGGACAACTGGTTTTGGCTTGTACTTGGGCCTAGCTGCAGTCTTGGGGAATATCTCGACGGTCTTCTTTACCGGAAGGGCGGCGGTGTGGCGAGGATAGAGTTTTGTGTTGTCGAATGCGTTTTTATTTCCCATCTCTAGAAGATTATATTGTGGTTCGTTAAATATTCCGATAAAATATTCGTGGACGAAGTAAGTCGAGGATTGATAAAGACGATAAATAGCCCAGTTGATATCAAGTAAAGAAGTAGATCTGATATCTTAACCAGGGGTAGTTTTTGTAAGAAAAGAGAGTTTGGTTTTCCAGAGCTACAGACCCCTTAAGTAGATAGTGTGCATGGATTAATGATGGGTTGAGTGAATCAGAGATAGCATGTAGTACAGCAGCAACGTAATTCATGAAGCTAGAATTTGCGGTGTATTATACTTTTTGTGGATAGACAGGATCGACCGAATGTCAGGGAAAAGAAATGTATTGAAGTTTATTAGAATAATCACGGACCATAGGTGGCCATTGGTTTTTTGTAATTGCTCACTTTCACTATCACCTAAGCTATATGAGTACCTGCTGCAGATTTTTCGAGCTCCCTTGTGGCTTGTTTTCATACAAAACTAGACAATAGAGACCAAATATTTTTAATATACCAGCCCACACAATGGGGCTAGTCTATTATCATATTCTGGTGGAGCTTTGTCTAATTCAAGGACAAACGTACATTTATCTTACATATTTCACGGTCATAAAAAGACATGTTAGAATGTTGTATAATTAGGGTCTATTAATTCTTTTGTCAAACTTCTTGACGCTTCTAGATTTCATTTACTAAACCAGCAAGTCTAATTGGTGATTGGAGAATGGCCATACAATTGTCAAACCCATGTTCTCGGAACTCAGCCCTAGCAAAACTGACATCATCTCCGATTGGCAAAATTGGGGCTGGTGAGTAATTAACTTCACATGGAAGCGACTGACCTTCTAGAACTTGCTCAACTAAGAGAATATTCTATTGGTGCATTCAACTAGTTGGGCCTGCTCCTTCTGGGCGTTCATGGCTGGAGTAAAGTCGTAAATTAATAAAGTAACGAACTTCGTCTGCGTGGCATACTGCGGGAATATTTGCTCGAGGGTGATACCCTCTGTGGGCTGCGAGCCAAGCTTGGGTTGAGCACCAAGCTCGATGGACAATGTATGATTCAAGAACTTTAAATTGATTGCAGGGTGGCTAGAAATATGCCCCTTTTCAGTGGCAAAAATTTGCGCACGAGGCGCTTGATTAGAACCAAGAGCATTTGTGTTTGGTTCGATAGATTCGACATCTCCTCTGGTCGAGGTTGCAGTTTCAAACGACCAATTCTTTGTGAATACCGACCAATCAAACCGATCGAATCTTGAAGTTCTAATATTCCACATATTGAGAGTGCTAATTGGAGTTCTTGTTGGGTTTACTGGTCGAGAATGCTGGTTGATACCCTCATTAGTATTTATATCGCTAATCGGTTTGAACAACTGAATTGTTCAAATCATCTTTCTTTGTTCTTACTATTAGTCTTTGTTAATTTCTTAAAGAGTGTAGAGCGTATTATTTAGGTCCATCTTTTTGTTGATTTTCCCTGTTGCTAAATTCTTTGTTTCCGCAAAACCACTCTTATCAACTTTTCTACCTTTGTCTCATATGAACAATTAGAATTGATTACAATCACACTGTAGCTACTGATAATCATCAGTCTTAATTTTCGAAATTTTCGTGAAGGTTTTTCTATTGGCACTCCTTATGGGCTAATCTAAACCACCAAAAGGAACGCTTGTCTTGAATAGTTGTGAGGGAAAAGCGGTTCATGGAGGAATGTTGAGCCGTCGCGGTGGGCAATTGGGCTATTGCTATGCTATAATAGAACTTCAATAAAGTACCCCTCTATAGATACAATAAATGCTAGATGTGGAGGAAGTGCACATGATTCATGCTAAATCGAAGCCAAAAGGCAAAAACGTAAAAACAAGAACTTTTCACTATCCTAATAGATTGCCGAAACTGTGCCCTAGAATCTAATAGACCAGAATCCCTCCACCGTCTCACCGAACTTTAAAATCGAAATCAACTCCAAAAACACAACCTCGCTGTAAATTTAGGCTGCTACCGATCCAGAACCTTCCTAACTATCAGTTTTCATAAAGGGTTCTACCCTCCCGTACATATAACAATTTCATCCAGTTCATCAATCTAGACCTCAAAATCTCTTTCATAAACACCGAGGAGTCGTCTCATGAGGTGACTTTCGGTTTCGATCTTGTGAAGATGTAATGTACCTTCAATATAGTAATTTAAAGTCCATTGCACGTCCAACGAGAAAACAGCAGCTGCTAATTTCATTTGATGAAAGTTCGCATAGTCAAGATTGACCTGAACATTAACGCGACTGAGGACCTTGAATGATCGGTTGATCTTATCGACAAGAGATTTCATCTCACAAACATGCTGGGTATAGATGCTAGGACTTTCCCAGTAATGAACAACTCTTGGTAGAAGAAGTAATTCAACTCTAACAGCCCATGGTCCATATTCATTCATACGATCAACTAAGATAGTCATGTAGACAGCCATTTCTTCTAGTCTTCTGCCTGCGGTATATGCGACGTAAATTTGTAGAGTTTGTGCTTCCTCCAACCAGATGAGTGATTCGTGTGGCTTGATACTCGAGGGAGGCTTAGGAAGCAGTGTAGGAAGGTTAGAATTTGCTACCAGAGAACTATTGTTGGACATTCTTGCTAACAAAGTGTTAGTGATGCGATACTAATAGTAAGTGGAAAGGTGTTTGATTTACCGGTAGTTCCTTTCATAATGAAATTACGCCTTGCGATTATTCTCAGACGGCTTGATCTTGATTAGTGTTAAAAATTGCGTTTCTCCCAGAATTTGGGATAAAGCTGATGGGGGGAGGAGATACGTAGAGATTTGATGTAGTTCAGTGCTCCAATGAGTAGCTTTTCATTATTAGAAGCACTGATTAGTTTCATGAGGTCATTCTCAAGATTTATTTAGTGTGTCCAACCGCATATCCACGCTACGGCTGTAGTTACTTTGCGATTGTCCTATCAAAGAATATGTTTGATATTAATTGCTTGATATGGCAACTAAGGAATAATGATGATAAAGTTCAAGAATGATCAAGAGTTACTTAAAAATTAGTTGCACCGGATCAATGAACTAATCTAGAGCACGGAACAGATGAAGGCGAAGAAAGTCTTGATCTCTTAGACAACGCTAAGATTCCCCAGATCAGAAATAACAATCATTCACATGATTTGAAGTCATATAATGAGCCCAAAAAATCCGTCCATGCTGTTTCTTTCAAGTTGGAATTATCCAGTGCTATCTCCTGAGGATATCCCTTGTACTAAGTCAATTCACTGAGTTTCTGTGTAAATATAGCTAGTAAATATAGCTAGAATTACTTAGTTTAACAGCTGCTTAAGAGGCAGTTAGTTCATTAAAAATACCACCTTCGAATTTGAGAATCAATTATGTCCCACCGCGCAACATGTCGATATGTATCACGTGATTATAGATGGCTTGTCTACTAGATGGGTGTAGAGTTGTTCCCCGCGAATTTCTTAAGAATAAAGAGGTCTGGCAGGCTTATTAAATGAGCTTAAGCTGTAGAGTAGCTGAACACCTTCTGAACAAGACTCCGCGAGTGAATATATATACCCCTGCAATTAGCGATTATTTATAACATCATCCACACTCACAAGCACACGCAAATCATACCCCAAACTCAGATCCATACACCGCAGTTATGCCTCCAAGAAGAGACATCGAGTATTCTTGCGGGCACACAACACCAGAGCCAGACAGAATGGAGACCCAACAAGAGATACTCAAGAGATCCTTGACAAGGGCCTTCAGTTTTGGATTGAAAGGTCAATCACTGGCACAGAGAACTCGAACAATCCAGCCATCTCGACCACAGAGGATGAAATCAGGGTTGAAGCGTGTGCTCAGTCTCGGGATGGCTAGCCTTTCAATCCTTAAATCCGTGGAGGTGTGCCCTTCATGCAGACCCCCGGAGCCATTCACGTCAGACGAGTACGTGGGGTGGGTGGATGAGCAGCCGGAGAGAGATGAGGTGTTTGGTCTCCATATACCCGAAGGAGATCGAATCCTCACCGAAAGAGATCGAATACTCGCCGAAGAAGATCGGATACTCACCGAAGAGATCCAATCACAACTAGAACTCGCTCCCCATGAATACGGCTCAAGTCCCGCTGAAGGACAAGATGCCAATGTTCAAGACACGGATGCAACACAGCACCGGGGCTCCAGCTCTGGTCAAGCCCCCAAAGAGTCTAAGGTTGCCTCACCAAGCCACAAAGGTTTTTCTATTGAATTGATTGACTTTTGAGCCTGATGGTGATGGTAGCTAGAAGAAAAGGTAAGTTTGTGGAGAGAATTGCTGACAGTGATAGGATCCACGGAACCTCTCAGAATGCAGTGATCATATTGCTTATGCAGAATCAAGTTGACAAACAAAATGAACTTCATTAACACAACATACCCCGACCCCAATGTGACTATACAGTGAGTATGAACAACTCCCCATGTGAACAAAAACACAATTGAAAGAAAACATAATTGAAAGCTAACTGGAATTTAGGTAAATATCTTAGAGAAAGGAATTATTCCAGGAGAGCTTTTATAATCTTTGCAGAGGAATCTCCAACAACATACTATATTCGAGACTCATCTAGACTGACCATAAGTTTAAAATGGGGATTTTGATCTTTTAGTCTAGAGGAAAAGGGGGTACTCCTTGACAAGCGAAAACACTAATACTACAACGCCCAGCAAGATTCATTATGTGTGGACAAAATTAGACCTGCTAACAGGAACAAGCCGTTTATATTATTGAGAAGTGTGACCCCAGTGAAGATATTAGAAAAATCAGTTTAAATCAGTTACCCAACAATTCAATTAGCATTGCACTGTGATATACAAGAAGAGGTGATGAAGGTGGAGCCCAACGTACTTGAATGACCAACCACTCTTTCGCTCTCTATAATTAGCTCTTAAACTCATCTTTTTATCTAGCTTTAAGGATTAGACAGACAACAATCACATAGGACGATCGAGATATGATACATATGGCCGATATATTTATATTCGAAACTCGTCTTGCAGGCCTCAGAAATCTAAATTAGCAGACTAAGTTCATATTGGACGTGAAATTCAATCATCTCATTGGAATGGTCATGAAATCAATATCTCAGAAATGGGACGAATCAAACAATAATGTATTTATTTAGGAGGATATTAGTCAAGATAGTTTTGAGTATCTATTTGAGTTTAGATGTTTAAATTATCTTGGATATCAAATCTACCCAGTGCCTAGGTACACTAAGTCTTAGGCGACTAGATAGTTTGAAGGCCCCCGAATAGATCCAATTTAAAAATATATGACTGAAATGACGTGACTACAATTTAACCTATCTTTGGGCATATATTCTTCTATAAGAGTCCAATTTAAGAGAGTAGCCATACAAGCGTAGTAATGCGAACATATTTGTAAAATGTATAGAATATTTCTGTGAAGCAAAGGGTTCTAAGGAAATATGAGTGGGTGTGTATTGGCATAACCTGATTGAACAATGGGAGAAATATTGAATTAGACCTTATTAATGGTACTAAATGATCATTGAAAAAGTCGTGACCATGATTATAATATCCCAGAAATGATAGTTGCACATTAGTTTAGAAAGTAAATTTCATCATCGTAAAACAATTTATATTTTCCCTCTTTCCTTCATGCGATGCCTAGTCAAACTCCTAAGAACCAATAATTTTTCCCTCATGATGGCATCAAAGTATAAGAAATCCCCTATAAGATGTTGGAGTTCTTAGCCTAGCCCATAACATAGTATAAATCCCCCAGGTGATCATCCATCACTTTATTCTCCCCATAATAGAGCAGACGATTTAAACATGCTTATAGATATTCAACTTATCTGCAAAATCTTTCCAGTAGATATCCTCAAGTTTCTTGAAAACAGAACTCTTCTTATGGATATCATTAACCGATCTCTTATCGCTTTCATCAACATAAGCCAAAGTCCAATCCTTGTGCCTGAGATCAATCAAACCAGCAGCTAGTTTCAACTGTGGAAGTTTGAAATGGCTGATAATGACTTTGCAAGCGGATTCTATGGACCTGACGGAGAGATAAGTTGATCTGTAGGACCAAGGCCTTGATTTCTTGGACACGCTCTATATAGAGCTCTGGGGCTTCTTTACGGGAAGTACTCGAGTGAATAATGAGTTCAAATATACCAGTCCATGATGAGTACTGTGGAAGTTGACGAAGAATTATAGACATGTCCGTGGGCTGATCGCCGGTAAACTCAATAAAGAGGCTCAAGGCCTTGTTTGCCTTTGAATCCCATTCTTTCTTCAAGACTAATTCGGGGAAAAGAGCGAATGGGTAGGCCCAATTTTGGATGATGAGATCTGTGTTGCGGGGATTGGCAAGGCATCGCCATCCGCTATCAAAGTTTTCTTCGCTATTACAGAGATCGCAATTGCAGTCCTCTGGTGCTTCCTCTTTTCCGTGAACACTCTGTTCCAAAGATTTGATGTCGAGCTTGGTGTGAGTGGGCCAGTTTAAGGGAAGTTCGACGAATCGAGGCATTGGGAAAGAGTTTTTATTGATTGCGGAAAGATCTGGGGAATTTTCTTAGAGTAGTTGAAGACCGAACACGCCAATGGATATTGAAGATCTATTGATGTTTATGATAGCCTAAATCGAACTGTAAATGTCTCTTTGTGATTGAACCGCTCTCAATTTCGGTGGAAGTGGTTGAAGTTCGATTGAATGGAAGTCAAAAGATCGAAGGTATGTGTAAAGTAGATAGAAGATGGAGATGAGAATGAGGACGAAATAAGCCATTTTATAAATACCAGCGAGAGGATATCTTTCTACGGTTATATTTCTACAACGGTATAACCTGACCCATCTGCTGTAGCAATATACAGTAAACTTTAGTCGATATTAAACTATTGGCTATTAATGTAGGTAGATATTGATAATGAAGCGCTAGCTCTATAATCAAGCGAATGCAGCAGTGACTTAATAACAGTGAACTATTTCTGCTCTCAATCCTTCTCGTTCAGTGAAAAAAGCAGAAGGAATTTCACGGATGTATTAGTTCGAATGTCAATGTAAATTAAACTCAAAAATCAAGATATATGAACTAGTTTTCTCTTTCCCTTATACGTTGCCTGTGACATATTCACTAGAACTTTTGTCATAGACGTATAATAAAACTCCAATGTACTTAGAAAATGAACGAAATACAAATGAATACATAGCATAAAATATTAAGCATGGCATATGCAAATCAAGGTAAAAATCACCAACGGATATTCAAAGATGGGGAAAGGTTGATTTATTTCCTGATGCTTATGATCAAGAGGTTCTAAAAGCCAAAACACTATTTCAGATACACTATGAAACAACCAGCTTGAATTGCAAATACAACGAGAATACCATCACCCTGCCATAAATACTACCTCTAACTAGGACTGGCTGAATCAGTGTTTACCGGTGAGTAATAACGAACTAACAGTTGGAGAAAAGCCACCTAATATCACCTAGTCCATCAATGCGTTCTGGAACAGAAGAGTCCACAACTGGGAATCCAACGACTCCTCCGCGAACGAGGTTCATCATCTGAATAAGGCTGAATACTCTCAAGTAGCTCAACAGCCTCTCTCATTCTCGCCTGTTCACTGTCCTCGCTCTGTTGGCCATCCTCACTCTGCTGATCATCTGCAACCTCAATCTCAATACTCTCCCGAACCTCCTCACTCAACACAACATTCTCTCCTGGTTCAATAATCAGTCCCTGAAACTCTCTCAGCCAGTCCCTCTTCAACCTCAACATTCCAAGCCATCTCAAATCAATCTGCTTAACACCAGATCCTTCAATCTTGAAAAACAAATTCCAGGACGCTCGCTCTAAGCCAAAGAGTCCCGCGCCCAACTTGAGCCTCAAAACATGCCAATGCTTCATATGAATGCACATGCGAACTTCCAGAAAATCCGGGAAGCTATTAAGCTTGGAGATAATGAGTTTTATGGTCTCGATGTGGGCCTTGTATTCGGCTTCTGGTTCGACACTTGGGTGGATGTTGGGAGTACGAATCTCAATTGTGGCAATCTGGGCCCAGAGGGAGTAGTCTGGGAGGATGCGGGAGAGGGCGCTCATTGAGGCTGCATTTTGCCCTGGGGTTTGAATCCGGGTTTGGTAGTCGACGGAGATTACGAGGATGCCACCCCAGTATGATAGATTGGGGTGTCGGTCAATTTTGTCGAGAGGTGTGGGGGTGACTCTGTTTGGGTTTGTGGTATCCATTGTGAAAGATTTATTCGTTTTTATTGAGGAGCTTTCGACAAAAGAGAGTATCTTAAAGTTTGGTGGGTGGGTATTTTCCGAGTTTTTTTAATGTTGGATTTTGTGATGGTAAAGAGAGAATGGTTGTAAGATGTATGGAAACAAGCAGAGTCTGATCTTTTTTAAGAAGTTCTTATACACATTTTGAAGCTATTACGGTAAATCTTAGCCCCTATAGGGAAACCAGATTCAATGGCAAATGATGTAGTTCCTAGAACACCCATCTTCCAAGTCAAAACGGTATCTCCTCATCAACCGTATCGCATAGAGGTCTTCGTTACATTCACTGATATTTGGTTATACTTGAACCATGGATAAAACAAAATTTTATGATAGAGCCGCTTCACTCAATGAATGGCATGCGCAATCAAATGCTGCCATAGAGTATTGCACAAAGAATCACATACACCCAACCCACGAACTGTGGCCTTACAGAGTTTATTACATATTATCAACATTTCCGCATGAGCACCGTAGAGATGCGAGGAGTTAGGTCGAGTCAATACCTGGAACTTTTTATATGAATACAACACGACAAAGAGTCATGACCGAGCTACCACAAACTTCTATAACACGACGATAAATTGAAGATGAATTCGAAGAGATCATACAACTCATATAAAATTGAGTTTGTGTCTTCCCTCCACTCCACTCCACCTCTCGTTCCCCTTTGGCGCTAAGAGGAATCCACTAACTCCACTACTAGGGATCCGGGAAAGTAAAAAGGCACTAGTGTATGAAATTTTCCGGCCTTTAGCCTCGAAACCATTGAAAAAAAAAAATAGAACCTGTACAAAGATTCAAACATAACAAAGAAAACACAGATAGATATACACAAAAATGCAAAAGATCATTGATGAGAGTGGGATTCGAACCCACGCCTATTACTAGACCAGGAGATTGTAGACAATCTGGTGTTAAGAGTTTATACCTTAACCTGGCGCCTTAGACCAACTCGGCCATCTCACCTGTTATTGTTGTTGATGGAAGCGAGTGGCATACCTAAGATCATAAAGACAAATTTCGAATGGGGCGCAAAGATCCTAGGTTGGTTTCCATATGGATATATAGACTACTTCTCTTCACGTTAACGGTATGTTATCAAGAGATGCCGATCTCCCAGAGAGAATACTACTATTTCTTAAAACTGCTAGCCTTCATCTTTTTGATCTGGTTGAGGTGTAGTTGATGGGGAATCTAATGATAGGGGAAAGAGATTTGCTCCATGTATGTTTTGATCTTGTCAGCCCCTCTGGGGAGACGCAATATGATATCCGGGAAAGCGTTCCATCTTATATCAAACCTCTGGAGTCTTGCTACTTGCTTCGATATCGGAAACGCAGTGATAGGTAGGCCTCGTCGATGTACACTTGTTACAATCAATGTTTAATGACCCTTCACTGCCATCGCATGTCTTAATTAAGAGTTTGGGCAAGCGACGCGGGGAGCAAACGCAACGTGATGGAATGCAGAACAATCATATTTACGATGCCAAGAAGACCTGTGGACTTTCCATCACCAACTGATGTATCATACTTTAAATGAGAAGCTATTGCTGATTCGTGAATATGGTTTGCAGAGGTTAAAGGTTTTTGGAGACCTACATGACTAAAGATAGGGAGCAAACTGATCTATCCTTCAATCTAATTCGACCCTACCTGCTACCAATATGCTCCAGTCATTTTCGACTCCACTTTCAATATTAGGGATAGGACCCATTGGAGTAATAGCCTTTGGATTGATATCCAAATGACTTTTTGTGTACTGACCATCGTTAGCTTGCAATAATTGTGGTGATAGAAACAACGTACATTCTCCTTGATATGTTTAAAATCAGTAGTTTCCTTGAAACCCTCCACTCCCCAATACAAATATTTCAACCAAGCATTTAAAACCGGATAATTGTGACGAATTGTTCCAAGATTACATTTGAAGTGTTGCACATACACAGCGTCAAAACGACAAATTGTTGGGTACAACCTCAAATCCAATTCTGTCAGTTCTGATCCCAAGACATATGGGCCTCCGTTCTTCTTAATAATCTCTTCAATTCGATTGAGAGCCTTGAACAATGACACAACGTTTCGGTCATATTCTTCTTGATCCGAGGCAAATCCAGCTTTATAGACTCCGTAATTGATATCGCTTTGCATCCATTCTCCCATTTCATCAATTTCTGTGGCCAGATTTTCAGGGTAAAAGTCCAATTGCTTATATTGATCATCCAATATACTATCGAATCCGGTATTCAGATTCCGCAGAATTTCCAGGCTTTCATTGCAAACAATCTGATTGCTTTTCTTGTCCCAAAGAACGGGCACCGAAAATCTCCCTTTGTATTCTTTCTGAGAGCGGAAGTATATATCGTGAAGATATTCGGAATGAAAGAGATGGTCTTTGGTTGCACCGGGGTATGGATCGGTTTCCGTTGCGAATTTCCAACCAGGCCAACCTTTACTATCGCCTTTTTGGATAGGGCTTGACGATGGAGATGGGGAGAATGGAGGTGAGGCCTTTGAGATGTCGAATTAGGTTCACTCGGTGGGCGAATGGGCAGAATAGTCCTATTTGAGCCACTCGTCAGAAGATGGATTCGCAGATAGAATTTGAGAGATTACTTACCAATGTATAAGTGGTATCGATCATTTTCAGGAGGAAATTGCCCCCCTACTTCAATTCGGCCGTGCCAACTGCCATCTTTTGGCACAGATTGTCTTCTTGCAGTTGTAAACATTTTAAAGTGCTGCTTGTTAATACAATAAGAATGGATGTTCCGCGGATTTATTTCACCTCAATTGCAAAGTCGAAAGGGTCTGTTGAGTAGGTTACCTTTCCTTTCATATATCATAACTTCTTGGAAGGGAGTTCAGTGTGGTTGGCTATTGCTCTGCTTTGCTTCCGGGTGTAGATGAATATTTATTCATACCTAGGTACTTCACTTCCTGTTCCCATGATGCAGACAGTCCTGAATGACGAAAGCATTACTAATGCTTGGACAATGTTTCTCTCATGGATCATGACTACAGTACCACTATTCCGTATTATTGCCCATATCTCATTGCTGACTGTAACTGTGTAACCTCATAACATATCTGCATCCTGATTGGCTTATTGTCACAATTTATGGAGCAGAAAGATATAATTGTAAGCAATCAGTATCTCGGAAGTCGGGAGGAGCAACAGAGGAAATGACATCTAGATGTTCCTACTCCTTATAAGAGAATTATACAGCACCGAGTGTATTCTTCAAATACAACTACAACCTTGAGCTTTGGAATACCATACATACCGTTCATTTGCTACTGGATTATTAATCATTGACGTAAAATGAACATTTCATCACATCCCTGACTCATCAATCATATACGTCGTATACATCACCATCGATATTGACCAACAAAGTCCGAGTTCATCACCAAAGCGGCTGCCTACACCGCCTCCATATAAAATCCTACTCAAAGACCTCAGATATCAAATATTAAATATCTGCAAACATTTCCAAATGAGGACGGGGTTTTATCATCAAACATAGGTGGACGTACTTCGTTCGTATGGATTCTTATATTAGTGAGCTGTCTTATGCAGCTCCCACACTCATTGGATTATTCACAATACCAACTGCATGGAGATTTGTTAAGAACTTCAAGCAACCCAAATCAACCAATCATGAAGCTCTCTATGAAGATAAAGATGGGGTGGCTACAGAAGAATCCATGGCCAAATACTCCACCAAACTTCAATTTGTGATCATTTTCACTTCTCTCACTGTGGGACTGTTGGTTTCGTTTGGATTGGCAGTTCTTGCTACTGTCGAAAAGAATAAGGGGTTCTCGGATTTATGCTTGGCGCAACTTTGGTTATTGTTCATATCTTGGGTAAGTTCGTTCGACTTGGTGTACAAAATCAGTCTTATACTAACAAGCACTAGATTCTTAGTTTCATTCAAATATTGGAAACTTCAAGAGAAGCTCATCCTGTATTGAAATTTCAAAAGGGAATATTTAATTCCATATCATGCGTTTTAATAGGTATTATAGCATGTTTTGTCCTATCCGGTTCTCTTCCATATCAAGCCCCGGTACGTCTTGTATCGACTATCTTAACAGTCCTTCAAATTTTGGCTGCTGCGCTCAGTACCTTGACATTCTATTTCGTTGAGCGCCGTCCTGATGTTTTTACCCCTGATGGAAAAGTGGTGGAAAGGCAATTCAAGAAATCTTTATGGAATAGATATGCCTTCGATTGGAGCTACGAGCTTTTGGACATCGCTTCGGAAAAGTTAATTGAAGTTTCTGATCTTCCTGCTATGGATGGACATGTCCGCTCGAAAGACGTCAGGGAATTTTTCAAATCAATAGTATTGAAGTCATCAGTTCCTTTATGGCTTCGGATTTTTTGGGCATATCGCACACAGATATTTATTCAATGGACGTTGGTAATGATATCGTCCGTTATTGATGCTGCGCCGCAGTTTGCCGTGCTAAAGTTATTACAATACCTCGAGGCTCGTCAGGGATTCGATGCAATTGACCCTCAAGCTTGGATTTGGGTATTTGGACTTTTCGCAGCTACAATTACTGAAACTCTGATGGATAATCGAATCAATTGGTTGATGTGGTCTGATCTTGCAGTTCCAATTAGATCAACCTTGACATCACTCATATTCGAAAAGATGTTGAAGATGAAAGACTGCAAGGAACCTCCCAAAGCAGAAGGAAACGACCATGGAGCAGACAAGGCAAAAGATACCCCAAAGACTGATGATACCCCAAAAGCGAATGGGAACGCCAATTCTGATGGAGCTGCAAACCACCCAAATATACCGAATGGCCACGGACCCCAAACATCGACAGCCAAGAAGGCAAAAGATACGAATCCGATGAAGAAGCTTGAAACTGACAAAGATATTATCAATATGTTTGCCTTGGATGCAAACCGAGTCGGTCACTTTGGAGCTGTCAATCAGTTCTATATTTTGTTTTTTTGCAAGTTCCTTGTTTCCGTTATTTTCCTTTTGTTGTTGGTAGGCTGGGGGTCAACTTTTGCTGGTATGGTAGCAATAATTGGCATGACTCCAATAAATAAAGCTCTGGCAAAGAGATATGGAGGTTTTCAGAGAGAATTAATGCAGGCTCGAGACAAGAAGACTACGGTCGTAACTGAAGCACTTAATGGTATTCGACAAATCAAGTTTTCTGCGAATGAATCTCAATGGAGCGAGAAAATATTCGAAGCTCGAGAAGAAGAAATTGGTAAACTTTGGAAGACGTACATTAATAACTTGTATATGATGGTTGGGTCAAATGTGGCTCCAGTACTCATGACAGTGTTGGCTTTGGCCACGTATTCTTATATTCATGGCGACTTACTTCCATCGATTGCATTTACAGCTCTGGTATGTTGATAATTTTCTCCTGCACTCGCCACTTGTCTAATCTTCCGCGCCATAATACATGATATTTCTGATTATCGCATATGGATTTGGAAGCTATTTGGCTGACTTGTCTAAAAATAGGGAGTATTCATGCAACTTGAAGGTGTCCTGGGAATGGTTCCTTTTCTATTCATGATGGGTATGAACGCAAAAGTAAGTTGCGATCGAATTGATTCATTTCTCCAGTCTCCGGAAAAGCAAGAGAACACCCTTCCTGGAGATTCCATTACCTTCGAAAATGTATCAGTCAGCTTTCCGTCGAAATCCAATATTTCAGAGGATGAAGACAGATTTATTCTTAGAAACCTTACTCTCCAATTTCCGAATAATGCTTTGAGTGTTATATCAGGACCTACTGGCTCAGGAAAATCACTCCTTCTCTCGGCTATTTTAGGTGAAGTTGAAGTCCTATCTGGCAACATCACTGTACCTCGACCACCTCAGGCCGATGAGCGTCACGATAGCAAGGCTACCGCTGCTGATTGGGTTATACCTTCGGCGATAGCATTTGTCTCCCAAACTCCATGGATTGAGAATGCTACCATTAAAGATAACATTCTATTCGGGCTACCCTTCGACTCTACACGATACCAAAAAGTAATTGATGCATGTGCACTTACTAAGGATCTTTACATGTTTGATGATGGTGACTTGACCGAGGTCGGTGCTCAAGGGATCAGTCTAAGTGGTGGTCAGAAATGGCGTTTGACTTTGGCAAGGGCTTTCTACTCCCGTGCTGGGATACTGATACTTGATGATGTCTTCTCGGCCCTCGACGCACATGTCGGAAAAGAAATCTATGACAATGCACTCATGGGGGAGCTCTCCATTGGCCGCACTAGAATTTTAGTAACACATCACGTATCACTATGCCTTCCACGTGCAAGTTACGCCGTTCAACTATCGAAGAATGGTGGGCTCGAACATGCCGGTTCCGTTGACGAACTTAAAGTTACAGGAGATTTTGATGATATCATCAATGCAGAGCAGGGTGTAGAAGTAGTAGATGAGGAGGTGAATCCATTGGAGGCAAATGGCGATAAAATTACAACCAAAGAACCAGCTTCCAAACCCAAAAAACTCATCGAGGACGAGAAACGGGAGACGGGGAGCGTCAAGGCAAGCGTTTATACAAAATATCTCATGGCGACTGGTGGCATTCCGTTCTGGGGACTGGTCCTCATCTTTTACCTTATCGCTGAGGGCTTGGTAATAGGACGATCTTGGTGGATCAAGATTTGGACATCTTCATATGAACACTCCGAGATGAATCTGTCCAGTTTCAATTCTACTCATCTGCCTTATATCTCGACCATGCAACAGCAGCTTCAACCATCAGTATTGGTCTCAAAATTGAACAATCCTTTTTCAAAAAACCATAAATTAGGTTACTATCTTCTTGGTTATGTTTTGATCTCGGCTGTCTCTGTTTTCTTTGCCACTGCTAGGTATTACTTTATTTATCGTGGATCTCTATCTGCTTCGAGGAACGTGTTCAAGGAGATGACAAATATTGTTCTTCGTACTCCCTTGAGATGGTTGGATACTGTTCCTACGGGAAGAATTCTGAATCGGTTCACCGCAGATTTCTCTGCTATGGATTCACAACTCGCCACAAACTTTGCTCAAACTGCTTCTTCTTTCCTTGAGATTATCGGAATTATGGTATCTGCGTAAGTTGGATTATAATGTTCTATGGAATGCAAACTAACGAAGCCTTTAGGTTCTTTGTATCACCATATATTATCATTATTGCAGTAGCCCTTCTAAGTATCTGCACTTATATTGCCCTCATTTACATCAAAGGTGCACGTTCTTTGAAACGTCTCGAGTCGATCCAAAAGTCTCCCATGATTTCACATTTTGGATCAGCTCTTGCGGGTCTAAGCACTATCCGGGCATTCTCAAATGCACCTATTTTTGAAGCTAAGATGCATGAGTTGGTAGACTCATTTGCTGCTGCCACTTGGCATAACTGGCTCTTCAATCGATGGTTTGGACTACGTATGGCTTTGGTTGGCTCGTTCTTTTCATCATGTGTGGCTGCTTTTATTGTTTCCACTCATGGTGTCGATGCATCTTTGGCTGGATTCGCACTCGCTTTTGCGTTGAGTTATAGAAGGGCAGTTATCAGTACTATCAGATTGCTTGCGAGTACTGAATTGGACATGAATGCTGCTGAGCGAATTTTTGAGTATACGCAATTAGAAACGGAGCCCCAAGGTGGAACAGACAATATTCGTGCCTCATGGCCGGAAGAAGGTAAAGTAGAGGTGACAGACTTAGAGGTTGGGTATGCCGAAGGATTACCGGCAATTTTGAAAGGATTGACTTTCTCTGTGGATAAAAACCAACGGGTCGGAATCGTAGGAAGGACAGGTGCCGGTATGTAGAACTCCCAGGGTGATGAATACGAAGATCTAACAATTTACCAGGAAAATCAACGCTATCACTAGCTCTATTCCGCTTTTTAGAGGCTCGAGCTGGTACAATTCTCATCGACAGGGTTGATATCTCCACCCTCAAACTCCACGACCTCCGAACTCGACTTTCAATTATACCTCAAGACCCAGTCCTTTTCTCCGGTACTATTCGCTCTAATCTGGACCCTTTCGATGAGTTCTCCGATCAACAACTAAGAGAAGCCCTCCAACGTGTCCACCTCACCCCTTCCGCAAATAGTACACCCACCCCCGAACCCGAAACACCGGCAGAACCATCCACCGTCGCATCTACTAGCTCCACCACGGGTACCGTAACCGAAACCCCCAAAGAGAACACGAACATATTCCTCAATCTCACCTCCCCCATCTCTTCTGCCGGTGCCAACCTATCCCAAGGCCAAAAACAACTCCTCTGCCTCGCACGCGCAATTCTATCTATCCGACCAAAGGTTCTTCTTCTCGATGAAGCTACCTCTGCGGTTGATATGACGACTGATGCATTGATCCAACGCAGTATCCGTGAGGAATTTGCAAATACGACACTATTAGTTGTAGCACATAGATTAAGTACTGTAGCAGACTTCGATCGTATATTAGTCATGCGCGATGGAGTTGCCGCGGAATATGGCAATCCTAGAGAATTGCTGGATATTGAGGATGGAGTCTTCAAAGGCATGGTAGCACAGAGTGGTGAGAGTGGGGAGTTGGAGAGAACAATTAGAGGGGGTTTGTAGATTGGGGGAGAGAGGGGGTCTTAAGCTTATTTTGAGAGGCGAGAGAGATTACATACTTCAATGTTATTTTAATAGACTAAAATTATATGTATTCATGCTTCACCTTTTTTTACCCTCTGTTTTTTTATGTGAGTTGACGCTCTGGTCGTTTTACCATTTATTAATGTTGGAAATCATCTGACTAATATTGATAGAAATGGAAAAAGGTTTGTTGTACTAGCATACCGCTTAGTACCATTATATAGTTTCCAACAAATATGTATTATTGTTGAAAGGATACGTGTTATTATGGCACGGGCCTTACACTTATAAAAGGCTTCACGTAGTGCATTCACACAATAATCCATATACAATACACGCCTTATATATTTCTCATATTATACTACGTGCAACTTGCTGTCTACTTCTGACAATTATATAATCGATATCGCTTAAGTAACACTGCCATGACTATACAAGCGTTATGGCTACATGGCCACTACACATAGATATACACAATATAGAGATTACTTATGCGCAACTTGCTGTCTATTTCTGACAACTAAGATGAGCTTGAGCTGCCTCCTGTGATATGATAATGTGAATTGGAGAGAGATTGGTGGTAGGCTAATCGAAACGAGAGTTAAGTACATATATGCATGACTTGAATAAATATAAGCAAAATTGCAATTACCTACTCGCTGTAACAATTAACAGTAATGAACTAGACTGGAATGAAATAGAATTATATGTTATGAATGGTGTCGTAAATATGTGTTTGTATAAGAAATAACAAACAAACCATCTTAAATGAGGTATTCCCCCGATTCCTTTTGTTATCCGATTAGCGCGCGTATATATGCACCAAGTCTTCTCCCTTTCCAACATAAGTACAATTCAAGACCATTAAACATCATAATTAATGCCTCATTACCTCCAATTCCTATACCTCCATCTCCCCATTATGTTGTGGTGTAATAGGAACAATTGTCCTACTACTACTTCTCCATTTTCTCTCTTTATATTCATAATCAAACCCCTGATCCGTCTCCAACTCCCCACTCATTGCAATCTCCTTCGTAAATAGCAAGCTGTTCACGAAAGCCAATCCAGCCAACGCACACATGACAATCCATACCATTTTCAAACTGTGCACGTACGCGCCGATGACTACTTGTTTCATTTCTCCCTCCGCGCCAGCATTGGGCCATGCTTTCACAATTTGGACAAAGGCGGATGCATCTTTGGACCATTCGTTTGCGTGGACGGCATATGCAGTTTTCAGGATCTTGCTTTGGAATGTGTTTTGGAATATAACACCAGAGATGGCTACACCGATTGTTTGGCCAAAGGCGCGGAAAAAGGAGTACATGGCACCGGCGAAAGGGAGGTCGATGTTGCTGACTGAGGCTTGGGCTGCGAAACCTTGGGCGGAGAACAGAGTACCTAATCCGGTACCGGGGATTAGAGTGATGAAGATCCATGAGGTTGTGCTGGTGGATTCTTTGAGGAGGATGAGAAGACCGATTCCTAAAGTGGAGATGGCCCATCCTACCCAGATTGAGGGACGGTAGTGGCCGGTCTTGGCGATAATGAGACCAACTACTACAGCGGCCGGAGCAGTTGTGAAGGTCAATGGGAAGAGACCTATTCCTGATTGGATAGGGGTGTAGTTCTTGGCGACTTCGAAATATAGAGGCATGTAGAAGAGGAGGGACCAGACGCAGATGCCATGAACGAGAGTTCCGAAATAAGCGACAATTGCTGTTGGGGAGTTGAATAATGAACGCCGGATCAATGGGTCTCCTTTTCGGAAAATGGAGTAAATAACGAATGTAATGAGGCCACCGAAACCGATGAGAAGGGGTACGACTGTATGTATGGAGTTCCAGGAATACATGACCCCTCCCTAGTCGGATGTCAGTACAGTACAGACCAAGATGATGTCAGAATAACTTGCCCAAGTTACAGGAATCAATAGACTAGTTGTAGAAGCGACAAACAGAAATGATCCTAGCCAATCAAAAGCCTTAAGCTTAGTCCACATGGACCCTTCCTTGATGTTCAACTTTAAGCAAATCGGAACACCGACGGCACTAACAACACAAAATGGGATATTCAACCAAAAGATCCATCTCCAAGATAGTTTTTTCAGCAAAAGCACCACCAATCACCGGTCCAATCACAGATCCAATCGCCCATTGAAGAGATATGATAGACATCCATTTACCGCGTTCACGGAGCGTGACCATATCAGCAAGAAGGACATAAGTCAAACCTACGAGACCTCCTCCACCAATTCCTTGAATGCATCTCCCAACCAAGAGTAGTTCAATATTATCTGCAATAGAGCAAAGTATTGTACCAACCGAGAAGGAAAAAAGTGCAGTCATGAGGGCTGATTTGCGACCAATGATGTGTGAAAATGCTGCCCATGTAGGTTGGAAGACAGTAGAGCATAGGAGGAATGATGTACCGCACCAGAAAGCTTGGATGGCAGTCGCATGTAAACTTGTTGCAATGGTCTTCATTCAAGATGATCAGCTTAATATCATCTACACACAATCATACTTGAGAAAATTTACATCATCTTACTGGTAAAGCCACTGAAAGAATCGTTGCATCAACAGCACAAAACTAAGTTTAAGATTGCCAAACACGCAAAACTTCCGAAGAATCTCCATCCTCTTTTCTTTGAATTAGGGTCAATTGGTGGTATTTCTGGCTTTTCCAAGTCGATGCTTCCTGAATCGAGTGACCGAATTCCTGGTGATGGAGTGAAAGTAGCCGTCGATACTTCATTTGAAATGAGTGATTGAGCTGGTGAGGAATTCCATCCGTAAACCGAAGTATACTCTTGCTGTTCCGATATGCTGGCAGGGAGATGGTTCTCAGAGTTACTCCCATCAACTAGTGATTTGTACATGTTTGCTGCAGTAGAATACAAAAAAGTGGAAGATCTGTGGATCGATCGTGAAGCACAGTATTTCGATACCGTAAGAAATATGTGGAATTACAAAAAACACAACACAGAAACCGATGTAGACAGACTTTCAAACATCAGGATATCCACATCTTGTCATGAACTATTTAACTCCATCTTGGATGTATGACCAGGTCCAAAGTTCTTCCATCATGAGCCGCCATGAAATTTATCCAAAGACCCCTGGATTCACAAAAAGCTACATGTATTGAGATCTTCATCGTCGTTACATGATACCATCCTGAGAGGTTCTCCCAATGAAGATACGCAGATCGTCGAAGAAAAACATCTCTAAAAATCAAAATGGTGTCATGTAATATATGCAAGGAAGAATCTATTGTTATCACCCCGGCTACTTTGAGAAGCCGAAGCGAGCCATGATTATTGAATGAGCTGCAAGCACTGAAAGCTGCGCCGCGCCTAACATAAAACAAAATAAGTATTGGATATCTACAATAATATGAAAACAGATAATAATCATTATGTTTCCAAGAATAAGGTCATTAGCGCGACAAAAGGTTTATTTCGTAGTAAAAATATGGTTTCGAGAGTGAGATATAATAGGAATTTTGGATACAAGCTGGAAGGGCAAAACAGGTTTTGGATACCAACAGTGATTGTTTGTTCGTATTTTGTCCATTCTGACCAGATATTAAACACCAACAACACAGTACAGTACTTTGAGTGAGTACTAACTGACATGACGATATTTGGTGGCCGAGTACAAACGGTTTTGTCCCCACGTAGTATTGTACTCATACTTCCGCACGAGTCTTCCTTTTCTCTCAAGGTTAGATTGGTGCGATATTCCCTGTGATATTTCGACAATATGGTGTCGTGCATCTCATTATTGATCCTTAGGTTGCAATTAAAACTCACGATATCCAGAGAAAGATTATCCATGGTCAGCATTGACGATGGTTACATTCACATACATCTGGGTATCTTTCAATATATTGACAGCCCGAATAATGCACACGATTGTTAATCAGTCTTGATAGGCTTTGCACAGCCTTCAACCAAGAGCCTCATGGCACTGATAGTCCTATAGGAATAATTTCTCGGCTTTTTTCTTCATTCCACGGCATATAGTTTATTTTTGAACACCAATTGCAATGGCTTTTGTTGAAGATTGATCTGGTGTATTTCAGTGCATGTCAGATGATAAGGGCTATTCAGACTTATGATGTGATATCAACATACAGATTGTCAATATTGACATTTAGAAGAGGATCAACACCTTCCCGTCTGAGAATTTCTGGAAAGGTAGTACCGCAGATTGATCATCGGGTAATTTCTTAGCACCTTGATATTATTCGAATGGCTTAAAGAAGCTGGAAGTAGTACATCAAGCCTTGTGAATTGTGATATCTTGTTCGCTGATGGGAAGTACAAGAATAGCTTCACATTACCTCCAAGTGGAAAGTATAGGCTCATTATTCATCTGAAAGTTCAAAGTTATGCAATTCCTAAAGGATCTGAGGGCTGTCGAAGATGGGAAGATTCATTATCTGAGCATTTCTTGAAGCATTATGGCGTCGTAGTATCCTATTTGTCATAAATCCGTCAAAAATAACTTCTGGTAGTGCTTTTATATGGGAAGTTTTTCCGGATTGTCGATCTAGAGATGTCTTGGCGCTAGAAGCAATGACACAGCTCTAGATACCCCGCACTAATACGATACTCCGAGTCGAGTCTTCAAGTCCCTAATGCTTGCAATTGGTTGTCATACCGTATTAACCATTTGCAAGAAAAAAATAAATATATCCATCCCATCCTCGGAATTCAAAGACCCAAAGCAGTTTCTGCACAATGAAGATATCTACACTATCAAGCCCAAGGTAGGTCTATTTTTCCGCCAAATCTAAGGATATACAGTCGGTCATTCTGCTAAAGTCTTTCCAACGTGGCTTGACGGAAACTGAAAGATGGCTTTTTTCGCGAAAGACTAATAATCAGAACGAACTTGTTCGAAAATGTATGTATTGGTTCCTGGCGGGCTGATAATAAGTTCCGGGGAATATAGCCGCTGGGTTTACCCGCTGATCGATCTTAGGTAATCAACCCTCATAGGATAGTAGGGTTTCCACTTCTACAACGGTTGGTTGACTAGTCTTTAGGTTTTATAGTTCATTGAGATGGGGTATAGCATCCTGCATAGTTTGGGGGGTTTAGATCGTGCCCCTGGAATCCGATGTTGAATACATCTTGTAATTGTAGAAACATGAATCTGAGGCAAAGGATTGCTTGTCATCTGTATTCTCAAAGGAAAAGAGTACATTAGATTTTAATCGCTTGATCATTTGATTTTATTGTTTGGTGGAGGTATATCAATATGAGTGAAAGAGACATGTGCTATATATTTCGAAGATCGAAGATGAAAGATGATCTCATAATTATAAGTGACTTCCATAATTCATAAAACATTCCTCCATACGGATTAGCGAAGCTATTTCCAATCATAAATCTCTAACTTCATTTCTAAACTCTTAAAGAGCAGTAAAACACTTCTTCAAAGCGATAAGCATGCCTTCTTAGGTTCAAATTTGGCTGGAAAATAACGATAGCCAACAATTGAAATTCAAAGGCTTTTCTCAAGCCTAGCCTCCATTTCTCCGACTATAACCATCTTTTACATCCGAAATCTATCATGCTGGGCTCCAAGACAAACTAGAAGCCTCAAGTATAGAGTCTCTTGCCATGAAATACTTCTTGCCTCCTTGTTCCCTTCTATAACTAAATATATATTCCATAACTCCCAGAAAATTACGAACCTCCTAATAATATTTCGCCTTTCATATTCTCTTGTATTTCCTTGGGGGTATCTTTTTCTCCTTCTTTTGTGACTTTTAACTCCTCTTCGGGATTTGGCGGGATTTGTGGTTGGTCTGGAAGTTTAGGACCAGAATTGGGCGCGGGTAAGTCCTTTATTTCGAGTTTCGGCGCAGGAGGCGGAGGTAGAGGGGGAGCATTTGGATTTACAGGCAGTGAGCCATCCAAATTTCTTAGGATGGATCCGTCTAGATTTCTCACAGGTGAGCCATCTGGATAAAATCCCGGTTGCGGTTGAGAAAGTACTGCCTGGGGTAGCGGGTTCAGGTTCGTTTGAGGTGAGTTCATTAATACATTTTGATCGAAAGATTGGGCGCCCATCTGTGCATGAAGTGCATCATGTTCATCTAGCGCTTTCTTTATCGCAATTTGCTTTTCTTTATCTTCAGGAGATAGAGCATCGAAAACAGCCATATTCTCGTCCCATATCCGGACACATTCCGGCTCCCAATTGCACTTCTCAACCTCGCCATATATGGGATGACTGAAACGAGGATGTAGTAAAGGCCATTCTGAAGCATGATAATGGTGTTTAACCAAAGCTCCTCTCGCATTGTGATTACCAGAGTCCGAATGCCCTTGACCAGCAGCAAAAGCTTCCACTGTGAGAACCAGGAAGCCGCCAACTAGTTTTGACTCTCGCATAGCGTGGAATGTCATCCAATCAACGGGACTTCCGGTCTTTATGCTCATTTCCTTCAAAATTGCATCTGTGAATGCTGAAGGACCTGTTCCGGAAATCACCTCATCAAAATCGAGCTTGATCTCTGATATGGGAACATTTTGTTCTGCGGCAACATCGTTGAGCCACTCCAAAATGTTATCGACCAATGCTAACATAACTGGAAGTCGGGGCTTGCACATGAATGTCCATTGACAGAAAGATTGTGACTTTTTGCCAAGGATTGGGTGATTTTTGAACTCAGGTTGGTCAATCTCTACACTGACAACCATATCCACATCGCTCACAGAATATCGATCAGGGATCCATGAATTCACTGCTTTGAGCGCTTCGACGTCAATATCAGTGTAAACTCCCCCTTCAACATACATGATCAGGTAGCGTAGAAGATCTGCCTTGATGATTTGTACCTTAAGTGATCGATACATGTCGACTATATCTGGTCTATCCAACTCATCCGGTCCGAAATGAGTTTCGACATAGTACATATCATTGTTGTCTGTCAGGACTTCGTATCGGTGCCCCGGATTCAATTGGGTCCAAGTCCGGGCACTCAAAAGATCTCTCTCCGCAAATCCCAATGGGTCAACTTTCCACGTCTGCCATATCTTCCTTGGGAATTCTGTTGTTGTGGGCCCCTTCAGAACTTTTTGTGTAGATCGCTTCGCATGTGATATTGTCGATGGTTTCAAATTCTGGACGTTCGAGATAATTAGAATAAGAAGTATAAGCACGGCATAAATTGGTAAAGCCCTTTGTATTTGCTTTGGTAGACGACCGCCAAATTGAGAGGTCGTTTGCATATTCCGCGATCGTGTTCTTCGTAGCTTTTCCATTATAGTCGCACTGGCATCTGAACTCATTCTGTTTGTGGGAGAATCAATCGCATGTTAAGTTTGAGATAATATGCTTAAAATCTAATCATATGAAATAAATATAGTCACGCCGAGGCTTTCAAAAATTTAGGTAGATTGACAAAGTAGACACAGAGCTACCTTCTGCGGAAAATGGGATGGCTTTTCCAGCTGGCCAACTGAGCATAAGCCGGAATGTTCGATTGGTCCGAAGTATTCAAGCTTGAACATGGGGGGAAAGCTTATCAGAAAGTTCCTCTCATTAAGTAACTCAGGCTTCACAAGCTTGTGATTGAAGAATTGGGAGCTGGTGGCTTCACTTGGCAGGGGTCTCGAGGAGGGGTTTGCAATTGTGCCTGTTCAACAATATCTAAAGTTGATGCACAGTTGTGTAACAATATGCGGAGAATGTCGAGATAGGTATCAAGTACCGTAGCTAGAACGAATCGGGCAGCCTATCGATGACACCTCCATTAGGAGTTGAGCTTGCAAGTTCAGATTATGTGGGAAACTACCATGTTCATGCAAGATACCATGCAAGATACTCCCTTCTTGCAAATAGCCCGAATGTAACGGTTTAATCTTAATGGCCTCGGTATAGTGTTGAAGCTTGTTTTGTTGTGAGTGATTTACGAGACAGCCCCTTTCCCTGTCGCTAGCCAATGAAAGATTTCACTCAGTTGGTATTGCCGACGCTATACTTTATATATCATGCTACCTCCGAGGTCAGCTCATAAAAAATATTACTCTGCCACAAATTAATAGGAACAAAAATACTCTATATTGCGGTACGGGAGTTTCCATGAAGATCATGAAAAAATCTTGCTGATCCTCCAATATCTCCAATATTCCAGTTTTACAACAGATAATACCCCGCATTAGAAATATATGAGGTGCACGAGCCTCGGGAGAAGAGATTGCCAAGAAAAACAAACGTCGCCAATTGATGCTTGTAATTCTACTTCCGGTTCCAACGCCTCAATAGCAGCATTGCCAGTGTCTCTATGAGGAAAGTCGATATGCTGAAGTATATGAATGGCTGCGCTTATGCAAGGTGGTAATTGTTCCTTCCGTCACAGAATGCATCATTCCGAATGCTCCTGCAAAGGTATGGTGGCATAGCTTTATTCACATCAAAAGTCATCTACGATATTGGTTTCTTCGTTAATTTCAACTCTTTATATTCTTTAGCAAATTTTTCCAGCTTGTGAACAATAAGAGTATTCGAATGATGCCGACCGAATACAAAGGCATCCTCGACAATGGGTTCATGGAGGAGATTAAAACGGATCAGCCTTTGTTATCCCCAATCACCAGCAAACTACCTACCAGTTACTGGAAGCCCAAGAAGTTATGTCCAGATTTTATAAAGCCTTCATTTCTGAGTAGGGTGAGAGCACCAGCAAAACCGCTTCATGCGACAGCGTGGCTTGATGGATTGAGAGGCTATGCGGCATTCTTGGTTTACATTTTGCATCATGAACTTTGGGCCCATACCTTGGTGTATGGCAATTGGATTTTGGAAATGAGCTTCGGCTACGAGAAGAAATATTATTTGATTCAATTCCCTTTCTTACGAACATTCTTCACGGGTGGCCATCTTGCTGTAACGACCTTCTTCGTCATTTCAGGATATGTTCTCTCCCGGAAACCATTGATGCTCATTCAATCCGGAGATCTAGCAAAGCTTGGGGATAATCTGGCATCAGCTTTGTTCAGACGCTGGTTAAGATTATGGCTTCCAGTCATTGCCACGACGTTCATATATTTCACCATATGGCACATGTTCAATCTCTATCCTCCACCAAGATCTGAGCATGAAGTGAATTGGACTAGCGAGTTGCGGAAATGGTATTTGGAAGTCAAAAGCTTCAGCTACATTTTCAGGACCGGTGGAGATCCTTGGTTCACTTATAATGTTCATGTGTGGTCGATACCGGTTGAGGTCAAAGGTTCTATTACAGTTTACACAGCACTTATGGCATTTTCGAGATGCTCACGAAATGCGAGACTCTACCTGGAGCTTGGATTGATCTATTATTTCATTTATATCGCAGACGGTGCACACAATGCAATGTTTGTGTCTGGTATGCTTCTTTGTGATCTGGATCTACTCGCCGAAAGCGATGATTTACCTCATTTTTTTCTCAATATTCGACTCCTGGAAAGAACTTATCTTCTTTAACCTATTCGTTGCTGCCATGTATCTCGGAGGCGTACCTACGTTTGATTTGGATGAGAAGATACTTAGAAACTCCCCTGGATGGCATTATTTATCGTACTTGAAGCCACAAGCGGTCTTTGACTACAAATGGTTTTATCTTTTTTTCGCTGCCAGCTTTCTTGTTGCATCTATTCCTCGTATACCATTGCTAAAGAACTTCTTCGAATGTCGATTTTGTCAATATATGGGCCACATATCTTTTGCCTTCTATCTTGTACATGGGCCTGTCATGGCTCTTTTGGGCGATAGATTGTATTCGGCGGTTGGCTGGTCAAAAGAAATGTCGGACGAAATGGCGCCGTGGAGAGATATTTTCCCAATATCGAAAGTTGGCCCGTTCGGCATGGAGCTTAGTTTCTTTCTTCCGCATTTGATTATTTTACCGGTTACACTCTGGGCTGCAGAGATCGTCACAAAATTAATCGACGAGCCTAGTGTTAAATTTGCACAATGGCTATATAGGAAAACTCTTGCGCCATCGCCTCGTCTGTAGAAATATGGGGCTGAATATTGGTGGGCATCGGAATACTTGTTTAGGCCTTGTGTAATTAGATTATAGATGCCATAAATTATGCCTTATAATTGACGTAGTCAGCTGTAGCCATTCTCCTCAAATTCGACGAGATCGTTCGATCGCCGAGGTTTTATCTTGGCCTTGAAATAAGCACCAACGATTGGTTTTCGTCACAGGTCATGCCGCTTTTGCTATCACTGTGTACCCCTAAAGCCACTAGGTCAAGATTATCCCGCGAGTCTTTCCAGAGCGAAGAGGCAACATGCATCTGCAGGGGACGGACTGCTTCTACATACGTACATTCGTACATTCGCAATCTTCATCCAAATGGGAGAAAAGATCCCTTGCCATCCAAAGATTGAGAAAAAAGCCAAGGATTACATCTTCCATACCTCCATAAACCTTACCTCAACTTCATTTCCTTCTCAATGCCGGCTATTCATCATGATTGTTCGTCCTGGAGCTCTGCCCGATTCCTCCCATTATTCTTGATATCTTGCATTATCTTGTATCATGGTTGGAACTTTGCAAGACCTGCCGAAAGTACATCTTCTTCCGCTTACAAAGCACATCCTCAAGCTGAAAGGTACTTCGAACAAGCATTTTCGATAGATAAGCCGGCAGAATATGATTTTTCCGCTCTCAAACAACAATGTGAGCAGGCAGAATGGCCGAAAAACGAAGTGTACCTAGAGTGCAGTGGTATCTTTGCAGGATTGACCTCAATTGTATCTCAAGTGAAGGTTTGCCTGAAAATGGCCTTGGAATCTGGCCACGGAATAATCTTACCATCGATTCCCTATCGCGATGAGAAGAATTTGAAAGAGTTAAATCGGTTTAATGAAGAAGCATTCATGACTTATGGCGAGTGGTTTGAAGAATCACATTTAATAGAGAAAATGGAGAAGTTCTGTCCACAAATGCGAATTATCAGGCGCAGAGAAATCGAATCTGGTGAGATTACTGTGCAGCATCGCTGGCCAATAGAACTTTCATCCAAGACAGCTCCAGGGTTTGCGCCTCTCCAGGGGTATTTCTGGAAAGGAAGGAGCTTCAAAGATTTCTTTGATGCTCAATATTCTCAGTTAACACAGCTATTCCTGTTGAATCCCAACAACAAGCTTAACCATGAAGCTGGAATAACTGCCATACAGATTGACCCGCAGTTCTTGGTCTTTAGAGTCACAGATGACGCGACCGGGCAGGATCTAAAATTGTGGAATGACCTGGGGTATCTAGTACGCTTTAAGGAGCCCCCACGACGAGTTGTCAGTAGACTATTGGCTCAAATCGATCGCCCTTTCTATGGTGTGCATTTCAGAGTAGAATCAGATCAAATCTGGAGCTCTCTTGAGAACCAGCTTCAAGTTGACCTGGATGCTCTAGATCGCGCGTGGAATATGTATGGTGGTCCTGATGAAGAGAAACCATTGGTCTATCTAGCTTGCGGGGATCAAAACCAGGTTGGTAAAATTCGTTGAAGCGGGAAAGGAAAGAGGTTGGGAAGTTACCCATAAATGGAAACTAGCGGCAGAAGACATCAACACCTTGAAGACAATTAACAGGCTTAGTTTTGATTTCCAAGGTGCTGTAGATATGGGGTTATGCTAAAGAGTCAATTTTTCTTGGGCATCACGGGAAGTGCATTCTCGTCATCGGTCGCTAATGCTCGGGATTCCACTGGGAGATACCGAGGAAGTTCTTTCTCCGTTTTTGATGATGGGGGAGCAAGAACCCATCTTTTTAATGATGGAGAGTCAAATTCTTATCCATGTTGCCTATAAATAATTTTTCTTGATGAGAAAAGAGAGAGGACAAAGAGTGAGAACAAAGCAAGAGCAAGGCCGAGACCGAGCGCTTCAAAGCCTCAGAAGTCGTGTTTATTACCAGCTTCTCTGCACAAAATACATAAAATTAGGAGGATATACCTTAGGTATAGAAAAGTTTCTTATGATTTCAGGGCTGATGCCTTGTGCTTTTTCAGATTCATTCTGTCTTTTGTATGGTTCATATCATAAACTCACTATCAAATAACACCCTCATTTCGCAATTCAAAATAAGTACTAATCATTAAACTCTAAAGAACTCCAAGCAATGTTTACTTGGCAGTCAGCAAGTTTAATATACAGATTCCCTTCGTTGAAACAAAATCCCCTCTTGACGTCCCTTAAATTGTAGGCGAGCAAATTTTCTTATGTTAGCTTACCGAAATCCCCTTCATTCTCGTCTGAATTGTCACAGACGAAATCTTGCTTTAATCCCAGCCCTGAGTAGCACATTATTTTAATTTTTGACCTGAAGTCAGTACAGTACCCAAGTTACAGTTGTTTATGGTCACGTCATGTCAAGAGATCTTTCAAAATTAGATAGAAAGTTGTGATAGTGGAATTATATTTCTACTCTATTTGCCATGGGTTTCATAACATATAGAATTCTTAAGTATTAAGAGAGTTTTCAAATACACGCGCATCATTTATCATAGGCTACTCAAAGAGTTTTCCTAGGCTAAATAATTTCTTGCTGACCCTCATTCTCACTTGCGCTTTTCTTACCAAGCCGCATCGCGAACTTCCCGACTTAGAATCAATAACGCAAAAAGGATTGTCATATTTAACTCACATTTATCATTGCGCTATAGGATTGTCTAAACAAAAAGACCAACCTTCAAACCATCAAATCGAAGCCGAACCAGAATAAGAAATGTCTTCCGAAACTTCATACTAGTTCAATCAGGGACATGTGAGCGTCGTCCAGTGCTGAGAGATTGTTTAATCAAATGAAACCGCAGTCGTTGCATGCACAATGACCACAAGAGCTGCAGGGGCTGGTTCTTGGACAATCAGCCATAAAACAACTGTCTATTCCATATCGGCAACAATTCATGGTGGTTAGTTTACCAAAAAGTGAACCATCAATTTTGCCTCCTGGAATAAGAGGAATAATGATTTGGTCTTGGAAAACCATGGTCTTGCGGATTTGGAAACACATCTTGAGATGTTTTGGTGGATTTTCTTTGGGTTAAGAAAAGTTGGATATGGTTCGGATGATTCTTTGAGTGGATAGCGAACTAGTAAGTGGATTGTCGATCTTGAACCTGTCAGAATATCAGGGTGTTTGGTTATGAATTCTGAACATTATGAGATGTAACATGATAAATCAAATACGAATCTTGGTGCTGGAGATGGTCCCTTATGTAGAAAATACACAACATACCTGTTAACAATCATGTAGTTGCTGTATTGTTCTGCATATATTCACTTGCATTATTCCTAGAATACAAACACTAACACTCACAGATACAGATACAGATACAGTAAATTTGATGGAGTATTTTCCTCTAAATGTTCAAGTTGATGTAAATTTTGGTGGTTGAATTCCGAAGTGACTTTGATTTTGGCCCTCAAAGAATTTGTATCGGCGTTCAAGTTCAAACCTCGTGGATTCGGGCATTTTATGAAGAACAAAGAATAGCTTTCGCTATTTACGATCATTTTTCTTTTCGATTATAACAAGAACTTGAGTATATCAAGGGTGGCTAGTGCCTGCAAATTGGAAAGCACTTAAGTCAAACCACGTCTGAGCCTCTACAATCAAATATTCTCCCAGAAAAGATACGCCCCAGAGAATACTAATCAACTGAAATCTCTCTGATATGACTTCAAAGTAGAGAGTCATCCTGTGAGTTAAATTTATCTCTGGAGACGCGTATTACACAATCCATAGGATAGTGCACTCTAATCATGATATATTCAACACTGGTATTATTTGAAATGGGGGGTTGCCATTCCACTTTCGAATCATTCATGTCCAAGAAATCTTTGATTCACAACAATTACGGTAAGATTAACATGAATAATAGCCATTATTATTTCAGAGATGAATAATCCAGAGATAATTCGGCATTCTTCCTGTCGAAAGTTTATAAAGTTTCCGTTGCTGCCAATAAGAAGACATTCAATCTCAACACACAACAATAATTACCAACAATCACAAAAAACAACCAAAGTTGATATCATTCGACAAAACATATTGAAAATGGTCAATTATATGGCTCTTTCAAATGTGAAACCTATCGAGACTCGTATGATGCAAGCAGGAATCTCGGCTGTGTGGTTGTGCTGCAGATGCGATACTGGAAGACCTATCTTCGTCAAACAACACAGGCTCAAAAATGAGATGGAGTGCACTTCCATTCACTGTGGCCACATGAAGTGTAGTGGTTGTAGTTTCTTGGGATTCACAATGAACCCTCCAAGCGGTTTGAATTTTCTGAACGCATGGTTCAACATAGTGACCACATCACTCTGTATCTGTCTAGTAAGGAACGTCACTTCAAATGTGATGTCCCGAATATTCTCCCGATATTGACGCTCAATCACAACGGCAAAATGGTATGGGGTACAATCCTCAGTCTTCTTCTACTATCGTGCCATTCCCGACTTTCGCCAATACGAAAAACGTGTGAGTTATAAGTTTTGGGATGATGAAAGCTTGAAGGCCTCAGACTCTGAGCCTGAGCTAAATAGAAACCCATACAATGCACCAACAGCTATACCGCAGCATAGAGAAGCAGCAGATACAAGAACAGCATCACCAGAAGATCCAACACCAATTTCCAACCGTCGGCAGATCATTCTACCAAGGGCAAAACAATCATCCTCTACATCGGACAAATCTTCTGAACCGCCTAACACTATCCCTGATAACCCTCATTCAGCTCGACAAGAAGACTGGCCATCTGGGATGGAACAAAAAACCTCAATCTATATTCAAAACCCAACGCGGCAAGAAATATTGGCCACCAACTACATGAGCCCAGGGCATGAAAGTCGAATGAAATATGACCTTGGTCAAGGTACTTTTGAGGAAAATAGAGTCTCAGACTCTACAAGGGCATCATATGGTAATATATACGGGATATTTTCGTCGACTATTGATGAGTCTTCTTACAGGCCCATTCTAGAAACAAAATTTCCTCGACAATACTACTCAGCTCATGTAGAGAGACTTGATGCCGAAAAGAAGCCTGTGATATCTAGCTCACACGAAACAAGAGTCAAGAAAGAACATAATGATCTTCCAGCCCACAAAAATAAACCTCAGAGTTCGATTTCTGGTTTTGCTAAGACAGTAGTAGTTACCAAGCCTTCTACCCCATCTACAAACCCTACTAGAACTGCACCCGCAAATATGGCATCCTCAACATGCTCAAGACCCGGAAAGCGTAGACTTTCCCCACAGATAAGAGCATCACAGAGATTACCGCAACTCCAAAGATCTTTGTATCCAAAACCTGCAGATCCTAGCTCCTGCCTAACACCACCTGGACCATTCTCCGTAAAACCATCTGCAACTTTGCCACCAGTTTCACAAATGCCTCAATCAATCGACCCTCTTATTCTTGAAAGACCACACAGACCTTATTCAAGCGCACCAAGTACTTCGCTAAATAGATCCATCACTCCTCTTAATCAAGAAGTTACTCTACAATCCGGAGAGGAAAGTTCGTCAACCCCCACAGCGCTTCCAGCAAAAAGACCTATATCTCCAGTCATCAGGGTTGCTAAAGTACTACGTCGACAAACGCCTCTCTAGGCTCATTCAAAATCGCACCATTCTCATCTTATTGCGCCCTTAGTAAAGCATTACAAGAGGTGGTATGGCGATAGGATGGGATGAATTGATAATGAGAGTACCTAGATTCGGTTGTTTCTTTTCTCTTTCTTTCCTTTTTTTAACGTTCCTTCAAGTTGATTCTTTTTTGGTGAATATTCAGGATATTCTGGGGGATACTGTGATGGATAAGATGAGGATATCAAGTTCTGTGAGGTTTGCGGAAGAAGTGCTGGTTCGCTTCCTTTATCCATCTTTAATATTGAGAGTATGAAATCAAATTGAAGTTTTACGTGTTATCCACATTGATACCTGTTCCTATGAGCTGAGATTCAGAATATATATAAAACAGAACATAATTCAACGTAGGCTCATCCTGAGTCGTTACAAGGCTTGGTCATCAATTCACCATATCATTGTGTCTTAACTTCCTGAGGGCGTCGCACATCGAAATTCTGCTCCCCTCAAGGTTTTTTTAGTTCTTTCCAATACAATAATTAGTCATCACAAGTGCCATGCCTCAAAAAATAGAGGAGTCGTTATAATTATGATATTTCCAAGAGGCATCGAACAGGTACTAAAACATCCATCCTATCTACTAAATGCTTCCCAATCCATCACTTCCACTTCTCTGGGATAATCTCAAAAGTCTCTCAAACACTACCAGTTCAATTAGCACACATCAGTCCATCCCTCTCACAGTTCAGTTATATACATACTAATTTTCCTTTCATTCGGAAGCTCCCTATACATCTCTACCAAGGTGCCGTCGCTTTCCTTTTGCCAGAAATAGCAATACATCCAGTCCCTCGACAATCCATAACGCTCCAGGTAGTCCTTCAACGTTATTCCGAATTCCCTGTTTTCGCCAAACTTTTCCAAAACCGGCTTAGTAGTGCATTGAGTGCATATCCTACCGTCTGGTGACATGAAGCTATGATCACAAAGCCTACAGCTCAACCTATAATCTTCATAAGGCGTGTTCTCATCGGCGATTTTGGTCCAGATAGGAGAAGGGGGATTGTGCTTGCAGCAGCCGAAATAAGTTGCAATAGTCCCATGTTGAAGTAAATGAGTTATGCGGTTGTATTCCTCGGGCATCCAGTCGTTTGAAAGTTCAAGTCGCGCGCCATAAAATGTGAGCTTTTCTTCTTGACCTCGAAGAACGTCCAAGAGTGCAGTGAGCTCTGGACAAGTGTGCACAAAGCTCTCTTCTTTTTGTATTGATTCTACAACGGGCTGCGAAAGGTCTTCATGTAAGGTCTCGATATTTTCCTCGGCATCTATGGGGAAGCCATCAGCAAAATCAGATTTACCCTTGCAACTTTGAAAGTGGACGCATTTACGATGGCTTTTTGAGGTTTCCCATTCCTGGTGCTTTGGTGTGATCAGAGGCTCAGACTCGGGATTGGCCTGTGATCTACGATCCAGTGCCGAAAATTTCTGAGTATGCTGAGAAGATATGCCGGGAACGTGTGTCTTAGGAGCCTGAGACGAAGTAATATTTGAACTGATCTTCTGAGGGTTTGATGAAAACTTTTGTTCTTGTTTTCGATTGGAAAAGCGAGTTCTCTTTGGATGCGAGCTCGAGGTCTTTTTTGTAACTTTAACGGAAGGAATTTTTGGCCCAGATATTAGTGAAGTATTGGGAGAAGAAACTTTCTCGTTGAGTCTTTGTGGAGGCATAGTGGAAGTTTTCGGCTGTGGATAGTTGTCTCTTAGTGGAATATTTGTGTTAGTTATTGACAAACTGAAAATCTTGAGCTCTTTTGAGTTCAAGAATGACGAACCGGTCATTCATATATCAACGATATTCATGAATATTTTCGATGCCAAGTCATAAGTCATGAATTCATGACTGTTTTAAGGTAGAGAACTATGGCTCATCGTAGAAATTTTCAACCACTTTTTTGACAGGAATTCGGCCAATTTCAAATCCTACCATTCCCGGTTGATTATCACTTATGTCAAAATATTCCAGTCCCCGAATATTTGAGAGTCAGATTGAATGAAGACATCTTAGAAGCTAGCCTCCATTCTCGATATTCGAACCCGACACTTACATCCTCAAATCAAAACCCCTGCCCATTATCTCACACTCCAAATTTTATCGTCAAAGTTTTCAGTCAAATCATTATATCTCAGGCTGATCCTTACATACAGCAACTCAAGTGTCCTATGTTCTATCATCGGAAGCTTCTGTAAATCTAGAGTACGGCTACAACCAAAGCTAAGATAAAGCTGTATAAATTAGATACATAATTTCCAGTATATGACGTTGTTAGTTTGTGAATATATTTATTCTTAAGACAGCAAATAACTCAAACTGTAAGTCTGCCTAGAAAGACGTCCATAGGTAATGATTTCGAGCGCAAACTTAAAAGTCAAATGAAGATATGTCGCAGATTGCAATATTTGTTAGTGTCAATGATTGATTATCAAGATACACCATGGCCCAATTCCATTCACTTGAATGAAAGCACCTAATAACTTGTGCATTTTGCTTGCCTATCTCAACCTGTTATAAATTCCATCTTCCCTCTCTATCAAACTTCTTCAATTTCCCCATATTTTCTTCCGTTAAATCTCTATACTTCACATCTTTTTCGTCTTCTCCTTTCGTTGCAGCCTATATCACATAAATCCAGGACAGATCCTCAGACATTGCAACAATTCAGAGACAAGAACTTTCCCATAAGCCTGATCGTGATCATCAACACCTACACTAAGAATAATTTCGTCGTCCAAGTACCCCACGCCCTTATCCTTAAGATCCCCATCTTCCTTGTTCCAGGCATATGCGATAGTAGTGGTGTAAGTGAGCTTAGCCCAGAAGTCACGACCTTCTGATAAAGCTTCCGGAACATCATCCCAGCTTTCCTCGACTGTCCAACCAGTAGTTGTTTCGTTCGCGAAGAGAATTGGGTGTTGACTTATGGCCAACATGTTAAATGGAGATGTTGCTGCCCACATGACAATATATCGCTCGTAGCGTATTGGCAGACCTAAAATGTTTTTATGTTTGCGGTGAATGGCCGCAATAAAGACGGTATCTGGTGCTTTCGAGATACAAGTAGCGTTGAATCTAGTACAAAGAATCAGCTTCAAGGCAGGTGTGGCCTGATGCCATACAGCATTTGCCATGTATCTGTTCGAGGCTATCTCCTCTAAAGTGGCATCTACTAGGCATGGAATCTCCTCTGTATCTGTCAAATTAGTTGTCGTGAAGCCACCCCCAATAAGTTTTGCAAAGGTTCTTTTTGAGGAAGTTAGTTCATAATGTACATATGATGATGATGGCGTCGGTGAAAATATAAACCAGTTTTTTTCGTATGGTCGCCGCGTCTCCCGTGGATTTCTTGTAAGTTCTGTTAAGGCTGAATAAGACTTTAGCGGACCCCCAAAGCTCTTTGGAGAATTAGAAAAGATCTTTTCCAGGCTAGGGTATATGGAACGAAGATCGATAGACCATACTCCTACGCAAGAATATCGCGACCTAGATGTAATTTAGTGACTGGCATTCAAAGCAATGAACGATGAAGCATACTGAGAAGATAACATCAATACAGGCTCTCCTCTTCCAGAATAAAAGATCCTAGGGTCATGGAAGCCGGAAACATCTGCGAGTTCTTCTTGGTCTCCCTGGCAACTCTCTGCCGGAGTTGGTGGCACATTCATTTCTATCGGGGAATTCTCACATCTCAGTCCTCCATTACTGCCAAGAATTTTGAGATCTTCGCCCGTACAAATCCTCTCATGAAGACTTCCAAGATTTCCTGTTCTTGGATGGCAAATATTTGCTTCGCATAAAACATTTAAGCGATAGCCACGGTCTTTCAAGTAAACCATGCTCACGATCAGATACTGGTTTTTTGCCCAGTATGGTAGTGATATGATTGTTGGGTTCCAGAATGTTCTTGTCTCATGAGGCCCATGTCTAGGTACCATGGAAATGTTATAGAGTAGGTTAGGAAGTCTAAGATGATTCGTAAATTTGTTGACCGGGGCAGAGCAATGTGTTGTAAGTTGCAATAAAGCAGGAGGAATAGCGTTTCTTGAAGTGTGGAGCGTTTCAAAATGGCCGTTGCCCACGTTTAACCATGATTGACCAGTAATCTTCGAATCGTTCTTAAATGGATGAGCTACTGGAACTCGAATAAGTGTGTTATCTTTCTCTTGGTTATAGATTTTTCTTGCATCTCGGGAAGGAAAAAGGTTGGATATAAGAATGGCGACGCAGAAAAGGATCGCGAGTGGTAAAATGAGTCTTTTCGCCATTTGTTTCATGGCCATCGTATTGATACAAATATGCAGCAGAATGATAATCGAGAGATGGATATCTCTTTTGAGTAACAGCTGGCAAGTCCCTGCACTTAAAGTAGATGGAAAAAGAGAGGCAAAGACGTCAAAGAGAATATTCTTAAAGCATTATGACATCTTAAGGTGATTCAGAACTTTGAGACCCATCATTCATCACCAGATATGTAAGGAGCAAAGAAAGGAAGCCACGAAATCCTCAGGTCTCGCGCCTTCCCAACGTATTATCTCTCGCTATATATCAAAATCAATCATATCAATTTACTTGATCATAACACAATCTTTTCATGTTGATCACAACAGATCTCTTTGGTGCTTGCTTTGCTTCTTTGCTCGTCTACTCAATTTTGACCAGCTTTTGCCCATAATGGTTTACATATCTCCTTTCTCAACTCCCAATGCAATGCCCACAGTGACAAGCGAAACACCTCTTCAACCACAAACAAACAATACTTCGCCCTGGTCAGATATTTCGATGGAGAACTGGAGGAATGGTGTAGATTTTAGAAGCCCACCACCAGCCTACGACGAAGAGATGCTGCCAGAGACACCTCAAAGATTTTATAAAACTAGCTTGGAGAGTCTGCACAAAGCTATATGGATCACCGTATTGATAATGATCTGCTTTTGGTTTTGGTTGAGTCAACAACAGCAACAAATACATTTCTATCATTACAACACCAAAATTTCTACAACCCAGCCAGTTCTAGATGGTCTACAGTTTATCGACGCAAACAATCCTTACATACGTGTAAGTTACTAACAATTGCATGCATAAGACCGTGCTAATGTAACTAAGTTCGTGGGGCGCTGGTCTTCAACACTTGATGGTTCGAGAAAAGATGGGTCATTTCCAGGTCTGTTCCGGTGCTATTTAACTGCTGGCTCACTGACAGGGTTCACATAGGCATTTATCTCGATATAGCCTTCAACGGAAGTAGCACAATTGTAATATCACTTCACAACTCTGACCAAAAAGCAAATATGAAACAGACAATTCTCCAGAATAATACGAAAAAATTGGCGTTTCCGCCCTCACTGGAAAACATCAGCGCAGAGGCCATTTCTCTTCTTGCTCAAGTCGATGATGAAGAGTATATCATACTTCCAAATGCAACATCACTCGTAGCTCTACGGACAAAAGACCTGGATCCTCAATCAGAACATATTATCCGGATTATAGCACCAATGGTTGGCAGGGATACAGTGGAGACATTTCAATTTCTAGGAATCTGGATAGATAGCGCTGGACAACTAATTCCAGTTCCAAGTCCGATGTCCACTAGAAGCCCACAAATGTCCTCGAAAGAAATTACGAGTGAGTACTTCAATAGACCCCGGAATGATTCACCACAAAAAGTTATTCCGCAGCGCAAGATGTTGGAGATTATTACCGATCTACCTGGTTCTATGACAGGTCGGGATAGACGAAAGCATCGAATTGCTCCCAATGTTGCGAATGGAATATTGGGTGGTGTGATGGGGTGGGAATATTTGACTGGTGAGATGTTTGGCAGCGATCATGTAACCATCGGAATGGATGGCATGTGTCTGGTACAAGATTGTATCGGTGGCAGAGGCAGTCCAGCAGGATTGGCAGATGTCTTTTTTCAAAGGTATCCTCATGAGCACCTTTGTATACATACTTTCTAACTTTGATAGTGGACCACCTGGCTCTGAGCAATATGCGCATCCATGGCTCTTCCGATCTTATATTCCAGAAGTCATGGTAAGCACTTTTTCTTCTGCAATGATGTGATACAGCTGGCACTGAACCATTTAGATTCTCAACATCGGCAATGCTGACTGGGACTCATTTCGAATATACAACGAAGAATATAACTTGACTACATGGGAATTGAGCGTGCTTTTTGAGGATACCTATGTTTCTTTGATAAAGGCAATCAGGACTTTGGCTTATCCTAGATACCACTCCACCGTGGCCGAAGCCGCGCAATACGACTACCCACAATATCGTGCAGTTGATATCCCAATATTCGTGATGAGACCATTTCGCGGGCAGCTTGAGCAAGCAACACATTCTGTAGTTGATCGGCTTCAATTTGAAGGGGACAAATCTGTATTCTGGCTTGATACTTCGGGTTGGCTAAACACCGATATTGACTTCGAAGGACGGCCAGAAGATCAAGATTTTTTTCTTGACGGTGAGATTGATTCCACAGCTCATAAGTTAATCTCTAACTGTGATCAGAAGAAAGTACTCGAAAAGAGTGGCGTCTCACTGAGAGGGGAAACCAGCGTGTTGCAATTCTGCTACACACGCACGTCTGCAGATATCTTGCACTAGAGGCTGATAAATGTACCTTTCTAGCCCCAGAACTATATCAAGAAGCAACTGTTGATCCAGTAGCAATGCATTTTGATGAGTACATGAGAGATGAGAAAGAGAGGAGGTTGAAAAGACTATTTTGGGTGTCCCCAGAGGATGAAGGAAAACTCTAATTCAAATAAATGCAACGATGAAGATATGAAAGATTAAGGGTCTTTGGAATTGTCTTTGATACCTAATTCATAATTCGGGGTTAGTTTCGCATAAGTATACTTATTAGTAATCGAGAAAATAAATCATATTGTGAATTCGGTGTGAAAGTCTAAGAATCGCCAAGTTCTCCGCGGGAGATTGTCGTGGAGAGTATGGTCTGTCTTTTGAAAGTCCTTTATTCTATGCATAGGCGCTGTAGATACCTCAAGCTAAGCGTGTAAGCTGAGTTTCGAATAACTTCATTCATCTGGGCGAGTTTTGAATTTTGGGACTGAGAGGGGTAAAAATTTCGTTGGATGTTTTAAACTTTGAAGTCTTGGCAGACCCAGGAAACCAATCATAGATTATTTCGCGAGACGATTGTAACTTCCTGGCTCATGTATTGAACGTTATGAGGTGTATACATCGCAGCCTCGCGTTGCCGTTCACTTAATTCTCTGAGTCTAACGGGCTGTGATAGGACGATGCGAGCTTTTTCGGAGACCACCTTGATATTAAATCTCTCAGCTCTCATTTCTTTTTGGAATAAATCAAGGCTAATTTGACTTTAGTTATGAAATCAAAAAATAGACCAATTATGGGCAATCAATAAAATTCATCCACGATACCGGGGCCTCTCCATCAACCATAACACCCAAAGTTTAACGATTCAGACAATCGTTCAACAATTTGCCACAGCCCATAGGAAGGTTCATTGATTGAAATAGTAGAATTTCGAAATCTTCAATTAGTCAACAGTTTCATTTCTCGCCACTTGTCCCCCCTAAATCAACCTTAAGCCCGACTTTGACCCACATAAAATTAAACGAGTACAATGAATCACAAAATACTAACTTTCCTACTCATTCTGAGTTATTCGACCAGAAGCTTGTCATATAGAACTTTCTTTGATGGGCTAAAAAAAAGAGGCACTTGCCATTGCTGATGACGCTTCTGTAATTGATCTATAAAATTGAGTGAGTAAATAATCTTCGCTGGGAGTGGCAATGGTGCTTACTAAGCTGATGGACTTTATTATGCTTACCGCACAAATCTCCTTGAATTCACGAGCTCTGGCAAATTTCTGATAGGTTAAAGTTAACAAGACCTAGAAAATTATACTTCCCCTTCTGAGTCCCCTTTTGGATTAGTGGTATTCAGTCTCTAGCTTAAAAGGGTAATAAATATTCTAGCCAATTGAAAACTGACCAGTGAATGACATGTTCAGTGAAAAAGTTATTGCCTAATCTAGTTTGAACTTGGATCTGGTTTAGGCTTTCTATCAATCTCGACAGTGTGTTCATGTGGCAAAGATGATTGCAGTTCTACGACTTAGAAAGTGTAGCTATCGTTGGCGCTCGCGCTCTGTTTGTGCCCATGAAACTGACTGGTGCCATAAGATCGACACTTCGATTTGAAGGGAAAGAATCGAATGTTGGATGACTAATTTTCACGCTCAAAAAATTGAATAGCTTTGGCATATAACTAGGGGATAGATAGGGGGGGTTACATGTTTCTTTATGTAGGAAGAAGGACTGGTCACGGCGTCCTAGTAATAAGCCATCAAGGTCTTGCGGTATGATTGCGCAAACAGCATTATTGAAAGTTAATTTGGGGTTGGATTTATTGGTTCAACAATAAATGGATCATAGAGCAGGTTTTTTGGTCATGTCGAGGTTAGGCCGGTGACAGCATCTATACTTATTAGAAGATCCTCAAGATCGAGATTTCTCATGCCAACTCCATCGTTGACTCATATAAGAATTCAATGATAGGGGATCAATTTTATACATTTTTACTGAAAGCATAAGCAAATCAGTGGCAAAATGCGCTAAAAATTAAGCTGAGTGAAAGGACGCTTCTCAAATTCTCAGCTGTTATCTTATTTTTGGATAGAAAACTCAAATATTATGGTCAAAGTTTCCAACATCTACTCTTGATGAGACACAAAATTCTATATAAGTTTCAATGATTCTCTTGATGACATTTTCTAGGCAGTTGATATGTAGGTGGTATTCGAAATAGGGGTGGCATCAAGATTGTGATAATAGATGGCTTTCTCAGACTAATTCCAAAACTAGCCCTAAGTTTGGTTAGATCACACTTTCTTCCCTTCTTCCTTTCTTCCGATCTGATTCGAGTCGATAACTTGGCCCTGACAAATTCCTTAGCTGATATCGTCATGGAATACCCGGCGCAAAGTCCATAACTCAATGACTTGACACATGTCTTGAGGTGCTTCATTTTAGCAACCTTGAGGAGGCCTTGACTTGATAAGCTGCCCAAGCTTTTTCTTGGGAAAGATTCGGTCTCAAGGAACTCAGCTTCCTTAACTTACAGGTGGGCAGCTCAATTACACAAGATCGACATGGAATCCACAGAAAACTCAGTGCATGGACTCTTCACTTGGACGATGTGGATTTCGTGTGCTGTTACCGCTTTCTTATACTAGGAGACACGAAATCAGTCTTCGAAGTGTATATAGCTTGGAAGTTCCTACCTTTCTCGTGTACTTTTGCAATTTTGAAAACACCTGGTTTTCAACACTGAATAATAGTTCGACCGAAAAAAATGTAAATCAAACCTCCCTCTCCTATAATTACCATCTTACATCTAACAATTACCTTTGTTTTAGAGTTGCAAACCTCAACCAAGCCTGAAAAAATGAAGCCAGACCATCTGGTGAAGTATCTTTGCACCGCTCTCTATGCAACTGTGGTCCATGGTCACAACTCAATGACCTTCGTTTCCAATGATAATGAGGATAGAATCTTGTCCTTCCGATGCAACCCAAGCTCTTTGGAAAATGGATGATATCAATCTTCCAGGCGGGGCAGTCTACAGACATCAGTTTCCTGAATCCTGGGAAGGCACTGTCATGGCCAAAAAGCCAGATTTCCACCGTCCCTGTCAACCGTGTCGTTGCCGAGATCTGCTTCAAAGCTGGCCAATCGACCTACTACGATATCAGTGCGATTGACAATCATACTGATAACTCTGGCATTCATCACATGCATCCAGTCAATGCTCCCCTCAGCAAGTACTTCCGAGCTGGATGCGACTGGTTTCCATGTGACAATTGTTACTTGAAACCTAATGATCCTCACACCAGATCTACTGATGAGACTGATTTCATCGTAGAGGTCGGCACCAAGAATTAAAGGTAACTCTTCTGCTAAGTCTATAATCAATTGATTTATTACTAATTACTTGAAGACCAACTTGTCAAAGCGTCAATGGGCCGGCTTTCGGGACGTTCCGTCTAGTCTTTCCTTCATTCTCGGATTTTTCCAGTCTTCGGCTTCTGCACATTTTCAAGATAGTGCCGATCCGAAAAGTCTCTTGCAGTATACATCTTGGTTTTTTGCGACAAAATTATGGAATCATTCAAGGCTGTGAGTAATCTATTGGGGTTACTTTTATAGCGAGCGTTGATAATTCCTCAAAGGTTTGGGGTGGTTCTCGCGGTTGGATTAAGGATTTTTAATTGGGATATGTTCGGATGTAGTCTAAAACTTAGCGCCTCCTTGCCAACTAACCTCACTTCTACTACTTAATCCAGTATCATGATCTGATCTTTAGAGATGATTTTTTTTTTAAAAAAAAGCATGTCATTAGACAAGATTTCTATAATGCACATAGTGACAAAATGATGCTATGTATCAGGACTTTGGGCTTCAAAATTGCAGTGAAGTGAATGAAATGGATACAGCCTCCATGAAATCATCAAATTTTAGCATTTATGATGTAGATAGCATATATCTCTCATTATAGAATTGCAAGCTCAAGGTGGCGGTTGTTTTATAAGACGTGAAAAAAACATCGGACATGTGAAGATCTGAAAGGTTCTACCTACAGTCATACCAACCCTATAACATTGGAATATGACGATGATCATGATTCTAAGGTTATTTTGATCAAGACAGAGTATTTCCGGTGAAACCCCAAGTTTCTATCAAAATCTGTCAAAGAATTCATCAGCATTCGAAAACGACGAATATGTGACGATGGATGATGGTATAGTTCTCAAAGTCATCTGTTGGTTGGATCTTTCTGAATTTAGTCTATGCTAGATTCTAACTAAAGTTTCTAAACTATGTGTGAAAAGTGTAATCTACGTCTTCTTACCACTGTATGCTTGAAGAAGTGGATGCCTTGCATTCTGTCATGTCATTTGACTCTGTGGCACGTATAATCGAGGTTGTATACGGTATAAGCTTGGTATTAGTCATGATAAAAGAACTTATATTACATGCATATGAATAATGATTGTTGTTTCAAAGCTTGATATAGCTCTCCTTACTAAAGCAGCCGCGGGTATTCTATATGATTGTTTGACCTCAAGATGATGATGCGCATCTTTTTGAAGGTTACTGTTTAGCGTACTACGAAAATGTGTTAGAAAGTAGGCCGCCCCCGTTTTGATACAGTTATTTCCTCATCATCTTTACCTGGGAACCTTCTCATATCAATAAGAAGATGAGGCCCTCTTTGAATCAACTCACTCTGGAGTCTTTGCTCTCAGCACGGCACTTGCTCAATCTATCCCAATGAAGGAGACTTTGGAGTTACCTTCCTTAATGGAGGATAAATCGGACTTGACCATCATCAGGGATGACAACGGTCAACAGAACACCTTGATCATCAAGAACATGGATGAAAAAACAAGAGTTGTTCATTTCAGATCAGAGTATCCAGAATCGATGAAGAAGCACAAGATGATCGGGCATGAACTCGTAACTCAAAGGTGGACAAGTCGCTTGGGTCGATGTTCCCTATCAATTTTCCGGAAATCTCGTGGCATTCGTCCCTGGTGATCCCGAGAAGATGCGTAGCTTAGCTGAAATCTCCTTCCAAGGTGGCACCTACGATGACATCACGTTCTACGATGTCAGTGCAGTCACCACCCATACAGATCAAGACGGTGTACACTTCATGTATCCCTCTCAGAGGCAGGCGCAAGAAGTGGCTGCCACCGATTCCCATGCGAAACCGCCTATAGAGAGTGGAATGATGACAAAAACACGTACTCAACCAAGGATACGAAGATGGTTGTCGAATTGTACTCCTCCTAAGCACACCCATCACAGCACATCATTTCATTGTTAACATTCGTTATTGATACCAACTTCGAGCCAAGCTACTGTCTGATTTCTCTTAAGACCCTAGCCTTACCTTCCTTCTCGACTCCACTTCTTCATCGACTCGAATCCCAACTCGAACTTGGTTCATCCTGTCATTCCATTTTAAGTTGTACCTTCAATCTTTCTTTTGAACATCCTGCAAGAAAGATCCTCGAGTTGGTGCGTCCCGGCACTCATGCTCTTTTTCGTCTGTCTTTATTCTATCAAATCTTCAATATATTGTATTTTGTTTTGCACGGAATTCGGTGATGGTCTAGGGGTTGCGTGGGGGGGGAGGAGTGATGGTTTGTTTTTCTACCAAAAGTCTGCGCCGTTGCTTTTTTGCATCGCGGAAGCATAATCTATGTACCAGCCTTGGCATGTATGTAGAGAGTCAAAATAGCAAGGTGGATCAAACCCATAAAGTGAATCTTGTAGTGAGCTGAGTATTTGTGACAGCAACAAATTGAGACGCAAATATCTTGTCCTCTTGCAATTGTCAGGAACCATTCTTATTCTAATCTCTAATCATTGTTTGTAAACGCATAGAGAGTAGAAACCCTTACTGCAACATATATTAAATATTCAAGTACAATGCGGCGAAATGTAACATAACCTTGATGTGATAGTATTCTGGTTTTGAGCCTTGAAGCTCAGGGCTGAGATTTAGATCTCAAGCTTCCAAGGTTATTAAAACCTGAAGACGTATTAGAGCTCAGACTTCAAGGTTTGAGATCTAACACAGCAGCCTTCCATCTCATAATAAGTATTGGAATATTCGCATGATGACCGATAGTGATGGGGTTAGTATACAGCGTATTTCGAATATGCTCGCTCCATTCTTGTGATAATTATATGTTTATTTCATACTACTTGTTAGAATACGTAATATTGAATTTCATACTACTAAAAGTATTCATTTCCATGTTGAATCTCGTATATTACTAACAACATACTGAATTATTGGAAATCGATAGATTCTTTCTTAAAAAGGTAATATTGAAGTTATGTCAAGTTTGTCTTTCTTGTATTTCAAATCAACGCCATTAAGATTTGGCAAATTAGATATGAATGAACAAAATTCCACTATTTCAATATAGTCCTAGTAATACTTACTATTATTGATATACATGGACGAACGGAACGTCATTATTTTCACACACCAGTGTAGAATGAAGGATCTTAACATCAGCTGATACAATACTTCTATCTTATACTAACAAGGCCATCACAGATGACTAATAATTGCCTAGTCGAGAGTATTGATATAGCTGGAGTCTCGAACAACTCGTTAACTAGATCCAATCAAGCTTAAGGAATAATGACATGGTAGATGGTAGTACTACATTGGCTTTATTCCCATCCCTTAACTAATAAGCACTGGCCTATCACATAGCTTTTGTATCAACTCGTGCATCCGCTCGTATTCCTCGTGAATCCATATCGCAAAGTTACAACGACAGTTAGGTTATCTCTAGCACAGGCTGCTGCCCGAACGTTTACAAGACGAGAAAACGTCAGAATAGCCAAGACTGGTAGACTGGATGCATGGATCTGTAAAAGCTGATCTTCATTGTATATTGTTCTTGCTGTTCAGCAATGCTAACTAACATTGACAACGTTGCAGACGTTGCTGTTTGTGAAATATCATACTAAATAGTAGAGATTGTTACACATATGTTGAAACATATAATAAAAATAAATTCAGATATTTCACACAGACTAATACATATGTAGAAGTATGTATAGCTCACTAGGTGTGCATTTGTTTTAGCTATCGAGATTTCTTAAAACTGTATTAGGAGATATTTTATCTCAATATATTGAAATCTCTGCGATTTATTATTTAATTACTTTGATTAAATTCAATTGGAAGGCGACAGAGTGGCTGTGGGAGGTGGCTAGCAATTGTGTGGCTGGTGTTGGCGTGGCTGGGATCCATCCAGAGGATTGATTGGTGCCAGAACTTGAAGAGGACCTTGAAAATCGATGATGATGTAGTTGCGGTTAAAGCTTTCTTCGGCGTTTCAGTAATAAAACTGAAAATTTACTTTCTTTACGTCGATACCTACTTTCTGCTTGCTTTTCTATTGTAGAATGATAATTGGAGAATAAATCATATATATACACCTTTCAATTCGAAGACAATAAACATATTTATCACAAATCAATGAATCAATGAATCAATGAATCAATGAATCAATGAATCAATGAATCAATGACTCGATGATAGATATCTAAAGATTCTACAGATTCCGCTATTAGTTATCAATTTCAATCCTTTTGCTCCCACTCTCACTCTCACTCTCGCTTTCGATAAGGGTAAGCTCCATCCCGAGTTTCCCATATCTTTCTAGAACTTGCTTGGTCTATAACTTATTGTTGTTACTATATGAGCTTCCACAAGACCACCCCGTCTAACAATACTCATAAGAAACAATCCGGTTTTTGCACGATCATTGACTTCACCACCGCGATAGCCATCTGAGGCATCTTTCGCCATGAAAGGAGTACGATTTCCTAGCGGGATGGAACGTCGAAAGTCCTCTACTCCTCATTATCATACCTTTCCACCCCCACCACCTAAATCTCGTGGCAGTCCTCCGATCACATCCGCATCTCCATCTGGTCGAGATGGATCTGCAAATCCGAATTGCAATGAGGTAGATCACGAGGATGAACGCCATCAATCTCCCTCTGCCAATGAAACAACTTGCCATATTGGCAGTCATTGCCCTCGCCGAACAAAACCGCGTTGAATTCAATATCTCCATACCTACCCGAAATGACCTCCAAATTTCCCGAAGTTGATCCCAGTCAAATAGGATTATATGTAGGAACTATAGCGTCGAGCTTTGCGCTTGCGCAATTTTACAACAAATTTTCTTCTGGGGGTGGTTGTCTGATAGAATAGGGAGAAAGCCGGTGGTTATGCTGGGGACTCTTTTAACATCAGCCTGCTTTGTTTGCTTTTGGATTCTGCAGAACTCTATGGCAGGCCATAATAATACAGGCGCTCATGGGTATGGTCAATGGGAAATCAAGGTGTGATAAGTACATGTTTGGGCGAGATTACAGATCGAAGTAACCAGAGCAAAAGCATTTGTCTATCTGCCGGTTATATATGGAATTGGGAGAATAACAGGGCCAGCTTTGGGTGGATTGTTGATTTTAAAAAGAGAATCCATTCCATAAGGGGCACCCCAATCCTTATCCATACTTGCTGCCGAATTTGTTTGCGGCATCAGTATTACTCCTTGACTTGGTGTTGACTGGTATCTTCTTAGAGGAAAGTTTAGAGGAGGCGAGGGAACTTCCATCTCTGAAGTATCGCATGAAGAGTCTTTTCACGTGGGCGTGGCAGTTCACAGGAGGTGCTCGACATCCAACATATACACGAAGTTCCTCTGCGCGCTTACTTGTTCATGATTCTGACGCCTCGGATGACGAAGATTCTGAAGCCTCTTCAACCCTCTCGATGGCTGACTTCTTCCACTCATCCAATGATGCCCACTTAACTTACAAGGAAGTTCTCAATCGCGACACAATGTTACTTCTCGGTACATATTCTTATCTTTCAACTCTCTAAACATTCCTTTAAATTCCCTATACCCTATCTTCGCATCGGCGCCCGAGCGCACTGGAAGAGAGCTTTCCCCTTCTGAAATCGGTCTTTCTCTTTCCTTTGCTGGAATAGTTACCATCGTCTTCCAAGTTGGTATTTTCGGCAAACTCAGAGGGAAGATGGGAAACAAAGCGACTTATCGAGCTGGACTATTACTTTTCTTCGTCTCCATGATGCTCATGCCTTGGGTAGGGTATAAAGATTCCCCTGCACCTTTCGGGATCGGAAATGGTAAATTATGGCTATGGATTGAACTTGGACTCGTCTTGTTAATAAAGACTGTGGCGGCAGTGGGAGGATTAACAAGTGCTCTTCTGCTCATTACCAACTCTGCGCCCAATCACGGTGTACTGGGTACATTGAAATGGTTTGGCACAGACTTTGAGCGCGGCAGGAAGAGCAGCGGGTCCTTTCCTAAGTGGAGGGTTATTCACTCTGGGAACAAATATCCATAATGGAGGTTTCCTCACTTGGGGCGTTTTCGGTGGTATTGCCTTGGTAGGATTTGTTTTCAGTTGGGGAATCAGAGGTAGAGATTTAGAGAGTGGAGAATTGGAGTGAAGAGGAGGAAAGTGATGAAGAAAGTGGGAGTGGGAGTGGAAGTGGAAGTGGTGATGATGTAGAGCTTGAAAGATAATAGTTCAGACGATAGCAACGAAACTTGTGACTTTATCGATCAGCCCTCGGTATTATGTTATCACTAAATAGGTTTGTCTTTCATTATCTGTATGGGAAAGGATATAGATGCATTTTGGTCTATGGTAATCATTAGGAGCTAAAGGAGTTTAAGGGCGAATAGATGGACGATGGTAAGAGTGAGAGACTAGTAGAAGTTCTCATAAAACGGAAGATATGGGTTAGATATTATGACTACCTAGGTACTTTAGAGGTATAAACTTGCTACTTCAATGATTGGTCAATTCTCATATGATATGATGAGACTAATATGGAAGTATTTCTCCAACTTACTGAATGTTTAGGATGCGATTGGGGATTGTTTGATATATCCGGATGAGAGTGAGTGGGATGAGATAATTTGAGAGAAGTATATGGTAATGAGTTATGGTGGTGACTTGCGCCTGGATTAGCAATCTGATCTATCCCGTTGAGATATTTCTTGAATCCTAACTTCTTCATCTGGGTTCTATGGACCAATCACGTAGCCTATTGGGGTTTTGTTGCATATCTAAAAAAATGAAGGTTAAGAAATTAAGCTTTTGAATGTAGGAGAAAGAGATGTAATGCAAGCTTGCCTGGCGAGCTTACATCAGCCAGGGGAAATGCTCTGTCTGATCAATATTTGTACTCAAGATGGAAATGGAAAAACAGAAGATATCATTATGCTAAATTTGGTTCTATTACTCGGACTAAAACTTTCTTCTGGAATTATACATTGCCCATGACACCCGGCTGTATCTTCTCCAACTCCTGTGATAACTCCATCCAGATATCTTTTTGGGTTGCTATTCCATCGAGGGAAGTTGTCCATGGTGATACTCTATTTCATAATTTAGTCGCACTTTCACCTAAACATTCACGCACAAGAAAGAGAATACGTTACTTCCCCACCTTTCCATCATCCAGATACTCTCCATGCGTTTCCTCTCTCCCTCCGCACCAATAACCAACGTCTTTGCCCCCTCCTCCGTTGTCCTCGCCATCAACGCCATTATTCCTTGCATCAAATGTTTAGTAGCCCCCGTTGCATGTCGCATAATCGCTGTATCAACCAGTCCAGGGTTGACAACATTCGCCACAACACGACCTTTCTGACCTCTTTTCTCCGATTCGCCAAGAGCTAAAAGCTAGTTCGCGCACAAAGAGGAGTCCAATCAGTTTACTTACATTATATCTATCCCTCATATCACTCCTTTCCTCATCCCTCAGCTCCTCAAAAACATTCCCTGCCTCCTCTCTGGAAACTTCGTCAGGTGATGTACGAAACTGCCTGTAAAGTTCAACACCCCTCTCGTTCCATAATGTACGCTTGTCTCCCTTATTTTCGGCAATAAAAGTATTGCGAGCAGAAACGTATTAATCACATTTACGCAAATGGTCGATTCATTACCCTCCACCATCTCGAAATCAAATACGTAAATCCCCGCATTTGAGACGAGAACATCGAGACGCGGGAGTGTATTCGCTCGGCGAGAAAATTCCTTGACAGAAGTATGAGAACAGAGATCTAGATGCCATACTTCAAGGATATCGTGAGGACACGAGGTGCTGGTGATTATAGACTGAAGGGCTGCTTGGCCTTTTTTCCAAGTTGCGGACCGCGAGGATTACTTTCTGCGCGTCGAGTCGAGCCTTTTGTTCCGTTAATACGAGTCTGTATCCATACTTTAGTCAGATATATAATCAATACGTACAAACTCCCTCGCAGCCTCTAGCCCCAAGCCGCTATTGCTCCCCGTGACAATGATCGTCTGCCCCGTGAACTTTTTCTTCGGGATTGGCAACGAAACTATCGTGTGCGATTTTAGATGATCGATGAAAAATACCATTGTATCAATTGGTCTGGAGATGAAAATGGAAAGAATTTGGCTCCAGGTATTATTTTGGGTCGAGGAGAAACTCAAGGCCAGATTTAATATCGCATTGATGGGAACGCTGATGAAACACACTCGCTCGAGCGTGTTTCGCACCATTTTTTATGGCGCAGGAGAAGGGGGAGAGAGATGGGTAGAACGAGGATGAAGAGGTAGAATAGAGTCATTAGGAAAATGCAATTCAAAACTACTATTGTTCTCCCTGGTGTTGTAAAACGGATCAATTTTTCGACATCACGTTTGTTAAGATGACATTATTATTGGGATGTTGGTCTGTGCAGGTGGAGTTCAATCTGTAAATAGCTTCGACACAGCAGCTCATCATGATCAAATCCCATCAGATGTGATGAGAGGTGCAGCTTCATAGTAAGTTTGCAACCGCTTAAATGGGTATAGTCCATCTGATCTATGTTTTTCTTTATTCTGCATCGATTACAATGACAAGCACGTCACTTCGAACCCTAGCCATCTTTCTTTCTTCCCCCCCCCCCAGCCATCACCTCATCGAGGCCTACTGAGCGATTTTGGAAGAAAATCAGTCTGTATCTCAGGGCTCATAGTCCTCCACCTCTTAATCTGAGGTGTAGTAGCCGCCATCTCCTTCGATTATTCAGAAGATCCCTCTATGTTCACCGTCTTATAATTACTTCATAACACCATTCTTTCTGAAGACTCTTGACCAGACAAAGAAAGTTAACTCATTGAGTCACTTCGAAGAGACAGATCAATTTGAGAATATTGAGACACACGGGTCAACTTCTTAAAATATATAGCATTTGCCGTTTGAAGGGCCGATATGCTCTTTTGGCCTTCCCCTCTTGCCTACCGAAAATCACCTCCATCGTATTTGATAGAACGGAGGGACTTGTATGTCCTTGGGGTGCTTCGTGAAGGGTGAGAAAATCCCCGCTCGATATTTTTCTACTCAATGGGTGCAGCTTATAGTGGATATTTCAATAATTCAATTTGATCTATGAGAATAGTAGTACAAGAGATTGAATGAAATTAACAAGGCACTCCATACTTCGAGGATCAAAGCCGGTTCAATTATTGCTGCCGCTCTACTCAAACTTGTTCCCATTGTGGCACGTTGCGTCTCTATACCTTTAGAGTTGGAGTTCGACATGAGAGACGTTGCAGTGTCTTCTTCGTTTCCATAATACATTTAGGCCGCTATTTGATGCCATCTGTGTTTCTGGACTTTCGAATTCTCTAGGCTTGCCTCCAGTAGATGTGACGCTGCAAACTTCCCATTGATAGTCAAGGACTCAATAACCATGCCAATATCTGGCCAAGATATCTCTGTCAATCTGTCTGCCATTCATCCATTTTGCCAAGAGAACCCTCAATTCATCATTTTCATCTGCACACACAAGTATCATGTGCACCCAAGAGTTGTCGTCTATCTTTATCTCCAACAAACTGTATAGAGTTATTTTTAATTAACTGCATTAATGTGAGGTCATCTAATCGTCCTAGGCCTCCCAGAGATGTAGCTATGCCCTATCCCTAAGGTACCAGAAATATGGCAATATGCTATATCATTGTGGAATCCCGATAAATCACATTTTAGTACGTTTTTATGCATATAATGGTAGAAGCTTCTACACTTATTTTTATACCTTATATGAAAGGTAAATATAAACGGTTATAACGGATTAAATATACGCTCTATTAGTTTATATACTATGTGGATACCTTTAGTGCTATTTCACATTTGCATAAAACGCTGCGCCATATTTACAAAAAAATAACAAGCCGCCATATTTTTTACAGCAATATGCTATATTTGCCGTATAGCATATTGCCATATTTCTGGTACCCTAGGGTATTGATTTAATTTGGTCATCCAATATATATAAAGTAAAAAGCGGAATATCAATAACAACCTACTTCGGTATCTCCAAGCCCCTTATAACACCTATCGAAACCTTTTCGGTCCAATCCTACCTTTCCGTTAGTGGAGCGTACCGACTTTTGAAACCACATTAGTACTTTTGTAAGGATTGAAGTTCGTTCGTTCGTTATTTGATTTCTTTTGCGGTTGTGAGAGATCCTTTCCTTGACTGGTGTAACGCGGTTTACATCAGCAAAGAACATAGAGGGTATGACGATGAAATAATCTATAAATCGATTTTTCAAATGCTTTGGTAATGCATTCCACCAAGTCAATGTGATATTTTGGTGCGTCGGTCTCCCCAATGGATTTATCATTTCCAATAACGAAAACTCCAGCCATACACAGTCATACAGAAGGAAGCTTCACTTAACACGAGACTGGCTGCTTGGTTTCTGAAGTCACATGCAAGCTTCCATCGCCTCGATAATCTCACTCATGACTTGCGTACATACCATGGTTGCGGCTCCAATGCGGGCTTCTGGTATCACATGTAAAGAGATCTTCTGGATAATCTCATTCTGTGGAGATCCTCGAAGTTCCCCATTACTCATCTTGCTTTCGGATACACTCCGTCATCCACAATTTGACAAGTCATATAAATGGGCATCAGATCGATCAAGTGATATCATATTGCTGCAAAAGAAAAGCGAGTTGACGTCAAATTATGAGTTATCCTGCCAGACAGTACAGAGGTGCAACTTGTGAGGTTTTCCCACTGCTTTTAAAGGCAAGGATTAATGGGCAGAATGATGTTGAGGCGGCAGTGGAGAAACCGTTGGACATAACTCTCTGACACGGTTATATAACGAGTACAATTCTCATGTCAAGGCAAAGAAATAGAAGGTTGAAAGAAACCAAGACCGTTCTTGTAATTGTTTTCTATGAAGTGGCTGGTTATAATGGTTGGTAGGCACCGGAGAACGTCACTTGCCACAGTTTTATGTATTCCGTACACAAAAATACCCTGTGTTCTCTTCCAGCTCATCTTATGAGACTTTGACTCTGGAATTCTAATACACTTTACTCCAATACCTATCTGTTTTCATCAAGATCCTCAATTAAAGTTGCATGATATATGGTCATACTTAGGCCAATTTTTTTGCTGGCCTCACCATCCAGACATACTTGTCCCCTTTTCGATTCCTCCATTTTTCCGGAATGTTTGTTTCAGCAAATTTGACGAACTCAAATCCCTCAGATTCATACAAAGGTCGCCCAGCTTCCGATGCTTCAACTACTGCCTAAATTCCACTCATGTTAGCTCCGCTCATAGATCAGTATGGCTTCATTTGAACGCCTACACAAACACTCATCGGATTCTACATACCATATATCCAAGCTCATCGGCAATTGCAGTTCCCCATCTCACTAAAAGGCGACCAGCCCCTCGACGTTGATATTCAGGATCAACCGCAAGGATATCCAAAGCTATAATCATAGGTTAACAAGACATAATCAGCGACTCTATGCTCTTACAAAACTAAATGTCCTCCTGAATCTCTGATAGCCTTTCGACGGGATATCAGAAAATCTCGGTTCACATGCTGAGCCCACTCTTTCTCCTCCTCAGTTTCCCAATAATCACCATCTAGATCGTCTTCCGACGGGATGAGCCCTTTCCAAATGTTCCATTTGGCTTCGGCAATCATAGCGCCCGTATCGGTATCTACGACTTTAAGAAATGTTGTGTGAGGGTCTTTCTTTTTAAAATCAAGCATGCGTTTGCTTCCCATTATTCGACCGGTTGGAGTATCGTGATTGGGATAGATTGCCTCAATCATTGCATGCCTTTGACCGAATGCCTGGCAAATAATCTCGAATACCCGGTGCATGTCATCATCGTTACAAACCTCAACTTGAAAACCCATGTTGCCGGTAAAGAGTCTCTATTGGTGTCTGATATAGGAAGGTTTGCTTATATATATTGCTCTTAATCGATTGGAGTCGTGTATGATATATATGCAAAGATAGGTCGGATGACAAAGCATAGATGAGAGCCGGCACGAAGTATCAATTGCGTAATCGGTCGAATATCGGCGTTGAGTACCAAATGTTGGCTTACACGTATATGCATATATACTTGTTCCAAAGTCATTGGAAACAAAATATGTTTGCTTCTCGTTATCAGGGCTTTGGCTGTCACTATAAAATATTATCAAATCCTCGATACTGGTGCTTCAATCATTTGGTTTGATGGATTGTTCTAGTTTTGTCATTTGCAATTGGGGTCCATTGCTCCGTGGCCTCCACCACCTATCGTGCTCCCGGCCCTTCTCTCTATTGTCCTAGAGAAGACTTGCCCTTTTGGCATTGTTCAGATTATGAATGGAGAAGACAAATCCCAATTTGAAAATATCAAATCTTAACCATGATACATGGCATGGGATATTACCAAACTGCATATTCTGGGCCTATCACAAACTTCCAAGGTTGCAAACGCTCTGAGTGAAGCAATTATTCCCTGCTTGGACTGTGAATCATTTCAGAAAGACATCTTCGAGGTTGCTGGAATATTGATGAGGGAGAACTATATTATGTCCTTCTCTTGTGAGCTTCATAATTCTATAAAGTCCCTCCAATACTACCTCAAAACACAATGCCTTTAATCAACCATCATATTCAACAGTGATAGATGTCTACTTGATATTAATTACAGATAATGGGGGTTACTCTTAGTCCCGGTCTTTATTGCTTTCAACATCAAATTCACATTTGTTTTTGCATAGTGTAAAATCCGAGTGAATCACGAAAAGAACATACAGTTACTCGCATTTTCTTTGACTCTGATTCCCCATAATCACCCTCATAAGATATTCCAAAGTTCCATTATCTAGACTTTCTGCTTGGATCTCAAACGGATCGTAATTTGTTTCAAATATTACTATGCCTGGAAAGAATACTGTTTTACCAGCTGCACTAACAGGATTGTTCATCGATATAGGTCGATGGCCAAATTTCTTACTCGACTTTCCTATCATCTCTCTTGATACCACCCAATTGAAAGATGAGATATTGCAAAGCAGCAACTTCAAATTCGCTATTACAGATGTGTTGAATCTATATTTTCAAACACAATGCGAAGGAAATTATATATCTATACCCAGCATAAGCCCAAAGTTGAAGAATCTGACGTGCTCAGCACCTTCACCTAATGGTATTTCTAATCGTCAGCCAATAAAGAGAAGATAGTTTTGTTAACACTTTCAAGTCGAATTCCTTCCGGCCAATATTATCCATCTTCAACTCAGCAAATTAAATTCATCAGAAGCCATACAACTTTCTGCATACAATTTTGCGCATCAACTTGGGGAAATTCAGAGGAAATTCGCCACATCATATCATGCAGAGCTCCATACTACATTCTTGATCTATGTCAGTGCTCTTTGTTTCGGTGGTATCATTCTCTTTTTGGCCCTTGTGTCATGTTGGAATGACAAGGCTAGCTGGATTGCAGGAGTCTTCTCTATCGTATGTACTTTCCTTTTCCATTGCTTAAGCAATCAATCTATGATCTATCATGTTATGCTGTTCTTATAACCAGAAGAAGAACACTAACAAACACAACAGCTAACGGCAATATTTCTTTTAATTGGAAACAGCATAATAACGACATTTCAAACCCAAGCCGTCAAAACTATTAACAAGTACGGTCAGGACGTTGGGATTATGGGATATCGAGGAACGGGGCTACTGGTATTGATATGGACTGCTTTTGCAGTGGCTTTTGTTGCGGCAGTGGCTTGGGGATGGGGGGTGTGGATAAATGGAAGGGACGATAATAGTATTCAAGGTTCGAATCACGGAGGGGTTTATATACAATGCCATAGAGATCCTGGAGAAATAGAACTGGCCAGGTTGGTAAATCTGGAGGTGAGAAGGGAGGGTGTTGAAGGTAGATGAACATGCGATGAGCCTGGATCTGGATGTTGATTATTTTAAGGAAAGCTAGATTGGACTTGCTCTATAACTTGGCTTCTCAAAGCTGTCTGGAGGACGTATATAGCATATCATAACTATTTCTAGATGGCAAAACAAAAGCTGGTGAGAGTGTCTCAAAATATAATGGTTACGAAGCATTGCTGTTCATTTTATATAGGAAATATACACGCTCAAGGTATCGAGACTCATGGTAGTGAAGTCTTTAGTATCACTTTTCGATCCAGAGATACACGATCATATCTACTGAAACGGAGGGCATCCATTTAATTGTTCTTCTGAGTAATCAGATGCCTTGAGACACTCTTTAATGCAGACAAAGATTCTATATTGGGATACCCCACCATAAAAATGAGACTCAACTTCACTCCAACAACACTTCACTGTCCTCTCAACATGATTCGCCTAAAGCATCACTCATGCTCCAACCTCATCATTTCCGATTTAAGAAGATCCAAAACATCAACAGCAATGCAAAATTAAATGATAAATCACAAAAGAATCTCAGATCTCAGCTACACATGTGAGATACCAGCCAATCAATGGTGAAATCCATAGATACCTCATTCACAAAAACAAAATGAAAATCTTATCAACATCTCAGCTCACCTTGCCTCACCCTCCAACCACACACGCTTTCACCCAGTCTTTGATCCACTATCTCCTTGGGAACAAAAAAAGATCCCAAAAACCAGAAGGCAAAAACCTAGCCCGCGATGGGCTAGGGAAAATCCCCAATAGGATTTTATTACTCGAACCAATCGTATGCGGGATTTGCGACTTTTGTTGGCCAACTCTTCTTTTCCACCTCTTTAACACAATTTGTCCTGTCCAACTGACCTAAGTTGAATGCCTGTTGTGTTTGTTGAGGGTTATGGTGTTGTTTGAATATATGAGGGTTAAGCGAGATGTGGGCGGTGGAGAGATTTTCTGATATAACTATTCAGTGGAGGGTTGGCGAAATCAAGGTGTGGTTGTATTGATGCTTTATTCTATATAAACAACATACATACGTAGTACCATTCTGTCTTAACTCTCATCTACCATGTTTCATCTATTGATATACACCACCAGCTGCCACGATGCCATAAGTAGAACCCAAAATATATATAACAAAGACAGCAAGCCAGCTGACATTCCTATATCATTGTAGTACGCAGAAATTCTCTCGCATCCTTCGCAGAATTCAACCATATCTAGAGCTTGGTTTTGAGCTCCGCGCCGGAGAGAAGATGCGGTGATCATTACCAATAGAAGCAACTATTCAATCCAAGTTAGAATACAATACATACCTCCCTGTATATTCATTTGTTTAAAAGACTTACTATGGTAGTATAATAAGCAAGAGAGACTGGTATAAACATATCGTAGCATCTTAGAAGGCACAAGCTGCAGGCGAGGAGGATAGACAGTATAACCAAAGCGGCAATCCAGATTCTATTACTGGCTGTTATCTTCAAACGGAATGAGCCATCGAGGTGATTGGCTAAGATTAAGAACGAGTTATTAGTGATAGGACTTTGAAATAAGGAATATCTAACGAAAAGAAAAAGTTCAAGCATACAGAGTTCAGAAGGGAACCTTGAGTTGTTGGGCGGATGTTCGGTTATAAAATCGTCCGCAATAAATTGTCCAGGGCGCCAATATTTCTCTTCCATATAATCACAAATTAGTATACAGATTTTGTATGCATCTATGATTCAAACCATTATCTTATATAGATAAAACTTACCGTGGTCTCGGCACTCCATATCCTTCAACTGCCACCCAAATCTTCCCCCAAGTGTATGTGGCGTATCATTATCCACGAAATTGGCCTTACAATAACTCCTCGAGTAAATCATATAGATATCATGTGTCAAATTAGATTTCTCAAGCTCCGAATTTGAAAGTTTGAAATCTGATGTGTCGATAGAAAGAATAGCAAAATGAAGGTTCGAAGTGGGTTTGTTTGCCAATGAAGACTACTAGAAGAACAAACATGCCTACCAGAATAGTAGGTAGGAGTGTACAAGGCGTGATGAGTTTGTATTGCATTGTGAAAGTTTGGAGGCCGAGCCTGCTTAAATTGACAGGTAGATGAATGATTATCTTTTGAATTTCAGCAGTGTTGAATTTTTGTATGGTTTCAGTTTGTATGCGGTGCAGAAAGACATCAAGACCCTTTAATATTCGAATTTGAGCTATAGTGTAGAGTCATAGCATTTTTACCGTCACCACGTGTGCTACAAAGCCTTTATTTTGTCAAATGATTCACCATATACCCATGTCCCAGCTCTCATTTGAGCGGAGCTTTACCATTCAAAAGTAACCGCCACTCATAGATGTATCATCTTTTCTCGAGAGCTAATTCATTTATGTCAAAGAATCCCAGAAGATTGAAGAGTATGATCACAAGGCTTTGAAAGGTTCTTTGCAAAATCAACATCCTTCTAGAGTTATATTTTATCTATTCCATAATCATCTATACTAAACACGCCTCGAATCATTTTCAAGTTGCCTCTACAGCCAAATATTCCTTGCCTCCTCCCCCTGAGGACACCATACAAAACTACGATGCCCCCATAAAAACTGCCGAGTAAATCGCACCCGCACTCAACCCAACCAACCCTACATCTTCAGAGCCCGAAATACCTATTACCCTCTCCTCATGCCGTCTATGCGCATATATTTATGGTACTGTCTGCGTTCTGGATAATGCAAAAGGTAATCATTGATATTAAGAAGATCAAAACAAGTTACCTGCTAGGCCCGAGGCCTAGCCGTCCTATATAGTCGTGGACTGAAAACGGACGTTAATGAAATAAATCAATCAATCAATCAAGATCAAAACAAGTAACTGTTTTTATGTGATAAGTCATACTACCATGGTATAAGAGACATTTCAACAGGTGGGTAAAAGTAACATAGTGGAAAAATTAATATCGTTCAGAGCTCAAGAGCTGGCGAATCAGATCTAGAGAATAGTACAATTAAACCAAAAAATAGTTGTAGGGTGATGAGAGTTAATGCGAAGATATTTGCGCCGATGATACTCTGGAGGGTACCTGGAAGATCATTTCCGAAGAAATTTCCTGTGTTATGCATATTTAGTTGAGTACCTCCATAGCAGCTACCACCCACACATTATATAAAGAAGAGTAGTGTTGAGAGAATCTGAAATAATATATTCATCTACTCAAAACACTTGATCGCCAGACTCCGTTTATTTCCTCAAAATCCTTCTTCAAATCACTAAAACCTCCGCACTTCATAAGCTTCAAACTAGGTTCATCCATCTTCTCACAGTTGCCTTTGCAATAACTTTTCAAATAGACCATGTACACACCACTTGTTGTCTTATTGGGAACGTGAAACTCCGCGTGCTGATTGTTAAATGCAGTCATACTATAGGAAATGGTAGCAAAAGCCTTGGATGTTGTGGAAGGTTTATTCCCTTAGGTCATGCGCAGGGCTATTAGTATACTAGTGAGGGTGCTAAGAATAGTCAACATGTAGATGCTGATGTTTTTGTGGTGCGATTATGGTTTCGAAGATGAGGTTTGATGTAGGTGGGTGGGTTTTCTCAGTGTTGATCTGGGTATTGGAAAAGTCTAATCATATATTGCACTTTATTGTTAAGTATCCATAACATATTATCAGTGTGACTCCCTCAGCTAGTCAGTCCTACACTCTTGCTCTGAGTCACGGAAGATATGAAACTTTGATAATCTCACTGGGGATTCATATACGAATGACTACATTAGCTAACCTTTTAAATAGCTACAGTATATCTAGGTCATGTTTAAATTTCCTATAATGAGAAACTTCATTCCAGGGTGGCGAAGAACGCTCATTAAAGCCATTTATTCAAGAACCAACATAGGTAAGATACCTATGCCCAAGTCCTTCTTTCTGTCCTGTTATTCTCCACGTTGTTTTAACAAGGAACACTTTTTATCCAATATCAGCATATATTGCAGATATAAGAGAAGGATACTTATATATGTCAGAAAATAAATAATTCTATAAAAAAGTATAAAAAAGTTCATCATACCCGAAACCACTTTTCGGGTACCTATTCATGTGTGCATGTATTTAGTCGAGGATGGGTAATGACAACGGAAAAAAATGAGCATGGTATTGGCGATACAAACAAGTACTCAAAGAACAAAAAGAGCTGTGATATTATTTTAGAACCATATGTTAGGATAGGAACCTATATAGATAGGCGAATCATTAATATATTATACCGATTAGATGATCTAAGGCTGTACTAAGCTAGTCAATATTCTCTGCCATACTCTGCGAGGTGTCGTTTCCAAATTTTCAAAAATGAGTTTCCTTAGAGAATGACTAGCATGGAGACCTGGGTAACCTTTTAGTTCATCTTCCTATACGGTAACGATCAATACGCTCTCAAAATTATCCTAACCTTAATATTGATACTCAGTCACTCGCTTGTCAAAACCTGCAATATGATTATCACCCTTGCAAATTCTAATGAAGTAGATCGCATTGTTCATAAGAGGCAGATACTTCAGAATTGTCGATTGATAGTATAGGGAGTCTGCTGCTCCCTAAAACTAGAATGCTGATCTAAAGCAGGATACCAAAAAGAGCAGCATGACATGCCATATGCACATCCTCCCGCCCCAAGTTGCACATTTTGCCATGGTAATCATCCTTTGGTCGGAATCAACTTGGTTTTTTTTTCTTGAAATTCAAGAACTTTGATCTTATTGTAAAGTGTCTTTTCATATTTTGATGGAAGTCAACTTGAGTTACCAGTATAAAAGTGAGGATCTTAGTATGGTATGGTGCGGGGATGGTGAATCTGGTAGAAAAAATTCATGAATTTGAGTGTCTCTCCAAGCCAGGAGGTACTAAGTGAACTCTCGGTTTATGCTGGAATGTATGTGATTGGTAGTATGATAAGATTACAAACAAGCGTGTGGCTACTTCTGCTGGAAGTTGATGAGGTGTATGTTGTCAAGAATTCATGAGTGAGGAACTAGTAGTCTATTTTATAGCTAGAAGAGGTGATGTGTAGACTAGTGTATAATTATTGAACCAGTGTACGCTAGCCATTGTCTTTAACAATTTGGCATCAATCCCAGCCGTATGTTAGCTGTTACACCCCACATTCTCCCAGGTTCATCAGGCAAACTTTTCATAATTTCATTGACCAAAATGTTCTTATACATTAATCCAACACCTTCAGCTCCCGCAACCCAAAATTATATTTTCTTCCAATCTTTCCTGTGGTCGCGCCAACTACCGTGATTTAGAATGCTAAATCCCGCCTGTGTTCCAGAGGTCTGTAACAACATGAGCTGTTATTGAAAAACCAGGCAGGTAAAATTACACATCTAACTCTGATTCTTTCGGAGTCTTTTCAGGAAGCTCTCGCCCTGGATAAATCCACTCGGGAGTTACATGAAGCGCATGAAGCGCTGGAGCATATTCTTCAGTTCTCACTGCTTTCATAAAGCTGCTATTACCCCATCAAGTTATGATTGTCATAAGCCCACCAAACCAAATAAAATTTGTTTGGAAAAGATGATCAAAGAAAGATGAATTCAAAAACAGGAAATCCAGTAAGAGTATCAGGGTAGCCAGATTGAGATAACTTCCCATCACGATAATGCATATCTAATCACACCATATCAGCATAACATTAACCAGAAGGGCAAGAAACTGCATACTTTAAAATATATAATTGATGCCTTGGAACACAGTAGAGCTCCTGACGGAGCCAGAAATCGAGCCATAAGGTTTGTCAAGATGAAAAAGTACTTGAGATGCACTATAGTGACCAACAGAGCATAAATAATTTTCAATTATATTCTGAATCGACCTTCAAGATAACCGATTAGACGAATTAGTGAATTATGAGTATAAATATCGACAAGAGAATCTAATAACTCACCAGAACGTGATATTTTTCTCGTTTTCCCAACCCAAATTTGCTATACGAGGCCAAGTCATCAGTATTTCTCGTCACATAGCACGCAGCTATGTCGCTGATTGTATGATCTTACCATTGCTTCCGCAAATGCTTTTGATTTCTCCTGTGTTCATCTCCATATCGCGCGTAATACTCTTACAGACCATACCGAAGTAGAAATCGTATGTATCATAATCTGATTCTGAGATGGTTGTGTTTTTGTCTTTCAATGATAGAATGGGCATTGTTGTGCTTCCTAGCTTTGCAACGGACATTACAGATAGCATGACTGTTATGGAGTATGCTAATGCCAAGTTATTGTGGCTGAATATTTGGAATTTCATGATGATGGAACGTCTTTGATGATAATTCTCTTTAGATTCCGTGAACGAATTATATAGTTGTTTGTAAGATTTTATTGTAGTTTCTAAACAATCGTGAAGTTTCCTTGCGATCCGTAGACTTTATGAGTAAAAAGAGGTAATAAATTTCCCTTCACGTAATAATCATCGATATTGACCCATCCATAGATAGCTGCTGCATTTTTGGAATCATAATATTCACTCATTCTTGTAAAGAAAATGATGAAAGGGGTAAGTTGAAACTACAAACTTGACGCTGCTTCGATACCACTTGATCCTACGGGAAATGTTCTCTTACCATTTCTCGGTACCTTGATCTTTTAGAATATCTATGTGAAGGAGTAAAACCCAAAATATAACGAACTAGAAGTGTACAAGTCAATTTTTCAATCTTTGGATGCACCTTGAGTCAGAAAACCCGTGAATACAAAGATGTTGCTAGTAATCAAGAGATGCATAGTAAATATCATTAAACTTTGTGCAAAAAATACCTATGAACAATAGACAGAAATGTGAATCACGCAAGTAATCATCGCTAGACATTCAACAATGACAAGCTGGTAAATATTGAAATAATCTAAATCATAAAATGCACTTAAAACAATAAATGTAAGGATGAATCCAAGAATTATCAATAACTTCCAAGTTTGAGCAATCTCAAATCAAACGACATGAGAAACACAAATAGACAATTCCCACTCCCTATATATCTCTGCATTTCCCCAGAATTCTTATCGAGCCTTGACTTGATATTGATATATAAACCATGCTGTGTAAGTCAAACCTCTACTTTTATAATCATTGTGCCATCGAATAATCTGCACCTGCAGCCCCTTGCGGTGAATGGCGGTTGACATACGTTGGGGCACGAGCAGTCAAGTAAAGAGGAACAAATATTTTCGAAGACAGAGGGCCGTTGATCAACCACACCAGAGAATGCATTAGATCCAAACCGAGAAGTTGCCCATCATGCATTCTCCCAACGGAAAAACGAACCAACATATAAGAATTCTCAGGGTGCTTAGAAGAATATTCTTCATCTTCTTACAGCATAAAACTGTATCTCTTCTTCCCACAACTCAGACCTGATGCTATCACAACTACCAGAACTATCTGGGCCCGAAACCTGCAGCGTTGCCACCATCAATATCATAGTGTCTTTTAAATCTAGACTTAGAGATCTAACGTAGCCAGAACCACCAGCTCCACCTTTCATTCTTCATGAACGTATCAATAATATGACACATCTAGCCGCAAGAGCCGAAAAGAAATCGCGGCAAACATCAGCCTGACCAAATTCAAGTTAATTTCTCTTGATGTTTGGCGGCTATGCACTCTAACTACCCAAAAAGAGGGAAAAGAGGACTTGTTTTATGACATCAAAATATGCCTTTAAAGAGAAGAAGTATGCACAGCAGTCATTATATGCCGGGCGTTGTGATGGTATTTGCCATTTCAGTTCCTTCAGGGCGCCGAACATGTAAAGAGATCAGGTGCTCTGTTAGTGCTACAACCGTGAGATATACAATCTCCAACTCTTCTCCTTCATCAATACTTACTAGGTAAACATTACATTCTTCTCCTCATTCTGTGCCGCAACTACAAATGCCGATCCTACATCACAACCCACTCATGATAAATGCAGTCGAAAACAACCCCGATTATCCACTTTTTTCACAAGCTGAGATTCTTGTCTCCTTCCAATGTTCATTGATGGGACTATTTCCCTTGTTCCGCATAATTTACTAGATTGCGATGACCCATCCCAAATCGCCATGCCCATCATACCAATATGTGTATCATAGCCCACAAGACCAGGCAATGGTGCATTATGAGACGGGATGACAGTACGAGGCTGGAGGACTTGCATTGAAGATAAATTTAGAAATCAATCATTGTCCGAAATCTAACCCAGTCACTAAAATGCCACAGGCAACGGTATACTCACCACCCGCACGCAAGCCATATTCACAATGTACTTTGCCCCATCCGCCGTGTAATTTCCTCTGAAACCTTCTCTTAGATATACTACATAGACGTTCTACGTTATCCGTCGTAGAACTTTTGTTTGCATATTTTTAGAAAAATGGTGTTTGAGGACATACATGAGTATTTACCGAGGTTATTCGGTGTATTAATAAAAGTATCACGACAATGACGAGGACGGAGACTAAGAAACCGAAAATAAAATGGTATAAGGCTTTGACTCGGATTTTCATCATGGTTTTTGATTAACGCAATGTTCTTTGAATGGATATGATATTGAGTCTTGATTTTTACACTGCAAAACAAATATTAAATATTCAAGAAAGGTACATCTTGCGGTGCTTGAATACATAGAGTCATGAAGATACAAACTCATGTCTTGAATCGCAGTACTACTACGTCAAGATCCTTCAAACAAATAAATTTACACAATGTGAGTAATTCTTTCTAACTTAAGAATTAAGTTGTAATGGCTAGAAGAGATATTACGCCACCAAAAACCAGGAGAAAAAGCAAATTTCAAGCGAGGGACTATTCTAGGAATTAAGCGATTCACAACGCCACCTCAATTCCTCAGTACTCCCTGCATAGGCAACTGAGACAACAGAACAAAAGTAAAGACAATTCAGATAGGGGCCAGATAAACCACTTCAAGTTTTCAACCTGCACAAAATTACCACTGGGTTTGCGATCTTTCATCATCTATCGAGGATGTTGTTCAATTTCCTATCAGGAACACATGCAGTACCATGGAAATTCATCTTTCTGTGCGTCTCTGCACTGATCATGATTCATTATATGTTGGTGGATATTGAGCCTAACAACAAGCCTGCAGCAAACACATTGAAGGCTGATAAGTCGGTCGACACAATTCCAAGTCCCACACCTGCGACGCATGCAAGTTCCGCGGGTACTTTCGAGGAATTCAAGGCAATGCTTGGGGTTTTTGGTGAGATGGGAAAATCGGGTGCGAAAAGACTCGCGACCATCCGGGGGTACAGCGAGTTTAGAAACCACGACACCAGGTCATAAGGTGAAGAAGCCATTCCTTGGATCAAAGCAGGATACTAGAGATGACGAATATGTTTCTGTGTGCATGGCAGTTAAAGATCAGGGATTAGACCTACCTGAATGGTTCGTCCACCACTACTATCATCTTGGGATAAAAAGATTCTACATCATGGACGATGGCTCTGATCCGCCTCTATCAGAAATGGAAGACTTGGGCATTCCCTCGAGAGCATGTGACATTCCAATATTTCAGTAAATCAGAACATACTATGTACATGCAGGAATACGTCTACAATGTCTGTGTCGAAAAGTATCGAAATAACCACACTTGGATGGCCTTCTTGGACGCTGACGAATACCTGGAGATGACAGGAAAAGAAAATTTGAACCAGTTCCTAGAGAAATTCGAGAATGATAAACGTGTCGGTGCAGTATATCCTTCATGGATGACGCATTCCTCGGCCGGTTTATTGAAGAAGGCAAAATCTGTTCGCAAGGCTTACATCGACTGTATTTGGGATGGAGAAGGACATAATGTTCTCGGGAAAGACAATTGCCAAACTTTCTCTTTATAGTGGTCCAAATACTGTCCATCAAGTTTATAGTAAAGATGGGGCAATAACTGTTGATGAAAATGGGGTCCAGGCACCTATAAGACGATATTCGCCCACGAGAGATAAAAATAGCACTTCATCATTATGCATTGAAAAGTCGAGAAGAATATCAGGAAAAAGTTGATCGAGGTAATGCTATGAGTAGTCCAAAAGATTGGGCATTTTTGGGATAGTGTTGAGGGTATGTCAGGTATAGAGTGTCTTTCCATGTCCGAATATTATCCATGAGTAGCAATCATCCAGGGCAAGCTCTGCAAGCATTTGAATTGTGTATGGTTGATTTTTGAGTTCAAGAGAGAATTATACTTAATCCCCAATTGTATTTCCAACTCGAATTGTATTGTATGTAATATTGTTATCTGCTTCATGTTTTGGGCTTGATAGGAGCCGCTCTAGACGGCATGGTTGGATGGAAGATGGTGCATTGAGACCAGACCAGTATATCTTGACTCTTCTGACATTCCCTGTGAACTGAGGGCACATTGCTTCAATGCAAGTCGACCAGGTGTCGTATCAGAACAAGATACCGGGAACTTGACTTCCTGACGGACCTGTCTTCCCACAAAATAAAACGTCGAGTCTAGAACGGGCGATGGGAATTTTCCGATCAAGGAGAATCTTGATGGTTGAAGCTCTGATATGTATGTGCATAGGGAGAACCCCAATGGTCTGTCTGGATAGTACTCAAAGGTTTTTTGTTTCCTCACTTCTGACCGAGGTAAAATGGATTCATCTAAGTTTCAGCTCAAATTTATATCTACCTTGCGAGAAATGAGGATTCTCAATATCTCATGGCATAATGCTAGCGGTGTACAGAGTAGATAGATGTCCAAACGTCAGAAACAACCTTGAAAAGGCTTGTCAATGCAAGAGTCGGTGGCTTTGAGTGCTGCTTTACTGAGTATCAATCAAGATTGATTATTAAATCATGCAAATTCATAAGAATATGACCAGAATATATAAAAGCAGCAGCAAGTCGAGCGAGTTATGGTAACCTTTAATCCCAATCCAGTTAGTCTGAGCGTGTTTGAGCACTTTATTTATCCACCTTGGCACTTTTGAAAACCACCTTGGAATAATGAATAACTCCTAATTACCTATTATAGTAATTTTTCATAATACTTTGAGCAAGATAGAGCAAAAGACCAGATAAAAATGGAGAGAGATATATATAATCGATATCCTCTAAATCTTATAAATTTATATACCTTATATATCTTATCCTTTTCTTAAATGCGCGCCATGATTCTGTCTGATTATCTTTAATGCTTGCTCATTGAACTGTATTGTATCGAGATCAACCTTGACTGTCTAACTACCTACCTACTTTCTCAATCATCACCAAGGAAAGATAGCATCATCTTCATCCGTTTTTTAGAAACATCTAAAAATACCTCGCTGGTAATACTGAAACAAAGATCGCAACGAACGTTGGAACTCGCCAATTCGGAGTTGAAATCCTTCTAGAGCCTCATCCCCTTCTCCCCAGATTTTCATGCGAAAAGAGATCTAGAAACAGACCCTTCCAACCAGCTCAGATCCACTCAATATCTACCTCATAACTGCTCATCTTTCCTAACTCAACCTCAGCCGCATCAAAAAAACGCCTTGTTCTCTCTTTCTTAATATCCACATCCATCAATCGAACCATACGATAATAATAGTCCATTAATACCCATTCGATCCGCCGGCGGATTCTACATCTTAACGAAAACAACATCACTACAAATATCTACATCATTCTCTTAATACAAACCTAACCAATCGATCAACAACAAGTCTTACACCAACTCCTCCCCAACAATGGATATGTCCACCATGTCCACCTCCAACACCACAACGACCACCACCATGGACATGTCAATGATGTCCATGACCTTCTTCATATCTAAAACTACAGCCCTCTATTCCAACATGTGGACACCCACCACCGACGCCGGCTACGCAGGAACCTGTATATTTTTAATCCTCCTCGCGACCCTCTTCCGCGGACTCTTGGCCGTCAAAGCCTGGAAAGAAAGCGCATGGCTTGCCGAAGAAACCAATCGTCGTTATGTGAGCGTTGCCGGAAAGGGTACAAAATCCGAGAGAATCAGCATGGAAAGTGATGTGAAGAATATGACTTTGAGTGAGAATGGGGTGGAGGAAAATGTCATGGTGGTCAAGACACGTACAATGGGGGTTCGACCTTGGAGATTGAGCGTTGATCCTGTGAGGGCGGTTATGGATACTATCATTGCTGGGGTTGGGTGGTTACTGTATGCTTCCCTTCCCTTTTTTCTATTTGTGTGAACATAAAACTAATTGACCAATAGTATGCTCGCAATCATGACCATGAACCTTGGATACTTTCTCTCAGTCTTGGGTGGTACATTTCTTGGGAGTTTGGCATTAGGTCGTTATGTCATTGCATTTGAGCACTAGACATTCGTTCTACAGCAAACATACCCATACATGTACTGCGGCAGGCAAGCAGCTTTATGGAAATTAGTTTTATGATGGCGATTATGGGATGAATATCATCTTAACCTCGATCGACGATGATCTGGATAGATGCATTTGGGTATCATGCCTCGATAGGTAATGAAGCATGATTGCTAAATTTACCGATCGATTACGATGTGACGATTATGTTGTATAGGGGTTATGCAAAGGAGTTGGGACAAAAACAATGGATTGGCATTCCTTGGCATAAGCGTAGTGCATAAATGCATGGAGGGAAGACATTACATACTAGGTATACAGAGTCTCAGCCGTTTACACAAATACACATCAAAAACACATCAAACTAAACTAACCTCCATATCATGATATCGCCCCACATAACCGTCCATCCCATCCCATACATGTCAGAGTCTAGACCCAATAACACATACAATATTAATATTCAAATATTCATCGACTTAAATCTTAAATCTCCAAATGATTCTATCCTACAATCGCACCCCCTAACCCAGATCAACCAAACTTAAACCCTACACCCATTGCTCCTTAATTCAATCACCATCCATACAACATTCTACCATCCAGCGCTCATCTCCTCCCATAACACAACATCACAACATCACAGTATCAGAAACCCATAACTTGCTAGCCAGCAAATTTTACATTGAAGTGATATTTGTGAAGAAGTACGAAATGAGGGATAGATGTATATAGATGTATATAGATGTATATATAGCTATATATATGTATTATGGTTTATGGTTTATGAAGAAATTGTAGATATATTTCATGTGTAGTGTGTAGTGTATAGATGAGAGAGTACAAAAGTATGGGTAATATTGGGCGATTATGATACTAGATCATAGATGTAGAAGCTCAATTTACTATTCACATACATGAAACTAGAATCTAGAATCTAGATTTCAGAAACAAATCAAGAAATAAAGAAATGAAAAAATAACCATAATAAACGGCACGAAGAAGAAATAACTCACTCACTGGGTGGTCATAAAGCCAAATACTCGATAACTTTCAATATTTATATAGTCCATAACGAATAATATAGATAGGGATAGAAACGACAACGAGAGACGTGGAATATTACGGTTGTATTTTCTCTGTTGTCTCTGTGATATCGTTTATTTCTTTCCTGAAATTTTATCTATATTTATTGTCCTCTGGGCTATACACTTGGTGGTACCTCGTTGTGCTTTTGTATTGGTAGCTTTTGCCTTGCATTGCTGTTTTGTGTGTGACTTTAATGAAAGTTAGACTCCTCGATAGCCAAAGCGCTGTTTGTACGAATTGGATCGGCTGGCTTTTATCTGGCAGCTTCGTGGGCCTAGTTGTTGGAAACGAGTTTGGGGATGATGTTGAGGATGGTCTTGTTACTGATTCAAGGAAGGATTTTGCGGAAACCGGGGGCGGGGGGGTTGGATGGAAGGTTTTGATGTATGGGGATGCGAGAGTGGAGTGTAAGCCAGGGAGGATATTATTTGATTCATGACAGGTGGGATGAGCGGGGTTTGTATATAATGTGAGTTCCATGGAGGATTTTGGGTATGAGATTGAGCGATGAGATAAGTTGTTGTTAAAATCATAGTATGCTTTTCCGCATGATGTATCGACATTTGGTCGGCATTTGGAGTGTCTTATCTAAACGCAATGGATGTGAAGACAAGTATAGCAGCGATCTTGGAAATTCGAAGATTAGGCACTTCTTCGTCAGATTCTAGTTCTGATGCAGCTTTGTTTTCCGATAAGTTTGGGATCAGTAGGTTTAGTGATTATTGGTGTTGTGATTACTTTGATGTAGTAATATCGAATAGTATATCATCGCTTATGCAGTTGTTCGAGAGGAAATATAGCATTTTGCCGATATATGTATATATTCATCGTTGCTATGAAAGGGCATCAGACTTCCCTCTCCGATGAAATGACAGATAACTAGTAGTAATGATGGACTTCCTTCTGGGAGCTCGCATATAAAGAAGTATAACAGAGGCTGCTACCTCGAGGTATCTTTATTATTTCGGGATTAAAATACTTCTTCGTCCCAATTCCCATGTCGCACTGGCATGAAGAACAAGAATAGATGGATGGATTTGCCACTTGGTTACAAAGTAAAGACTTTGACACCTTTAACACTTTGTGTGAGATATCTCTTAAGAAATAATAGAAGGAATAATGAGGGTTTGTGTGGCGACAGGAACATTTCTTTTAAAACAGGAGTATCAGTAAACTACCTAGCTATCTATATATATACCAATATCAATGGCAAAGGGATGTTTGAATGATAATGATCGTCTTTCCCTTGACGAATGATCGGAGACAATATTCATAAGATGCGATATACGGACTTTGAATGAAGTAAATAAGCCGGCTTCGGAATCGACGTTCCTGTTACCCGACACATTCGAAACCAATCCAATATGACTCCAATCCAATAATCGGATAGATCCGGAATCCAATCCGGAAAAGTGTCCGGTCGCCTAACCGCATTCATTGTTACTCGACTTCATCGAGTAATGAATGAATGCCTCGGCTTATCAAAGCCTAGGCGATAACAGATAGCCGGCTTTTCTACGGTTATGATGGCGAGGGTATGTAGTAAGTACGGAGTAGTAATCACAGTAGCATTGACAAGCATTTACAAGGCTGGAGATGATGCATTATGATGTTATTATGTATTATATCGAGATCAGAGCAGCTTCTTCTCTTTGTACGAAGTAGGCAAAAAACTAAATGAAAACATCATGGCAAGGAAGGATAGATACCTAGCTAGTAGTTGGTTGATATCTCATCTCTAGCTCAACAAATATCATATACAAATTCTACGGTATACGTCTACGGTATACGATAAGGAACAATAACATTGACTAATTCATTCCAAAAGACGACATCATCTATCTTGTCATTCATGATATGAGCCATATAAATAAAGATTAAGGAATGAAGATATTAGATACAAACAAAACCAAAATACATGCATCAATATAACGTAAGGCGGCGACAACCGAAGAAGGGTTACTTACGGTTACACACTCCCTCCGTACAGTATTGATTTCCCCACATTCACAAGCTTTAAGTTCTAACCGCAAGAGTTATCTTCCCCTCCACCCGAATGAATGAATGGATGGATGGATGGATGAATGCATATCACATTTGATTTTGGGGATCTTTAAACATGCCGAAAACTGGTTCATCATTACCGCGACTAAGCTCTTGATATAGAAGTATCTTCCTCTTCCTCTTCTTCCCTTCAATATCTTTTCAATATAAGTTTCTTTCATTTCATTTCATTTCATCTCATCTCTCATCTCATCACATCTCATCACATCTCATCACATCTCATCACATCTCTCGGTTCTTTCTTATCTGATATCTACAAATCTCTAAATTTACAACATCAACTCACTCTCATACCCTTCAATACCTATATACCCATCAAATAGCATAGTTTGTTTTCCAACATGTCTCAAGTCGATGCTCAATTACAGGGCGTGAACATCTCTGGATCCATTACAGATTTCAAACAGGAAGATTCTCAGTAAAGATGCTGTTGCATTCCTCGCCCTCCTACACAGATCCTTCAATGGTACTAGGAAAGAGCTCCTTCAGCGTCGTGTAATCAGACAAGCAGAACTTGATAAGGGATCCTTACCAGATTTCCTCCCAGAAACAAGACATATTCGAGAGAATGATGCTTGGAAGGGGGCACCACCAGCCCCGGGCTTGATTGATCGTAGAGTGGAAATTACTGGTCCAACCGATAGGAAGATGATTGTCAATGCTTTGAATTCAAATGTCTGGACATATATGGCAGATCTTGAGGGTATGATTTATCTACCTTGACTTCTTCACATAATCAAGGACTAATGTTTTCCATAGATTCCAGTGCTCCAACATGGGATAATATGATTAATGGACAAGTCAATCTTTACGATGCAATCAGACGACAAGTGGATTTCAAAATAGGGGAGAAAGAATATAAACTCCGAACTGACCGTACACTCCCAACACTTATTGTGAGACCTAGAGGTTGGCATCTAGATGAGAAACATTTCACGGTAGATGGAGAGCCCATCTCTGGCAGTCTTTTCGATTTCGGTCTATACTTTTTCCATAATGCGAAAGAGTTGATCAACCGTGGTTTCGGACCATATTTTTATCTCCCCAAAATGGAATCTCATCTCGAAGCTCGTTTATGGAACGATGTATTCAACCTCGCTCAAGATTTCATCGCCATTCCTCGAGGGACTATTCGAGGGACAGTCTTGATTGAGACAATCCTTGCTGCATTTGAGATGGATGAGATTATTTATGAACTCCGAGATCACAGCTCTGGTCTCAACTGCGGAAGATGGGATTACATCTTTAGCGTCATCAAGAAGTTCCGCAACAATTCCAATTTCGTCCTTCCTGATCGATCGGCTGTAACCATGACGGTTCCATTTATGGATGCATACGTCAAACTATTGATTCAAACATGCCATCGAAGACAAGTCCACGCAATGGGTGGAATGGCTGCTCAGATCCCCATCAAGGATGATAAAGCCGCCAATGACAAGGCAATGGAAGGTGTATACGCCGACAAACTTCGTGAAGCCAAAGCTGGTCATGATGGAACATGGGTAGCTCATCCAGCACTCGCATCCATTGCTTCGGAAGTATTCAACAAGCACATGCCCACACCCAATCAAATGTTCATCCGTCGCGAAGACGTCAAGATCGGCCAAAACGATCTCTTAAATATGAATGTTCCCGGCGCCATTACGGAAGAAGGCATCCGCAAGAACCTCAACATCGGACTCGGATACATGGAAGGATGGCTCCGGGGCGTAGGATGCGTGCCTATCAATTACTTGATGGAGGATGCCGCAACCGCCGAAGTTAGTCGTTCGCAGCTTTGGCAATGGGTTAAACATGGTGTCGATACCGCGGAGGGAAAGAAGGTCGATAAGGCGTATGCGCTCCGATTGCTCAAGGAACAAGCGGATCAATTGGCGAGTAAGGGGGCAAAGGGTAATAAGTATCATTTGGCTGCGCAATACTTCTCGAGTCAGGTTACCGGGGAGGATTATGCGGATTTTTTGACATCGTGAGTCTTCCTTTCTTTTTTTTTCTCTCCCCCTCTCCGGTCGTCTTCCCGAGATCAGGTTACTAACGAATAGGGATACAGTCTTCTTTATAATGAAATTACCGCCGTGGGACATGCATCTCCTGCTTTCTAAATTGTAGTTTGCGGATGGTGGGGTTAAAGGCTGTTCATGCTCATGCTTGGACTTAGCTTTAGGTTGGGTCTAGGTTGGGTCTGGGTTGGGGTTTCGGTTCATCATTAATAGCGAAATTGAAGAATCAATTCTTGCAAAGTTTCTTTTACTCTTTCTTCTCTATTGTTCTCTTTCGTTGTGTGTGTGTGTGTGTTACATGCATTCATTATTATTATACTGTAACATCTTTGATAAAATTTTCCGCGTATATCAAATCAAATTAATCTAAACACGCAGTTTTGTTATTGGATGTACTATAGCTATAGTATATTAGAGGAAGGTAGTAGAATATTTAATTGGTGTGGTGTGGTGTGGTAGGTACTCAACCATGCAAGCTTTCAAATTGATGGAATATGACAAGGGAAATGGAGATTGATGGTACGATGATACTGGTGGGGCAATGCTGGTGCTTGATGTTGGATCTTGGATCTTGGATATTGGATGGTGCGGGTATGGTGCTGGGTATGGTGCTGGGTATGGTGCTGGGTATGGTGCTGGGTACTTGATGTTGGATGATTGATAATGAATGGATGGGTAAGGAGCAGAGTGGAGTGGTGTGGAGTGCATGCTGTATATTGTATACGAAGTATTGTATGTTGTATATTGTAGTACTGTACTAGTAGTATAGGAAGGATATGACTTGGAGATTTCCGTTTCTAACTTGAAGGGGAGGGGGTTGGAAGGAGGGGCCGGGGAAGGGGTAAGGAGAGGAGTACTTCGTAGATGGATGGGTATAAATCAAAATTAGGTTGAGAGTGGAGGGGAGGGGGGGGAAGGGGGGGGAATATAAAAAGTAGGAGGAAATATAGTTAATATTAATATGAAGAGAATTCTTGAGGCTTGTAAAGTATTCGAGTATCGAGTATGTATGTATGTGTATTGTGGATGGTGTTGGATGTTATATGTATCCGAGGGAATGAATATCGGGGGGTGAGGTTTAAGGTTTTTGCTTGGGGTTGGGGTTGAACTTGGCATTTAATTGTTTGTTGTAGTATTTATAATAGGTGGAGATGGTATTATGATTGGTTTCATAGTGTATTTATTGGGTGGATGAGTGATGTCTTGTCTTCTATGTGATATGCAGTTTTGTAGTATGTAGTATGCGGTATGTACTTAGTATATAGACTGAATGTGGTATGAATTTGCATCGAGGGTTATCGGATTGTTGTGTTGTGTTATGTTGTGTTGCTGTGTTGTATTGGGCCAAGGAGTAAAAGGTGAAGCGACGAGGTTTAAGGGGATGCGATAAATTGGTTGATTGGTGTTGATTTGAGTTGGAGTTTAATCATTAGAACTACCGTTCTAATGTGCGTCATTAGATATAATCATGAAATAATTGTTTTCCTTCTTTACTCCTCGAGCACACTTGTGTTCCCTTTTCCTGTGGACCTTGGGAGAAATTGGGAGAGGAGGAAGTTGACATATAGAGAATCACATATTTGTCTATACAAATCAAACAACAGATAATCTCACTCTCACCCTCACTCTCGACTTCATCCCCCCCTCCATCTTATCAATATAAACCCAATAGAACTAACTATGTATACTCAAGTGCGCATCCCACGAAAAACTACTTCAACCCCCAATAACCCTCATTTACCCCATGCGCATCCACATCATGGAAAAAACATGGTTTCCATTACATAAGCACTATATATGCATGTATCCAGTATGGATATTGTACTCGTCAACGCTTACCAAGTTTGTACAATTTGTCAGGTAAAGTAGAAGTGGTCAGATTTGTGTTACTTCGGAAGTGGTTCTTTCTTGGCATGCCTTGTAGATATTATTATTTTTCGGTCCCACTTTGTCGCGTTGATGATGGGTGGGTTGCTGGATTTGATAATGGGTGGCGGTGATGGGTGGTTATGGGTGGTGATGGATAGGTGGATGGATGGATGGATGGATGGGTAGGCGATTATTGATTGTGTATTGGTGTGGAGAGGAAAGATGGAGGAGGGGGAGGCAATTGCAAGGGAAGAAAGAGAAGAAGGGAGGAAAAGAAGATCAAGGCTTGGATGTAAGAGGAAAGAATCCGGATACAAGACGAAAAGATCTGATGATTCACGTTACTATATACTTGATTGGCAAGTGTTAATTCATCTATATATCAGCTCACATACATCAAGGCTGCAAGATGCACTCACTGGCTGCGGGCATACTCTACCCAATACGAAGCACAACATGGGCAAACAGCACGAGAGGTATCTCAAGTGACTTTCCCGCATCGGAAGTTTGCTACAACAGGATGCAGATGACGGTTCGTTCATAGGATTTGTGTTACTGGGGGTGTGGACTGATTGTGACTGTGGATGGAGATTGTAACTGTTGGTAGGTGGTGGACTGATATTTAACCCATTTGAGGTTCACACGTTGTTCGAGTATGCGTACGTACTACTTCGTACGAGACTATTACGTCGGTGATACTACGTTGATATTTCTATCGATCTTTGTTCCAATAGCTGGAGTCTGTAGTCATCAGTCTGTATGTATGTATGTAGATACCTGGTTATTATTAGGTAGTGCGCGCATGCTTAGTGCTTAGTTTTAAGCAAAATCTTTTCTCGTTCTCTCATTCGCCTCCTGCTCCTCCTCCTTCTCCCGCTTCTCCTCCTCTCCCTCGCTTCTCCTCCCTTACAGATTCTTGTTTTCATTCCAAGCTTCCTTCTTGTTCTCATCTTGTCAAATATAAACAAGAATTCAGATGGTTCCAAGTTAACCTCGATTTATCTTCATCTGTTGATACTAGCTACCAGGGCTACTCAGGTATATATTATATGGCATATATCATGTAATATATATTATCTCTTGGAACTACCTCTATCCAGATCTATACCCGTGGACATCTACTAGGTATATCATACCTACTTATACTCATTAGCTATCAAGGTAATACCTCCTCCCTCCTTCCTCTATCAATCCAATTATTACCAAATTTAAACTCCCTTTTCTCTCTATGCTTAAGTTTCTCCATCCAATCACACCGATTATATAGATTGCAGATAATTCCATTATCATCATTAATTATATCTCTCCTCCAATCCAATTCTTTTTTTCATCTTCTTCACAATCTCTTGGTTTTCTCACTGACATTGTTTGGAAATTGAGAAGTGGGTATCCAACAAGGTGCTTTTTCCCCTCTTTACTTCACCTTTGATCTAGAATGCAAAATTCAAAATCCAACTGTTGCAACCTTGCCGGGCATTTTACTTCTTTGCTTTTTCTTCCTAATCAGGAATTTCCGTGCCGTTCACGTGCAGGAGCTGATTTATCTATCAAGGTTCTCAATCTTGCAAACGAGAGGAAAAGTTTTATAAAGTTTTATCCATGAAACCTCTGAAGACCTTGTCATCCTTCATTTTTTAGTACATACTAGGTACATACATATACATGCATACATCCATCTATACATCCATCTATACATCCATCTATACATCCATCTATACATCCGTCCGTCCATCCATCCATTCATACATACATGCATACATACAGAAACGTCAACCCTTTTCTGTCAAATACCTAGTGGTTCCTTTTTTTGACATCTTTTGTTGATCTTTTGATTGATACCATCAGTTGATCAATCTACATACCTGCTCCCTATCTACACACCTACCTATCTAGCCATCTACTTCTCTTCCTACCTTCCTACCTTCATTACTTTAAATATAGCTTCGACGCGACAATCACTCTCCCAAATCGGTTTATATCTCTTCCATCCGCAACGATGACTGACTTCAACCCCAATATGGTTGATTTGGATACAGCTGATCCAGCTGCTATCGTTTGCTACCTCGAACTTGGGGAAAATGAATACAATGGTCGATTGGGCGCGTAAGTTGATATCTTCACATCAAATGTTTACTATTGCTATCAATACAAGTACTGACAAAAATACCATAGTCGCATTGCTGCTCTTTTCGTCATCTTGATTGTCTCCTCGGCTGCTACCTTCTTTCCTGTCCTCGCTGCTAAGAATACCTGGTTCAGGATTAACATCTATGTTTACTTTGTTCGCTCGTTACTTTTGGTGCAGGTGTTATTATCACCACGGCTTTCATTCAGTAAGTCTTATCTTGAAGAGATTTTTCATATGAGAAAGTCGATCTAACAAAGGTTTCAGCTTACTTGATCCCGCGTATGGAGAGATTGGACCAAATACCTGTGTTGGAATGACTGGTGGTTGGGCTGAGTACAGTTGGTGCCCAGCCATTGTTTTACTATCGGTTTTGTCAATCTTCATGATGGACTTTGGTGCTGAACAATATGTTGATCGCAAGTATGGTTTCGCTCATGGTCCTTCCATTGAGGATGTTATCACCGATCACCCTGGAACCAATGCCGCAGGAGGAAATGCTCATCGTGCAGCTCTCACCCACAACCAAATTCACTCTGGTGACCAGGACCCAAAACTTCTCGATAACATCACTTCAGCTCAACAAGCCAAGGAAATCAGCCCAGCTTCTAACTCTTTCACCAACGAGAAGAATGGCTTGAGCGATGTTGAACAAGCCACTCTCAACTCCGAAAATGACTGTCGAACGCTCTTTCCGTCAACAAATCTCTGCATTCCTCATCCTTGAGTTTGGTGTCATCTTTCACTCAATCATCATCGGTCTTAACCTTGGCACTGCTGGTAAAGAGTTTGATACCCTCTTCCCCGTCCTTGTCTTCCATCAGTCGTTTGAAGGTTTGGGTATTGGTGCACGTTTGTCAGCCATTCCATTCCCAAAACGTTTCTCTTGGCTCCCTTGGGCTCTCTGCACAGGATATGGTCTCACTACACCAATTGCTATTGCCATTGGTCTTGGTCTCCGCACAACCTATAACTCTGGTTCCTTCACTGCCAATGTTGTTTCAGGTGTTCTCGATGCTATCTCTGCCGGTATTTTTAATTTATACTGGTCTTGTTGAGTTATTGGCTCGTGACTTTTTGTTCAACCCAGAATTGACTCATGACAAGAACAGACTGACCTTTATGCTCTTCTGTGTTTTGCTCGGATCTGCTGTCATGGCACTCCTTGGTAAATGGGCATAACTTATCGAGGCTGATCGTTTCTTTGGTGGGGGTTTCTTTTACTGGTGCTGGTTTATTCTGGTGGATGGTATTATGATGGAGTTGCTCACATATTTCACGAAGTTACAAGGGACAATTGATTTGATTGTGAAATAAAAGTTAGAGGGGATAATTGATTTGATTGGGAATAGAAGGAAGGTTTCATCAACCTGCTCTTTTTCTTTTATTGACTGGGCCTTTTAGCCTGTTGAATGGTTTTTATGATTTCATTATGATGATTCATCAAACTTGATAGAAATAATAGATTAATGATAGCTACATTTGCTTATATTATAGTTTTTTGTGATGTTACTTGAATTGACTTGAGTGACTTGACTTGATTTGATGTTATTTGGCTCGACTTGATCTTACTTGACTGGAATATAATGATGGTAAGGATGAAGACAATGATGATTATGATGACATTGATCTTGATCTTGATCTTGATCATAATTACATAGAAGCAACTTGATTCAATATAATCGTAATCGTAATCAATCATCTTTCATACGTATACATCAATATATCATCATTTCACCTCGTAGCTATCTGGTCACATCATTATCTCATCCTTATTTGTATGCTGGTATTCTTTTATCTTTCGTTCGTTCGTTCGTTCTTTCTTTCTTTCTTTCTTTCTATATCTTTATAATCAAGTGTTGAAGGCCTAGGGTTGAAGTGTGGAAGTGTGGAAAATAGTATCTATCAAGCTTTTGATTGTTCCTTTTATGGAAATAGATCGCGGGGTTTAGTTTGTGTTGTTTTTTGTTTGAGGGGGAGGGAAAGGGAGGAAAGGAGAGAGAAGGAAGGAAAGGGGGAAAGTTTTATTTGATTGGGTTTGTGGGTTTATGGGTGTGTGTTGGGAGTTGGGAGTTGGGAGTTGGATGAGGATGAGGATGAGGATGAGGATGAGGATGAGGATGAGGATGAGGATGAGGATGAGGATGAGGAAGGGAAAAGGAAAGGAAAGGAAAATTGAAAGGGAGTGGATAAGTAAAATAAGATAAAGGATGAGGAGGAGGGGAAAGGGATAGGAAAAGTAGAGGGGAGGATGGGTATAGATAGAAAAGAGGGAAGGGAAAGTTTGATTGGATTTGAATTATGGGTTTATGGTTGTGAGTTGTGAGTTGTAAGTTGGTTGGATAAGAATAATGAAAGGGAAGATGGATTAGAAGATTGAAGGGGATGGATGAATAAATAAATAAATAGAATGGAGAAGAAAATACATGGTAAAAAGAAGGGGGGGGGGAATAAAGCAAAGGGGGGGAAATGAAGGAAAGGCAAAAAAGAGAATATTTGGTATATCTTTTGATATATATATATACATATATATATATATATATATATATATATTTAATATATTAAGATTACCTATTCAGCTATAATTAACTATTCCAGGTTTCTTCTACTGTTTATTTTGTGGATATTTGGCATACAATACTCAATATTCAATATTCAATACCCAAAAATATAAACAAACAATCATCTTCTTCTATTCTCATTCCCAATTCCAATTCCTATAAATCCATCCCATCAACAACATATCAATCCGCCATCTCATCAACAACCACACCACAACTACACACCAAACTCCCAAACCCAACATCCAAATCCAACATCCAAGCCCAAAAAACAAGCAACCCTTCTCATTTTCTAGAATTTTATTATTCGAGAAAGAAAGAAAGAGAGAGAGAGAGGGAGAGAGAGAAGATTGATCAATGGATTTTTTATCTTGACTTTTATTCGGATTTTATAACACAATATAAACATCATATCATACCATACCATTGCTCTGCCCCAGCACCTAACATTTTTATATAGCTTCTATCCTCCTCTCCTCTCCTCTCCTCTCCTCTCCTCTCCTCTCCTCTCCTCTCCTCTCCCTCCTTTCCTTTTTCATCTCCAAATCTAATGCGTCCCTCTTTTCCTCATCCCAAAATCTCCATCTACCCCCCTTCGTCAAAAAGCCCCCATCCCATTCTTCTCATCAATAAATCTATACCGTTCCCTCTCCTTCCGATCCTTATTCAGCATGGCAATACCGAATATAAGCGCCACGTCGAGACCTAATCATCACATTAGCTTACTTCAACATCCAATACCCCATATTCCAAATGTATCAAACCGCCCCGCCCCGCCCCCTTCACCTCGCTAACCCCACCTCAAGGAAAGGAAAATGGAAGGAAACAAAGAAAGAAAGAAAGAAAAAAAACATACCAACAATGCCAAACGCCGCCGTAAAGATAACATCCAAAAACAGCCCATCAAATTTCACAAACGCCGCACTACACCCCGGCATCGTCGCCGCAACAATCGCATTAGGACACGTCGAATCGGTGACAAAAGCTGGAATACTGGTGCTGTTGAAGTAGCCGCAGCAGCTGAATTCTTCTTGCAGAGTGACTGCACGGTATCGGATTGCTTATTCCACGTATCGAAGAGGGATTCCTTGGAGCGGAGCGTCCCGAACCAGATGTCCAGTCCAATAACTAGGGTGAAGATGCCGCTGATGACAACCATGTAGCCGTGGAGTTTGAGCCAGCCGCGTGTGGTGCTGAGGGTCATGGCGGGGATGGAGAGGAGGAAGGAGAAGAAGATTACGACGGCGTTGCCGATTGCGGCTGGGGGTTGGTTGTTAGCTAGCGTCTCTTGTACCTCGGAGAGAGAGAGTGTGCCAGGTGAGGGATTGGGTGGAGTAGATTTACCATTTAGAGGTGTTGAAAGTAACAAGAGGTTTGCTGAGACGCTCGAAATGGTGGGAGCTTGCGAAGTACTAGCCTTCGTGTTTAATGCAAATCCAAGTAATAATGCACCACTACCCACGAAGAGTAAATCAAGGATGATATATGTCCACAGAATCTTGTCCGCCATCTTGTTGTGTGTTGAATAGTACCAGCTATGCCAACTTGAAGTCTATATTGAGATGAAAGAAGTAGAGATGGAATGGGAGCGTGAAGTGTTTTAGTAAAGGGACGACCGGCGCCTAAATTTGTGGTAATGGGCCAATGGTTGGATTGTATTTGTATTCCAACGAGGGAATAAATCAAAGAAGGAATAGAAGAGGAGAGAAGAGAAATGAAAGAAGTGAAGCAATCAATGCAAGATGTGTAGAGAAAATCAATATCAAAAAACTGAACTTTGCTTGGCACAAGTTAAAGATAGATTGAGATGAAGAAAAAGATTGAGATTGAGTAGAGATTGAATAGAATGTAAGAGGAGTTCAAGAAACTCTCGTGCGATGAATAGTAAAAAAGGATACCTACTGTGAAAAGGAAGAGTTCAACGGTACGAAGCAAAAGTCGAATCAAATCATAAAATCATACGTATGGACATTTATCGTGGTCTGATCTTACCATCTTAGTATGAAAATCAAAACACTTCCCTTGCCAGTCGGCACTACCTGTCCATAACATAAGAGAGTTGTATTGCATTGCTTCATGAAATGGGCCGTGCAATAGGCTCAAATCATAATGTTCTAGAAGATTGTAACAGGAGTGTGACTGTGGTTGAAGGGGGATGATATTATGGCGTAGCAGAATATTGTCAAGTGTCAGCGAGATGTGAATGTGAGAGGGGATCACGGATTTTGGAGACTCTTCTTTACAATTGGCGTTTCGAATTTTGCCTCATGATGGGGTAGTAAGTAACACATTTTAAGTTGAACCAACGATAGGAGAGGATTGAGAGCTTTGTAACCGAATCATGGGTTTTCTATTGGTTGATTGAAATCTTGATACTTGAGAGAAAGACAAGATTGATAATTTTGGTTGTGATGAGTAAGACTGATGATGAGTGAGGTGAGTGAGGTGAGTGAGGTGAGTGAGGTGAGTGAGGTGAGTGAGAGTGAGAGTGGTGAGAGTGAGCGAGAATGAATGTGAGCGTGAGCGTGAGTGATGAGAAAGGTTTCCAAGGTTGTGCTTGTTGCTTATTCATGATCTTCTTCAAGGATTCAAAGATTAAGCTGAAGGTTGAAAAAGATAAATATTTATAAAGTCAAGACAGAAACCCGTTAGTAACTAAATGTTGAACCTCCAGCTGAAGGTAGTAAGTGGTAGTAGTACCATCCGCCTGCAGTTGCTCCAGGTTGAATAGTGTAACTTCAATGGTAAATAATGCAATCAATGTAAAGTATCCATCTATCTAGGTATGGTATGGTTGGTACTACTTCGTATGCATTGTTCGTTCTTCAATAACCGTTGAGGCTGAAAACTTATCTGCCGTGTCAAAAAGAACGAAACTGACAGTTTGAGCACAGAAAGATGTAAAAAGCTTAATCATATCAAGGAATTGGTCAGAAAGAAATACTTTGAACTGTAGTTAGTTCTATTGACACTCCTATCCAAACATCTTTCAGGAGAGAAGAGGAAGGGGAAGCCCTTGTACCCCTTTTCCTTACCGCGCTCGATTGAAGCGATATTTTGATTCCCCCCTTCTAACTTTGTCATGTGAAGGATTAGAAGAAGTTTTGACATTTTTGCTGGAGAATTTAAAACACTCTTATTTGGTATCTGAGATCGTCATACATGAATACATACAAGTAGATCTCAATGCATGGATATGTGCAGATATCTGAGATGGCCGTTGTTCTGGGTAAACGGAAAGTGATCAATAAATTGATTGTATCACGTATCAGTAGTACAGGAAGCAAGTACATACATAAGCTGTTAGGGAAATTCAGACTTCAGATCTGTCCTCAGTTACGAAAGATGCAAAAGGCGGGTAGTATGAATACTTGCCGACAGGGCTAGAGGTTAGCTGCTGATTTACCATTGATGGAGGTGGTGATGGTGGTGGTGGTGATGATGGTGATAGTGATGATGACTAGTAATTTCTAATATTGCATTGTAATTGATTATTGATTGAAGAGGATACCTATCTATGTGTGTGTTGATTATGTTTTATATACTCCATACCTACCTATGTATAGATAGTATTTTAGTTAGTTCACCTTCTTCAAGAACATCCATCATATAATAATACCTATAGAAATATAGTACTCGGTAGGTACCGTGTAAAAAGATAGATTCGGTTCAACAAAAGCTTTGTCTTGTCTCTTCTCTTTCTTCTCTTATCAAACTAAAATCGGGATCAACAAAAGTTTCTTAGTTTCATCTATTGTATGCGTTGAATACCGTAGTTAGTTAGCTTTTGGTTAAGGATGACTTTGATACAGTAGATAGATAGATGAATAGATGAATAGATGGAGTAATACATACCTAGTAAAGTAATAGTTAACCAATTTAGTTGGTATTCATTGAATAAAGCAATAAATCAATTGAAGAAAAAATTCTAATAATCATATTATAGTGATAATAAAGCATCTAATAAATAATAAAGTAGAAATAGGCTTTTTTATTTATTTTATTTATTTATTTATTTTATTTATTTATTTTATTTATTTTATTTATTTTATTTATTTTATTTTATTTTATTTTATTTATTTATTTATTTTATTTATTTTATTTATTTTATTTATTTTATTTATTTTATTTATTTTATTTATTTTATTTATTTTATTTATTTTATTTATCTTATTTATCTTATTTATCTTATTTATCTTATTTATTAATAAGTTTTCTCTCTTTTTCTTCTCTTTATTATAAACTAACTAATCTATAATAAAATAGTGAAAATAGTAGTAGATGTTTCTAGCCTTTCTTAAGTATTATACTTCCCTTATTAAGAAAAGTACCTCACTTTAACGCTTAACCTTCAAAGGATCTTATTTATTAGATACCTAGTATTCTAAGGCTTCTATTGAAAAGAAAAATAGAACTAACCCCCTACGATATTTCCTAAAAGATACAAGTTATAAACAATAAGTATAAGACCATTAGACACGATTATTATTACTAAAAAATAACCGAATCATTCCTCTTTTGAATAGCAACTATCTAAATACTACCTACTTATTTAGTGCGTACAGTACAATATTGCCCAGAAAAAGGTATTAAATACCACTCTTTTGGTAAGGTACATTTATATAACATTTATACAACTTCGAATGAAATGGGGGAGAGAGATTGATTATTTTTGTTTGTTATATGTACTAGAATTGATCTAATGTCTACTGTTTAATGTCTACTGACTAATGTCTATTGTTTAATGTCTACTGCTCAATGTTTATTGTTTAATGTCTACTGTCTACTGTCTAATGTCTAATGTCTAATGTCTATTATCTACTGTCTATTCTACTGTAGTCCACACTCTTTACCTCTACCTACCTCTCTCTTTCCAAGCTTTATATACACCCACTACTATGATTTTCTCTTCTGCTCCATCTTCATCCATTTCCAAAGTTTCAATCTTCCTTACTCTACTCTACTGTACACATGGTGGTCGCACTGATCTTCATACCTCCCCCACACCACCATCATAATTTTCCATCCATCCATACATGTAATACACTGCACCATGCCGATACTGCTGCACTTTACCAACAGCTCGGGAAAACATCTCGGCTTACAATCTAGCTCTTTCTCACGCTACTGCAAGGAATTCTACATTTGTTCAGGAGAACGTACAGCATACATACACTTATTAGGAGTTAAAAAGACATTCTATCTTTTTCTCCGTATATAGTGCTCCGTTCATTAATCATAACGGTCCGTCCATTCAGTGATCAAGGGTAAGATTTGACCAATATAGACCGAATCACCTTATCTCAAACCGATCTAGACAAGGGAAGGGGTTAAAGCCTCTTGATTCCCCCATTGCCAAGAAAAATTCAATTCTTTCCCTCGAGTAAAACTGCTTGAGTTTGTCTTGGATCAAATACAGGACAGGGTAGTCAGCACAATACAGTAGAAGTCAAACGCACAGAAGACTAGAATTCGATCAAATTGAACGAAACACCCTCCTTCCCCCCGCCAAAAAGGGTCATAAGCTCATGTGTTTCAATTCTCAATGTCACTGGTACTGGGAGTCAAGTTGCTTTAGAAGAGGTACCCAAGTAAGATTACGATCGCTTTTTATCGACTGGTACAGAGTTTGTGAGAGATCAAAATCATTTACAGTACTCTCTCTCTCTCACCCTCTTCATCACACACACCACCCATCGCTTACCCATCACTCATCACGCACCACTCCCTCACTTAAGCATGGACGCACAAACCCAAATGCAAACCCAATTCAAATTCAACACACCATACCACATCATCTTGATCTAGGATTTAATCTTCACCCATGAAAAGAAGCACCCCGCGCCGTCCGGGCTTTGATACCGGTGCACGCTATTCTCCTCGTTAAAAGTCCCTTGTTGATCTCGTTTACCTTGAACTTGGGTAACGTAGGGATTATGAGTGCAAGATGTAAAAAAAAGAGATGCTTGCAAGTGCTTCTTTTTTGAATCCATCCATCAGTCCATCGGGTCCCATCAGTCCCATCGGGTCCCATCAGTCCCATCAGTCCCATCAGTCCCATCAGTCCCATCAGTCCCAATACTCCCAATACTCCCAGTACTCCCAATACTCCCAATACTCCCCATTACTTTAAAAGCTTACAAGAGCCGAGTAAAGACTGGGGATCAAAGGGAATTAGTGAGGGTGTACCTTGATGATCATAAGATTGTTGAGATGTGTGATATGATTATTGTATCAATTTCAGTCATCTCAGTCATCTCAGTCATCTCAGTCATCTCAGTCATCTCAATCATCTCAATCATTTAATTGGTTGGTAGATTTCACTACTATTGAATTCTCTACTTTTTACATGAGTTTCCTCTTGACAAAGAGTAAATCATTTTCAGAGCCCTTTCTACGTGAAATAAAGATCAATCATCTGTCCATGGGAGAAAGACTAGAACTTGAGCTAGCCATTTAATTATTAAGCAGCAGTCAAACTTTAGAATTCGAAAATGAAAAAGCACGGGCGAATTAGTTTTACATTTTATTACCTATTTGGATCGTTTTCATTTCTTCATTCCAGTCATTTCTTGATTTCAATATTTGAATTGATTTGATTGGATGATATATTTGTATCTTTAAGTAATAATACATTCATTACATACCTTGTTAATCAATCAATCAATCAATCACACCACAGGACTGATTATTCATCCATTCGCTCATTCCTATTCATATTCATATTCATATTGATCTCATATCCATCCATGTCCATGTCCATGTCCATGTCCATGTCCATGTCCATGTCCATATCATATCCATATCCATATCCATATCCATCCACGCCCTTATCCTTGCCACTCACACTCACACTTTACACTCCCTCGCCCTCTCCCTCTCACGTTCAACCCCACCGTTCCTTCCCGCATACAATAGTTCAAACAGTACAAGAAAGACATTTATCTCATTACTCCACTGAGCCCGCCATACTATTACAAGGATCAACCATTGCATTTAGTGGATCCAATTGAGCTACTGCACTGCACACTTTCCCGACCGAGCACATCTTCCAGACTTTACCCAATTCATCCTACCTTACTTGACTTTCCATCATTTCCATTACGGAGGGCTGTAGCCAGAAGGCCAAGTTCCCATCATCGACCACGCCCCAAAAGGAAGCATATACATACAGCTATTACTACGGTACAAGCAGAGGTACAAGCATCACGGGACTTGCGGTCTATTTTTGTAGATATTGTAGATATTATCGATGTTATAGATATTATCGATGTTATAGATATTATCGATGTTATAGATATTATCGATGTTATAGATATTATCGATGTTATAGAAATTATCGGCATTATACATATTATCGATGTTATAGAAATTATCGGCATTATACATATTATACATATAATTCGTATTATTTGTATGATCATCATCCATCATACAAATCCATACAAGGCAATAATTCATACACGTACAATAAATACAATAATCCATACACATACAAATACAATAATCCATACACATCATACAATACAATAATCCATACACAAACACATACACATCCAATCCCATCCAATCCCATCCATCCAACACAATCCAATTCATAACCCCAGCCTCCCCCATCTTTTGTTTCGGTTCTGTATACGGGAAAGTATCTCTCTGTGCCCAGAATCCCCCCGATACTTTTTATTTTACTTTTAACCTAAAAGGACCACATACAGATACAAAATCAAATAATACCGCCTGTGCTTTCTTCATCAATCTATTCTCTTTTCATCACATCCCGCATTCGTTCTTGCAGTCATTTTGCCTAATCAATCCATTAATCCCCTCCCCATCTACTTTATACAGTTACTGTACTTTACAAAAAAATAAAGAACTCCTTCCCCTTCTTTTTCAGGAACGAGTACAAAAAACGAAACAAAACAAAACGAAAGTACGGTACGGCACAGTACGGTACGGTACGGTACGGTACGGTACGAACGAAGGGACAGACGAAGCACCAAGAAAAGATACCACGCGTTATCATCTATTATTCATTACCCATCACCCATTACCCATCGTCCCACCATCCATCATCCCACCATCCACCATCCACCATCCATCATTCACCCACACCCACACCCACACCCACACCCACACCACACCACCCTATACCTTTTTGTCACAGTACAATACGGTACGGTACGGGTACGGGTAGAACCATAACCATAACCATAACCATAATCATAAACCAAAGATCCAAAGTACGTATATACCATACTCTTCTATACTATACTTTCCCATCACATCCCATCCATCCCACGTCAGCCAATCAATCGAAGCCAAAAAAAAAGCATTCAAGCATTCAAGCATTCAAGCATTCAAGCATTCAAGCATTCAAGCATTCAAGCATTCACAACATTTTCCATTTTCCATTTTCCAATTCCGCAAGCGCAAGCGCAAGCGCAATCATCATCCATCCATCATCCATCATCCATCATCCATCATCCATCATCCATCATCCATCATCCATCCCTCCATTCATTCCTATACCAGATAAAGATCTCCTAACCTGAGACAATCACCAAACCTAACTACGGTTTTGGCTTTGACTTTGGTTTTGGTCTTGGCTTGGGGTTTCGGTTCTGATCAAGTCATTTTCTTGCTTATATTGCATCCCATCCCATCCCATCCATCCTATTCCATCCCATCCCATCCCAATCAAGTATATAATTTATACTAATCCTGATTCTTTTTTATTACGATTTAGGAAACAACTTTACCACATTCATACATACATACCTATCTATACCTAGGCATACTTACCTGCCTACTACTTCTACTACTATTACACATTACACATTACACATTACACATTACACACATTACATACATTACATACTACGCATATCAATCCACACCAATCCAAATACCCAAGGACCAACTAGGTAGTGTTATATACACACAACACAACACCACCCAATACAATACAACACAATACAAAATACAACAATACAATCAATTACAAGTACACTTACGTACAGTTACAAATTCATCTCTTCCCTCATCAGGTAAATATCATACATTCCTCAATTCCAATCAATCATTCAACCGTTCATCTATCGATTCGCCGATTCACCGATTCATCTATTCATCATCATCTATCTAAATTCACTACTCGCATACCATACCTATCCGTCCATCCAATTCACTCAATCACTCAATCCTTTTCCATCCTTTTTCTTTTTTTTATATATCCCAAATAAACTATATACACACATACATACATACATACATACATACATACATACATACATACATCCATCCATCCATCCATCCATCCATCCATCCATCCATCCATCCATCCATCCATCCATCCATCCATCCATCCATCCATCCATCCATCATCATCCATCCATCATCCATCCATACATCATCCATCCATACCCTTCTCCTCTCCCTCTCCCTCTCATCCCTCTCTTGTACCGCGTTTCTCGGTGCTCGGCAATTTACACCAAACATTAAAAAAAAGGTGCTCCCGTTTGCCCTTCCAGTTAAATTTCAGCCCATCTTTTTTTCCACCCCCCCTCCATTCCCATCCCCCCGTTGGCCGAAAATTAATAAACTCGGTTCAACCTATTCACACCATTCTTAATCAAGTCTTCGTTAACCAGGTTTCTGCGACAAAGCAGGACAACAGCCTCTCACCACTCCCCCCATAAGCAGTAAGGTCGTCGGCAACCACCTCAAACACAGTCACTCTCGTCATACCTTACCTCAATTAAGATACTTTATAAATCTTATCACAATGGCCGATATCACGGATCAACACGATCAAAATTCCCCTTCAGCTTTGATGATAACATGCTGTCGGAAATGGAAATCAATTGCGGGAACGATACTCGTGGAATTAAACGTCAAAGACCTGCCACCCGCCGATGATGATGATGACGATGATGATAAACCCGGTCGCGAAAGAAGAAAATCGAGATCAAGTTTATTACTGATAAATCGCGTCGCCACATTACATTTCCAAAAGAGAAGGCCGGTATCATGAAGAAGGTTAGTCTTCAATCGTTATGGATATCAATAATGACACGCGTCAATGCAATGCGACGCGCCTATTGTATGTATGCGAATAATGATGACTGATTTTATGAATTGCTTTTTAGGCATACGAATTGTCAGTCTTGACAGGCACTCAAGTCCTCCTCTTGGTCGTGTCCGAGACTGGTCTTGGTCTACACGTTCACCACACCAAAGCTTCAACCATTGGTCACGAAAGCGGAAGGAAAGAATCTGATTCAGGTATGCGCAACATTTCAGCCTCCTCGTTGTGATCTACCAAGTTCATTCTCACTAACATCAACTAGGCATGCTTGAACGCGCCCGAACCTACCGGCAATGGTGAGAACGGAGTTGATGATGGAAACACAGTCGAATCACCTGAAGAACCAACTCCCCAACACTTACCGCCACAGCAGCAAGGTCGTCCTGGAATGCCACAACAGGTACCACAAATGCACCCAGGTTATGGTAATGTACAAGGGCTATCGGCGGAACAGCAACAAGCTCTTGCGTATCAAAATTACATGGCTCATCAACAACGAGGAGGATACATGCCTCCACAAGCTGGTATTCCGCAGCAGCAAGCACATCAATCATGATACACTTGCGAAATCCCATTACACGAAACGGGTCGAATCAGTCTTTAAAAACTGTATACCCGGCACATAATATAAGAGTGTTCTACACCATTCGTGTCTTGCGGGATTCGATTCTTTTTTTTTTTAATGTTGCTTCCGAAGGTGTTACAGGTGTCTTTTTATTTTATTTTATACGGGGGGGCTTTTCTTTCATTTGATCTGCACAGACGTACTTTCACCACTTCATCAAAACAGAAACTCAATTTGCGATAATGAGATTAATAGAACTTGCCATAGTTTGGGATTCTGAATATGGTAGAAGGGAAGGGGGGGGGCGTGTAAGGTGGTTGGGTGGGTGGCAGGGGAGGGCTTAGGCAGGCAGGTGGGCGGCCAAAGTTTGATTCTGCAATTGCACTTGATTCCCTGTTTTGTTTGTTTTTTCTCATCTCTGATCTGGTTGGGTTTCCGCATGGTGATGGTGATTGAGCATGGAAAGGGATAACATGGTTCATCATGATGGGATGATATCAAAAGGCTGGTTGATAGGTGAAAGTGGTTAGTGACAGTTTCTAGCTCTCAGGTTAGGTCGATGTAGTAGCTCTCTCTTGTACAGTAAAATCATTCCGGGGGAGAAGCAAATGAAATAATTCAGGAATTCAAGGAAATTCACTTGTTGAAGAGTGTATGTGTATATGATGTGTTGTGATTTAGTGTTTGTTGAATGGATGGATGGATGGATGAGGAAGTGAACAGTGAACAGGTGAATGAAAAAGATGTCAAATATGAATATCATCTGAAGTTTGGTATTCGCAGCCTCTGGAGCATATATGATACCTTTTCAATATGCAGATCATTTCCTTGGATGTTATTCGTATATGCATGGTTTTAATTTTACTTTGTTTACTTTTTGGGGAGAGGGGAGAGAGGGGGAGAGGGGTTTCCCTTTTGATTGTTTGAATTATGTTATTTGCTTTTTGTTTGTTTGTTGTTATGTTTGGGATTTTGGTTGGGTTTGTAGATTTGTGGTTTTTATAGGTTTATGGGTTTTGTGGGTATGAATATGGATATGGATATGATATGGAATATGTGTTTGTTTATGTTGGATTGGATTGGGATTGGGATTGGGATTGTGATTGTGATTGTGATTGTGATTGTGATTGGTATTTTTTTATTTTTTATTTTTATTTTTTATTTTTTATTTTTTATTTTTTATTTTTTATTTTTTTTTATTTTTTTATTTTTTATTTTTTATTTTTTATTTTTTTTTTTTTTTTTATTTTTTATTTTTTTTTTTTTTTTTTATTTTTTATTTTTATTTTTTATTTTTATTTTTTTTTTTTATTTTTTATTTTTTTATTTTTTTTTTTATTGTATTGGCAATTTTTGGGATTTTTGAGGAGGGGAGGGGGGTGTAAAGGAAAGAAGGGGGTTTGAATTTTTGAATTTTGGATTTTAGATTTTGAGATGGGAGAGGGGGAGGAGGGGAAGTGGAGAGGGGGGAGGAGGGGAAGTGGAGAGGGGGAGGAGGGGGATTAGTGAATTATGGGAGGAGGGAAATAAGGGGAGGAAAGGGGATAGGGGATGGGGGAAGGGGAAGCAAAAGAGGGATGTGAGGGAGGAGGATTGGAAGGGAGGGACGTGATGGAATTTATATCAGAGGGTATGTATAATTAAAGAGGGGGGTGGGTGATTTAAGAGCGGCTGGTTTGTGAGAAGGAAAGCGGGGGGGGGAGGCAGCGAGGGAGAAGATGATTTGAGATCAAGTATGCTTTAGGTCGGTATCTTTGTATGTTTAGAAGGTAAGGATTGGGGATTGGAGATTCAAAGATTTAAAGATTTAGGTGTTTTATATCTGGAAATCACGGATGGATGGATGGATGGATGGGTTTCTGTGGTTTGTGAGGTAGATGGTTGTTGTTGTTATTGTTGTTGATGGAGGGAATGGGAGAGAGGTTAAAGAGTTGATGGGTTGAGATATAGAGATGGAGGATGAAGGATGGAGGATGGGTGAATTAGTTTATTATTGATTGATTGAATGGTCAAGGGATTGTTGATGGTAGGTGGTTTGATGGAGATTTGAATGGGTTATGTTGATTATGTATGTATGTATGTATGTATGTATGTATGTATATATGTATATATTAAATAATTTATTAGATTTAGGTTTTGGAGTTGGATTCTGTGTGAGATTGAAGTTGAAGTTGGAGTTGAATGTATGAATAAATGAATGGATTGGTTCAAAGACTAGAAGATTTAAAAGAGAAGAAAAGGAAGTGTGTTGTTATATTCTAGATTGTCTCATGGATTTGTATGTTCATATTATATATATATATATATATCCTAACGTCTATTCATATCTACAATAAAACACTGAAAAACACTATTTGATTTGTTGTAATAACAACATCATATCTCGAATCTTGATATATCTCTATTCCAAATCATAGCACATCTCCATTTATCTACAAACATATCATCAACTACCCTCAACTCTCCATCCTTCTTTTCCTCGCTTCGCCTGCTCCCCTCTTCCTCTTCCCATCTCATCCCACCTTTCCCAAATCGTCAATCTCTATTCCAACCCTCCATCTCCATTATCCACCCTTTCATTATCCCATTATTATCCCAACCATCTAATACTTTACATTGTAACCTCCCTTCCTCTCCAACCCCCCCGCAATACCTCATCATACTACTGCCTCCACTCCCTCACCTTCCGCTCATTTCTTAACATCCATCCCTTACAAGATTCCAACAACACAACCTATACAACCAACACCCATCCATACCAACCCATATCGGAAAAACTCGCTCCAAATACCAACTACCCCTTATGCACGCTCAAAAATGCTTTCAATCCTAAACCTCAACCCCAACGCTCAACTTTCAACGCCTAATTAAGTAATAAAAAGCCTATACATAATAGGAAAAGAAGATCATAGAATCAATGTATATAAAAACCACCAATCAATCTCAATCTCAGTCTCAGTCTCATCTCATCTCATGACTCAACCTTAAAAGGTTAGATCAAATATTGCAAGTTCAAAAGAAAAAACTGTAATCATCATATATAAAAGTATCTCTTCTAACTACTTGTACCCGAAGGACCAGCTCCAGCCTCAGTGTAAGATTCCCCCTATCCCGCCAATTCCCAGTCCCGCACCCCCATAACCACCACCCGGAGAACTGGGAGGACCTTTACCACTCCCCCCTTCATGATCCCTATCTCTATCCCTTCCACCATTTCATTTTCCACCACCCCCCTGTCGCATCTTGACTATCAGATCTCAACGACCTCTTTTTTCTGGGTGTAGGTCTCGCCGTAAAACCTGGAAAAACCTGTTGACCGTCTCCTCCTTCTCCGTGATGAAGATAATTGTCGATGTAACAGTTTGTGTTTCATCTGGGATTGGTGATCCCGCTTCTTCGTCATTGTTGAAGAGGATTGGTGGGATCCCGCTCTTCGTCATATGTTGAAGATCTAGGGAGTGTAGGTGCTGAATCGGGTCTTGGTGGTCTTGGCCTATTTGCTCTTGTGGGAATAGAGTTCGCATCATCATCTTCTAATTCGCCCCAAATTTCATTTGACCTCTGAGAGACGGACTGCTTTTCTAACATGTCTAGTAGCGCCGATAATAGTGTTATGTTTGGGTGGTAGGGGTCATGGGTTCTCCACTTAGGAGGGCTTGATTTTCCGCACCTATAGCTGCTTCTTCGTCTGCTGTAAAAAGATTCCGAGGAATCATCAGTATCTTCGACTAAGCCTAAGCCAGGAGCTAGCGCACTTTGAGCTACGGCGGGTTGAGTTTGTTCTTCATTGAGGCGCCAGGAAAGAGCCAAGACTCCTGAAAGTAGGATAACTGTACCGAGGGCGATTAGACCTGCGTGGAGGGCTGATAGTCTGTCGGTTTGTTTGAAGTATATAAGACCATCCAGGATGGCTATAATGTTGTAAATGCAAAATACTAGTGGATAAAGCACACTGGTAGATACTAATTTGAGACCACGATGTAGGAAGTATAGTTGTGTCAAGGCCAGGAAAAACAAGACCGAAAAGAATAAGCCCATGATTGCCATCTATCGAATTGATTATGTCGATCAACAATCGTTCGAACCAAAAGTTCAACTGCTGATTTGGCTACCAATAACGAATGGGCTGATAATATCCCACTGATGCATCCATATGCCAATCCTCTTAGGAGTCGTATCCGAGAACTTGCAGAGATTCTTGGAACTCTCCCTAGAAACCATGCAAGACCTACAATCCCCGCAACCAATAAAGCTTGCATTATCATCCAAATAACAAACGTCCGTCGCCCGAGGAGTAAAAGTAGTTGGTCCAGTGTATGAGCTGGTTCTGGAATAGCTCCAAAGATGGCAATAAGAATCGCACCCGTCGAAACCAATAACGTTCCTCCCAAAGACCACCTCGTGAACGGTTCCCCCAATATCAAAGTGGCGCAAATGGAATTGAAGACCAGACCCGAGGCTTGTAAAGTTGACAAGACAGGAAGAGGTAAGGTTGTTATTTGGATCGTACTCCCCACAAGGTTCGATATAATAAACATTCCCATGCCCAACTGCCATCTCCTCCTTCTATATGGCGGCCTTCGAACATGATGTGCCCCTTTCTCATCTTCTAGAATATGCGATTTACGTTGAAGAGTCAAGCCGAGACTTTGGACACTCGTGGATATTAATCCTACTAATATCCCAATCTGCCAATATTCAAAAGTCGTAGTTAGATATTTGTGTAACGAATGATGGAAACTATGTCGAGGACGGGAGGATTTGACTTACAGCCACGCTTTCTCTAGGCGATAGGTCGCCGAGCTGTCCCATCACGATGTACTGCAAAACTTCATTTGGTATTTTGAAATAAAGTTCTGTCTGAGAAAGAGATTGTATGGTGTAATGGGCTGTCGAGAGAAATACTGATTGGTGTAAGGTGATTGTTCCAACTCGCGGTCAAAATTAAGTCATATGCGATGTCTCAGTACTCAGTATACAGTCGCAAGCTGATATCCTGAGTCGTGCAAATCACTCCAAAACTCCAAGTCAATGATTCACCACAAATATGATTCTGCAACTATGACAGTGTAAACAGCAATTTTCAGATGATATAAGAGGAACTTTGGCATGAATTATTAATTTCCCAAGAGTCAAGGAACATTCCTCACCGTCCAAAGGTCGAAGTACGTAAACGCCACAGAATCACATGATCATTAATCGGACGTCGCTTCCCTTATCGCTTCTGACCTGGGAGCTATCCTAGGACTCAATCCCCAACCTTGTTACTCTTGAAGCTCCGACGAATCCAACTTGCATCTTCCACATCTCTCGAATCCATAAAATCTCCCTTTGTAGCTTTCCACATACCAATCGCCCATCATGTCACACGCTTTGTCGGACGACCAGGTATGTGAAGCTATTTCCAACAATTTCATGGACTCAAAGGACCTCTGCTAATGTTATATCTCCAGGTGTCGCAGGTACAGCTTCCCGCCTACTCCCCCAGGTTTCCCATCCCGGAATTCCTAATAACGCAATGTAAAAACAGGAGTTGAGGAAGATGACTGCATTCATCAAGCAAGAAGCCTTGGAAAAAGGTCGCGAAATCGAACTCAAAGCAAATGATACGTCTCCACCCATCAACTGACCACCTCCCTCCTAACATCCGCATACAGGAATTCGCCATTGAGAAATCCAAGCTCGTCCGTCAAGAGACTTCCTCAATTGATACACAATACGAGAAGAAATTCAAAACCGCCCGCATGTCCCAACAAATCACTCAATCGACCGTCGCAAACAAGACTCGTCTCAAGGTACTTTCTGCTCGCCAAGAACTTCTCGATAGTATTTTCGAGAAAGCACAAGGAAAGTTGAAGGAGGCTACAAATGATAAGGGTAAATACACGGAGATATTGAAGAATCTTTTGTTGGAGGGAATGTATGCATTGAATGAGGCAAAGTTGCAGGTTCGAGGGAGAAAACAGGATTATGATGTTATCAAGAAAGCGATTGAGGATGCGCAGAAGGAGTACAAGGAGAAGACTAAGAAGGAAGTTTCGGCTAGTATAGATGAGAAGAATCCTTTGCCGGAAGAATCGTAAGTTTTGTCCTTTTACAAGAGTGGTATGTAGGAAATTGGAAGCTAACTTCTGACAGTGCTGGTGGTTTGTCCATTATTGGTGGAGGGGGAAAGATTGATATCAACAATACTTTTGAGGAACGTCTGAAGTTACTCCAGGACAACGCCCTACCCTCTGTTCGAACCACACTATTTGGACCTAATGTCAACCGGAAATTCTATGATTAGGCGTTTGACAGATGGAGAGCGCTGTATTTTTGAGAGTCAAAATGGTGGAAGTGGATGAGAAGGGGGCTTTGCACATTACAATTTTACAATATCGCAGGTTTTGTCGTTAGAGCGTGTATGATACATTAGCATTCAATATTATGAAGATTGCATACAATATGTTTGAACCTTGAAAGATTCTAACCCCATTATCTCTGGGCTCCCTCTAGTTGCGCCCCGTCAGATAATGTGTGTTACCGGCCTACTCTGCCTTCTTCACAAAGTTTGACATGCCCTTTTGCATTACCCCCAGAGATTCTCGTCTCTGGTAGTAATTCTTGGTTTCTTCATAGAAACATATTTTTCGGTTTCGGTCTAGTCCGAACGGTATATTCAATCCTCCTCTCCACCTCAAAAAAATTCCTGCCGCCTCCATCCTCGAAATATTAGCTGCACCCGATGCCTGATTGATACCAAAATTAGCGAATCGAGAGGTTCAGTTCATCTACATCTTTATTAAACTTACTTGTACTTCCACCTTCTTTATCCGAAAAATCCATGCCCTCGGCTCGTCCATCGCAGATTCGTGATGCGAATTGTCTAGGAGGAGGATTAGGGAGGAGCTCGTGGTAATCGGTGTTGCGATTGATTTGGAAAGGGGATCTTTGAGACGTTGGATTAGGGCGGGAATGGAGATTATGGATTGAGGTGGGTAGAGGGATTTGGAGAGCGAGGAGAAGTAGAATGTTAGGGCTAGGCGACGACGGAGTTCGTGGAGGTGGGGGGAGCGGGTGGGGGGTATGGAGTTGACGATGCGGAGACGGAGGGAAGGGAGTTCGACGGTGGAGAAGAGGGTAGCGCAGATGGTTTGGGACTGGGGAATGTTAGTTTTGGGTTGAGGTTTGGGTTGGGTTTGGTGGGGGAGCTTACGCTTGATTCCCAAATTTCTGGGTCAATGCAGAGGCATAGGCTGTGAAGTGTTGTTTGTACTAGTGAGAAGAGATCTACTCTTTCCATTAACACCGGATCAATGCCTAACCTCAAGAGTATGCATATAACTTCTAATCTGGTTTCTACTTGGAGATACTTGGCTATTAGATTTATGAGACCGATTAAAGCTCGAACTTTAGACCATGGATGATGTGAATATGCTTCGGAAATTTCTTGACGTGGTTTTATTTTGTCAGTAAGAGTAGTGGCCCGAAGACGTGGCACCGAGAGATTTGAACATCTTTCTAATGACATCTGGAGTGACAAGTCGATGAACTTGTTTTCGTGACACTCTCAAGACCGCAGAGTAGGAATTTCGAAGGTCCGTCTGTTCTTCCATACAAAAGTCATCAAGAATCCATTTAATGATCTCATCTGGTAATGTATTTCCATATGCAACCATATTCTCTGCAAATCCAGACACGAATGTTTGATGTCTGACTCGGGGTTCCGCGAGATCGTTCTTCCAGTTTTTCAGGACTGAAGCTTTTGGAAATGGTTGTCGCTTGACTGTAGGAATTTCCTCGGTCTCAAAAAAGTACCATCGACTGCCCATATTCAAGGCTTCTGTTCTCTTGACAGCATTCAAGACTTTTTGAACATTTTTCCCTCCGCCTTCTTCCTTCTCCTCGTGTAACCCTCGTAGAATATTGCCATGTATATCATTCGAGAATGCGATAGGTTCATCATCTCCCATCTCGGTATCCTCCTTGGTTATTTTCTCTAGCCTTCTCTCTTTTGCCTCGAGTGCTTCATCATCGGCTGCAACTCCTTGAGATGTTTCAGATCAAACTTATAGTGTGTCTTAACGTTCAATGGAGAACGTGGAAGAGTTGAGGTTGGAAAGTTTTGCCTTTTGTGGATCTAGACATTCTGGGAGTTGCTGGAGCTGGCACGGAAGGAATATTAGCTGGCGCTGTGCGATTTGTATTGAATATGACATCAAGGTCTTCCAAAGAACTATCAGAATCATAATCTTCTTCGTCGTCTGAACCCGGAACAACACCTCTTGAGATATTGGAGGAAGATTGCGGGAGGCTCATGGGTGGTCCTGAAAAGGAAGAGCAAGATTGTTGAGAAGAGGTAGACTCCAAAGGATCATCTGAGTTTGGAGTTTCGGGCTGGTGGGTTAACAGTTTTGATCTAGCAGAGCTCCGACTATCACTTTGATTTACGGAGGAGGGGTAGTTTTCGATGTGGAAGCCTGTTGTAATGGTTTGAAGAATTGGTGGATATTGCCATTACTCTTTGTTTGAGACATATTGTGAAGCACCCAACAAGTATATCAGGTTTAACAAGACATAATATTATATTGAGTTCACGGAAGAATATTTTTGACCGTGTGCATCAGTCTTGTTGCGCTCGCAAGTCGCAAGTCGCAAGTCACAAGTCAAAAGTCGCAAGTCGCGTTTTGTCGCGTAATCGATGCTTTGCAGACACGAACATCACGGGATGACGGATTTCAATTCACTGTTCAAATTTGGTATTAGGTAAGCGCTGAGCGTTTCCGGGGCGGTATGGGTTGGCATTACGATCAACAACCATTTATTTAAGTGAAACTCCTCCACGACTACCTGTGGACATGTATTTTTATGAAGTCGGAGTGGAAAGGATGGAGTTATGGATCTACACGAAGAGTTACCGGTGAGTACTGTAGAATTTTCATTGAATAAATCACTGTTACTGATGTAGGTATATGTATCAATCTCATTTCTGTAACATGATTCAATGTATAATGTATCGGGACTTGCATTATTAAATTTCCCTTGCTTTACCACCGTGACCACCACTAGATAAGTCCATGCATGCACCTTTGTTCTAGCTTCAATATGATGGCAGATGTCAAACATCCATCCATTCATTTGGATCTTGGAGTCGGACCGGATGTTCGCCATCCTTTTCGGATCATAGTCTAAGCCTCATGTTGGACTTTAGCAGGAATGATATTATCATGCATGCCAATTTTACGAGAGTAAAGCAGTAATTTTACCGTTGCGTAAAGGAAACTACTAGGTATTTAAAGGGGAAAAGGTGAGAAGGGTGAGAAGATACTCCGTAGTAAAGTAGAGTAGAGCAGAGGACGAGGTATACTAGCTCTCTACCTACCAGTAGATCTAGATAGGTATCTAGTGTTGCCATTTTCCGAGTTGATTCATGAAAACCCCCTCTCTTCCCCCTCTATTAATTATAAGATTGGATGATACCTCGAAGGTACGGTTCTAGGCACGGTACCTGTATGATCTACTTAATAAGTACTGTCTGCACTGGTACATTGATGTTTCATATACATAATATCTTTGTACTGCATGCAATGTATAATGTATATAATGTAGACATCAGGACCATCAGGACCACAAAGATGTTTCGCTCTTTTCTAGACTCCGGAAACCCTTTACTAGTTGCCCAGCTGGTTTCGGATATTTGTCAAGTTAAAAAAAGGGATGAGGTGATCAACGTAAGGCTTTATCCACTCGGTTAAAATAGAGATCTACGATGAAATATTTTCAGTAACAAGCCCAGAAACTTAAAAACAGATCAATCAAAGGATTTATTGTTTTTAAATGGGGGGGTTGACTGAATGGTTAACACTTAACTGGATGGATAAGGGTGAATACATATGTATAATATATTCTTTTAATGAAGTGGGTGAAATGGGTGAAATGGGTGAAAATGAATGAAATTGATGAATATATTGGATTGTAACCGGTACCCAAGTACTTTTCATACTCTTTTCCCCTTTATGCAAAACAAAGGACTGTACGAATGAATTGTGCGAAGGGATGATTAAAGATTCTCGGACTTATCTTACTTTTATACTATTACTTACTCATCCTAATCAATTCATACCTAGGAATAGGTAGTCAGATTATAATAATAATAATAGTAATCATGATAGTAATAATAATATAATAATAATAATAATAATAATATAATAATAACAACAACAACAACAACAACAACAACAATAATCATCATAACATCCGAGGCTTTTCTCCGAACCAACCAAACTTCTTGGAAACGTGAAAGGGAAGAACAGATTGGAACCTTTTGTTTGACCTTGACTGACTTTGACTGACCTTTGACCAAAATTCTCGACTACAGCCCCAGCTATTTTTTGATATGCTGCTGAATGACTGCTAATAATTCCATCCAACCAACTACTACTGTACCTACCTACTCTGTACATACGGCGCCATGGCCGTATACATAAATAATGCTTAAAGTATGTCAAATTCAACTTTTTCACTCTTTGGCTGACTGTTCTTGGTATTTCTCCACTTTGTTCCATACAAAATATGATCCTTTTTCAGTACGAGTAGGTTACAAATCGGATCAATTGACCTAGGGATGGTATCGTGTGGATGTAGGATTGGAGTCATGAGTAGAGTCTACTATCTACTGTATCTACTGTATCTCATCTACCCATCTGCTGACTAGGGAGACTTGGTATGTATCCATTCAAGTACTCCGTATCTACAGTAGTTGAATGCTAAACATGCAGCATCTATGCATACATGCAATGAATGATACGGTGATACACCCAGATATTATGACAAAGCCCAGTACAGTAAGGCAAGCAACAAAGATCTCACGGCCTCACATAATCATGTGACATGCGTCTTCTAGTAACAACTTTGTTGATGTTGAAGGTAACCCCTGATTCTGAATGAAATGATTGGTGTAAATGTAAAGGTAAATTTAACACCTCCCCAGGAAATTTAGAAATTCAGCCTCTCTAAAAATGTACGGAGTATGGCGGCGCATGAGTGAGCAATGAAGTAATGAGTAATTGAGCAATGACAATGAGCAATGAGCAATGAGCAATGAGCAATGAGCAATGAGCAAATGAGCATTCACCATTCACCATTCATTCCTCCTCCATCTTTCGAGGTAGTCGGGTAGATGAGAGATAAGTGAATCTATCTACTTACCTACTTATTACAGATCGAAAAGCAGATCCAATAACTATTTGCCCTATATTTTGTGTATTGTATGTATGTATGTATGTATGTATGTATGTGTATGTATATGTATGTGTATGTATGTTATGTATATGTATAATATACATATAATATATGTATATGTATGTATGTGTATGAATATAATGGGCACTGCTAGATATATACTCCGAGATTCATTCATCAATAGTGTCTAGGTATCTATCGATTATTTTATTAGTTATATTATTCATCCTTTATACCTAGTAGCTGGAGGTACTTGTTTTTTTTGGATTACTAATACATACTACCTATCACACTTATTATTTACTTATAGTCCCTTGCTCTCTTATTATATTATTATTATATACACTATCATCATCATCATCATCATCATCATCATCATCATCATCATACTCTACCTAAAGGACAAATTAATTATTGGTTTTACAGAAATACTTTTTTTTCTTTCATATTTCGGTTTGATTCCAAAAGCCAAGTCATTTCGAATCATCCCAATTCCAACCTACCAATCTACCAATCAACCAATCAACCAACCAATCAATCAATCAATCAATCAATCCATCTATCATTCTCCTAATCATTCATCTATTCTACGTCGAGTAATTCCATCCCATCTTCTACTGTAATACCTTCTTCAATCTTTTCTTTCATCTACCTATCTCTACCTATTCACCTATTCACCTATTCACATATTATCTTATTGATCTATCACCCATCTACCCATCTACCCATCTACCCATCTACCTCCCTCCCTCCCTCCCTCCCTAATACCTTGGAGTTGAGCGAGGCATTGATGACAATATCCATACGTGATATGATGTATGAACGATCCTCCTAGTTTAACGAAACTACGACTCGCTACTTCGCCTACATCTTATATCCATTCATCCACCCATCATCATTGACTATCCGTTCTCGAATTCGACGGTTTCAAGTGGCGTTTGTTGCTAATCTTTTTTTCCATGTATGCTCAATAAGCTTTTACAGACTCCCCTCTCACCTCCTCCCTCCCCCCTCCCCCCGAAACTTCCTTCCATTCACTCAAACTGAACTCAACTCACCTCAACTCACCTCACCTCAACTCACCTCACCTCACCTCACCTCAATTTAAACCATAATCCATACACCCCTTCACATTCACTTTCTTTCTCTTCCCCATCTCCTCCCCTCAAACGTCAGCATACCCACATAAAACCTCTTCCCAAACTTCACGATACCTTCCATTGATTGTATTTCTATGAGGGATTCAATCAAATATCAAATACTATCTTTCAATGCCCACTCTAACCAGACAAGGTTCAGACATTTAACAGATTACCGCCTATTCGCGATCTCCTGGCCGACTCTCCGGTACCAGATTATTTAGTGGTCATAAGCGACCATTCTAAAGTACCAGGCTTCTTACCGTGTGGACCTTTGTTATAACGATACTTCTTACCATTGCTCGTGGATATTAATCTCGCAATTTCTAAAAAAGTTTCAGTCGAGTCGAGATTTGATCCCTTTCTCCAGTCTAGTTTTTTTTTCTTTCCTTCACGAAACATATTTTAACAATTGAATTCCTTCAAACACTGGCGGGCATATTCACCTTGCCTGCGGCTCTTGCCTCAAACTGGGCTTCCGCCCCAATCACAAACGATCGCAATTATGCCGGACGTCGACATGAACGCAGACCCCGAGGAGGATACACCTAATCCAACGATGAGGCGAATGAGATGGGCTACACAAAGGATACCACCGAAGAATAGTGATAAGAAGAGGACGTCGATAATGGACAAACTCCATCCTCGTAAATCGCAGAGTAGCGAGAAGAGACTCTCCACAGGCGCAAGTTCAATGGGGACGGATCTTGGCAGGATACAAGAAGAAGAACATAACGAGGCGGCGGGGGAACAGGTGAGATGATGATAATGATGGTCAAGGACCTAGGAAGGTCTTCTTTAATCAACCATTTACCACGGGACGCGATCGATGAGTCGGGTCACCCCTTTGGTGCATTACAAACGAAACAAAATCAGAACTGCAAAATATACCCCTTTGAGTTTCATACGAAGAATATTTGGTTTCAATTCCACAATATCGCGAACGTGTATTTCCTGTTTTTGATCATTCTCACCGTAAGTCCAGAGCTTCTAGATCGCGTATGTGAGGCTGATGATTTGTATAGATTTTAGTATCTTTGGTGCATCTAACCAGGTCTCAATGCTGTCCCCTTGATTGTTATTGTCGCGATTACGGCCATCAAAGATGCATTGAAGATTATCGCAGGACCATTCTCGACAATGAACTGAATAATTCGCCTGTCCATCGACTCGTTGACTGGAACAATGTAAACGTTAGTGATGACGATATTCACTGTGGAGGAGAATCAAAAAGGCTAGTTCGCGATGGATCGTACGGACGCTTAAGAAGATGAAGAAGGACAAAAAGCTACCGGGTGAGACGTATGCCCAACGTGCTATGGATGTGGAGAACCTCGACCCTCTTTTGAGTCAAGGGCTGCGAGAGACGATATTCAAATGACTCCCGTGCCTTCTCCCCTACCCCGAGATGGCGAGCTCCATGTTCCTGATCATTCAAAGCCGGCTTTCCCAAACGATGCTGCCAGCAGTCCACCGCAGAGAGGAACTTTGGAAATTTGATCAACCGCAATATTTCAGTAACCGGAAAGCCCAGGTTTCACCAGATTATTGGAAGAACGTGCAGGTTGGAGACTTTGTTCGTATTACAATGACGATCAAATTCCAGCCGATATTGTGATCTTGTCACCTCTGATCCTGATGGAGCTTGCTATGTAGAAACGAAGAATCTGGATGGAGAGACGAACTTGAAGGTACGGCACGCCTTCGTAGTGGTCGAAGCATCAAACACGCTCGCGATGTGAACGAACGGAGTTCACCATATAGAGTGAAGCACCGCATCCCCAACCTTTATCAATACAGTGCTGTCGCTCGCTGGACACAATACGATGGAAAAGATGGAGAAGGCGAGGAGATGGTGGAGCCGATCTCCATCAACAACTTACTTCTGCGTGGATGTAATCTCAGGAACACGGATTGGATTCTTGGAGTTGTCGTATTTACTGGCTTTGATACCAAGATTATGTTGAACTCGGGAATTACCCCAAGTAAACGCTCACGGATTGCCCGAGAACTCAATTGGAATGTCGTTTACAATTTCATTCTCCTGTTCACCATTTGTTTCGCGTCCGGTCTAGTTGAGGGCATTATCTGGGGAGAAGGAAAACAACACCATTGATCTATTTGAATTCGGCTCATCGGTGGAGCACCAGCCCTCGATGGTTTCATTACTTTTGGGCTGCCCTCATTCTCTTCCAAAATTTGGTGCCAATTTCCCTATACATTACAATCGAAATCATCAAGACTTGTCCAGGCGTTTTCATCTATAGCGACGCTGAAATGTATTAACGACAAGCTCGATTATCCTTGTACGCCCAAGTCGTGGAATATCTCGGATGACTTGGGACAAATTGAGTACATCTTTTCCGACAAGACAGGGACTTTGACCCCAGAACGTTATGGAGTTCAAAAAGGCCAGCATCAATGGGTTCCTTACGGCGAAGCATATACCGAAGCCCAGGCGGGCATGCAAAAGCGTCAAGGTATTGATGTAGAGAAAGAAGGGGCGAGAGCTAGACAGCAAATTGCGTTCGGCAAGAGCCAAGATGTTAGTTGACGTCAGAAAGCTTCATGACAACCCTTACCTTCACGATGATGAGTTGACCTTTATTGCTCCTGACTTTATCACTGATCTTGCTGGTGAAAGTGGAAGGAGCAACAGGACGCCAATTATCAATTCATGTTAGCCCTCGCTCTCTGTCACTCTGTCATCTCAGAAACGATCCCAGGGGATCCTCCCAAGATTGAATTTAGAGCTCAGTCGCCTGATGAAGCAGCATTGGTTGCTACTGCTCGTGATGTCGGTTTCACTGTTCTTGGGAATTCTCCTAATGGTATTCTATTAAACATCCAAGGCCAGGAAAGAGAATATAGAGTTCTCAACCAACTCGAATTCAATTCAACAAGAAAGAGAATGAGTGCCATTATCCGCATGCCAGACAACAAAATCATCCTCTTCTGTAAAGGGGCAGACAGTATAATATACTCTCGCTTAAAGCGAGGAGAGCAACCGGAGTTACGCCGTACGACAGCAGAGCACCTGGAAATGTTTTGCGAGAGAAGGTTTACGTACCCTCTGCATCGCGCAAAGAGAGCTTGGCGAGAAAGAGTATCAAGACTGGAATCGCGAGCACGAGCTTGCCGCTGCAGCCATTCAGGACCGTGAAGATAAGTTGGAAGCAGTATCTGATATGATTGAGCGTGACCTCACGTTGCTTGGAGGTACAGCTATCGAGGATCGTTTGCAAGAAGGTGTCCCCGATACCATAGCACTCCTTGCTGAAGCTGGTATCAAGCTCTGGGTTCTCACGGGTGACAAGGTTGAGACTGCTATTAATATCGGATTTTCGTGCAACCTGCTTAACAACGATATGGAGCTGATTGTTTTCAAGATTGAAGATGAACAAATATCTACTGCGGAAGCCGAGCTCAACAAACACTTGGCAGCTTTCAACCTGACTGGCTCCGATGCGGAGCTCAAGGCTGCCAAGAAGAACCACGAACCACCGGCACCGACACATGCTATTGTTATTGACGGAGACTCTCTCAAGCTTGTTGCTAGACGACACATTGCGACAAAAATTCCTTCTCTTGTGCAAAGAATGCAAATCAGTCCTCTGTTGTCGTGTCAGCCCTGCCCAAAAAGCCGCCGTTGTGGCAATGGTTAAAGGCGGTCTGGATGTTATGACTCTCTCCATTGGTGATGGCGCGCAAACGATGTCGCTATGATTCAAGAGGCAGACGTTGGTGTTGGTATTGCTGGTGAAGAAGGAAGACAGGCCGTGATGTCTTCCGATTATGCTATTGGACAATTCCGATTCTTACAGCGACTCGTATTGGTCCATGGACGATGGTCATATCGCAGACTGGGAGAAACAATTGCCAATTTCTTTATAAGAATGTCGTATGGACATTTACTATTTTCTGGTATCAGATATTCGCCAATTTTGACATGACGTATCTCTATGATTACACCTATATCCTCTTGTTCAACTTGGCCTTTACTTCTGTCCCTGTTATTTTTCATGGGTGTTTTGGATCAAGATGTCTCGGATAAGGTTTCTCTTGCGGTTCCTCAGCTTTATAGACGAGGTATCGAGCGAAAGGAATGGACCCAGAAGAAGTTCTGGTGAGTATAAATGCACCCTCCTCTAAAACACTACCCAAGACTAATTTTATCAAGGCTTTACATGGCTGATGGCTTGTACCAATCTGTTATTATCTTCTTCATGGCATATTGCTTGTTTGAGACTGGTACCTTTGTCACCAAGCAGTGGCCAAATGATCGATGACAGAGAGCGATTTGGAGTATACATAGCGCCTGCGGCTGTTGTCGCTATCAATCTCTACATCCTGATCAACACCTACCGATGGGATTGGCTTATGGTGCTTCTTGTCACTATAAGTATCCTCTTGGTATGGTTTTGGACTGGCGTCTATTCATCTTTCGTTGCGTCAGACTATTTCTATAAAGCTGCTGTCCAAATATTCGCGCAAGCCACCTTCTGGGCCATCACATGTCTTTCTGTAGTCATCGCCCTCCTACCACGGTTCGCTATCAAGGCTGTGCAAAAATTTTATTTCCCATATGATGTCGACATCATTCGCGAGCAAGTCCGTCAAGGCAAGTTTGATTATCTTGATAGATCCGATGAGCGCATGGACGTAATGTCCAAAGACGGTTCATCGGCATCTTCCTCTGAGATTACGAAGCCGAGTAAGCACATCCACTATCCGAGCATTGATGAAGACCAACGGCCCATTTACCCCCCTTCAGTTGCTCCGACGAACACCACACATAATCCTCGAAGTCAAAATGGTAGCGACGGAACCGATTTTACACGACATCGAAATTCAATGGATCAACTTGGCTCTCGAGTCTCCGTAGATCGACCACGACCTTCCTTCGATAGATTGCGAACGTCGTGTGATCGAGTTAGACCAAGTTTTGAAGCTAGTAACGATTTCACTTCAGCAGCCCTCCTAACCCGATTAGAATCAAGTCAATCATTTGGGCCGCTGAAAAGTAGAAGGAACGAAGAGATTTCACAATGATACCCGAAAATCACATTCATTCTCATTCAATCTGAGGGACTACGACGAACTGTACCATACATTTTTCTTTTCTTTTGTTGATACAGGAGATATTAAGCATAATGATCTGCCGGAGCGATCTTACGACCTTTGTGTTCTACATTTGGTTTTCTTTTGCATTGGTGTTATAGGAGTCGTAAATGACATGAAAAGGGAATATGCCATATTATCTTATTTTGTTTTGTTCTTGGCTTTTTTTTTTTTTTTTTTTTTTTTTTTTTTGCTGGCGGAAGGCACGTTTTTTTGGAAGATAGTTCTAGATCTTCACTTCTGGTGGTGTATACTCAACAGTGGAGGTAAGATGAGTGGTCCATTTGTATATAGCGATTGCAAAGCAAATAAGTGCACAGAGCTTCAATATAGAGAGCGAAGTATAATCTACTTTATTTATTCATATACTTTGACCTGGAATATCTAGAACATCTGATACCAAGGTGGGCAGTTTATAATTAGTTATGCTGACTCCCAATTGGTGATCTGTACATGATAGATAACATGGAAACTTCCTTGATATACGAAAATAATAAAGAGTCATGCGAGCAACGTTGCCGGCAAGGCAAGTAAAGCAGTGGATTCTCCTTGTAAGTTTTAAAAGTAAAATGGCTCAATTTTGTGCTTGTGAACCTTTGGAATCGATTGCTCTCAAACAGCCTTGCATGCGAGGCTATGGATAAAATCAATATAAAATCACCACGTGAAATGGCTTTGACCTAGCCTTGTCACACGCGATCGCGCGTTCCTAAATACTCACTCCTGCCCTTACCTCAATTTCTGCTTTTCTTTACATGCGATATATGCTATTATTTCATGAATTGTGTATATGGGCATGTTCTAAAATTCTGCTTGTAATATAATATCTCACTTCCGCAAGCTTAGTGTCTATTTACGTTCATAGAAATTGCGCTTGGCATTCACTCTCTTGCGCGACTACTCTCTTTCTTCGAGGCATTCAAAGAATTGCGGGTCACCAGTATTCTACCTTTTTATAAATCTTTCTCCAATAATATCTTTTAAACAATCTCTATTCTCATCAATCTCGGTTCTTAAACGTTTACGTTTGAAGCGTATGCTCGTCTTACAGGATATCTGCAACCATGCCTGATGAAGCGGATATCATGGACGAGCTCCATGGGCTCAATGGGTTTGTTCCTCGGGATATAGTCATATTATGGATTGATACTAACCGCCATTCGATAGAGAGCTGAAGAGCTTTCCTGCCGATGCACATTGGTTTTGTCCCAAGCGGGATGACGAAGATTTTGTCGACTATTCTCACCCCGACGACGCCGAGGAGGATATGAGCGCTGAAACCAAGAAGGAGCTCATACAAGATGCTCAGCGGAGACAGACTATTGCCTACAAATACTCCCTGATTATAGGATTAGATCGAGATGCAGGGGGGACGATGGTTGAGGACTATCTTACACGTTTGAACAAACTCTTGACGTGCTGTGACAAATGTGTGCATAACTGGCATATGGGCCGCAAGGCATACCTCAAGGAACTAGCAGAGTAACGCATCCCTATACATCCCTCATTTGGATGCTAACATGTGTTAGAAACTTCGACGATGAAACTATTGCAGAGCTTTCGAATCGTCTGAATGTTATCGATTTCCAGCGTATAGATAACGGACTGAAGGCAAGCAAGAAAGTTATATCCGACGTGGAACCATCAATGAGGACGCAGAAATTACTGGCTGGTTACGAATCTTCCCTTCTATTATCCCTTTACGAATCACTTTGCTGCGTCGATTACCACAAATCTCCAGAGAACCTCTCGAAGCACTTCGATTTCGTCTTTGAAGAAATACAAGCAAAGAAAGTTCTGAGGATAAGCGACATACTACCAGCTACAGGCCGTTTTCTCTTTGACCGCAATGTTATCCGACTGCGGTTTGCTAGATGCGCATGGCAAAAAGCTACTACTCTGCTCACACCCGAATCATTTGACTGGGTTGTGCATGACACATTGTCAGAAGCAATATTTTCTGTAACGCAAGGAGCCTACGATTACGATGATATCATAAGATTTTGGGAAGGATTTCTATTGATCTTGGACAAACTTGATGAAGGCCTTATAACACGTTCCCTCCGAGCAATGGAAGTTCAACCAAACGTATATATGCTTGCACTTCAGCATTTAACTTGTAAATCGGAAAGAATTGTTCAGCTGGTAATTGAAGTGCTTAGAGGCTTACTCAAGAAGTCCCCAAAGAACTTCTGGGCTGCATATAGTACAATGTCAGCAGTCACAGTTGCAGAACAGATTATTCGAAGTCTAAGTACCATGAAGATGCTTCACAGAATAAAGTTTGGGGATCAGGAAACATCTTTTGCTTTAGCATGGATACCTGAATTCGTGGAATCACTACCTTCTGATCGTCAATATGATCTCTGCGATTGCTTCCTTCGCCATCTCCTGAAGAATACTCAGATTGAAGATTACTCACAGAATGCCAGGCTTGCTTGTTGTCACGCTGGACTAGAAACTCTCCGTGTCACACTGGGCACTTTTGTGGATTCGGAATACAACATTAACCCATCAACGTCTCTTATATTCATCAACAACATTATGGGACTTGTAGAAAAGTACAAGGCAATGATTTTAAATTGCGCTGATTTGAAGACAGAGGGCGCTGACCCCACACATCACGAACTTAGAAGGCTTGGTATGTTAGTAGTACGAGATGCTTTGGCACTAGATTGCAAAGCTTTGAGCGCAGAGTTCCAAGCTCTTGTGAATGATATTCCAATACAGCAGGGTCTCAGAAGTCATTCTCAACCAATTTGGCAAGCTGTTCTTGACATTTTCCGACCAGGCAACGTAGATTTAGCCAAGAGTATTCTCGCGGCGACAACTCACCTCACCGGTTTGGATGAGCTCACACCAAAATCAAAGAAATCTCCACTTCCATCTTCTCATCTGCAATATAATAAAGATTTCCATCAGCTCACTGAGAACGTGTCTAGAATTTTTGAGCGGCTCAGCGATTTTAATACACCTCAGTTGATCGATATGTATCGAGACTCGCAGACCTCTCGTCCACTGTTCGCAGCGCTTGTTTCTGCCGACCAAGAAATCTTCGAAGCTGCTGTCGAGGTTGTTAAAGCTGCAACGGGGCAAATAAGCAAGCGAGAAGCTATGTCAAGTTTGTTAGAGCAAGCGTTCGTGCCAATGTTAAATTCTTTGACATTTGCTGTCGTCCGTATTACCAAGGCAAAAAACTTTTCTCCTATTCCATATCTGATTAAGGTTGGACGGGACATGCTCAATGCTCTATGCGGGAACACAGGATTTTTACGAAACCATTCTTCTTTGGATTCCACAGAACGGAGCGCCGTAATTTCTTGGTGGACTAACCAGTGGCGTGCTCTCGATATGACATTCTCTACCACAGAATCATGGGGAAGTCGTGTTTCAACGCCCAAAGGAGTACCTCCAAGATTTTTGCCGGGATGGCATGGAATATGCAGAGTCTTTGTTCAATCAATATAGTATCATTGCCTCAGCTCTAGGCGAGTCTTCTAGTTCGTATAGCGACCATTCAACAGCCCGCAGCTCATCAAAAACTGCACTCAAGAAGGTATTGCAAGTCGTTTGCCTTAATGTGAATGGACTGACTATGATGCTCCGGCTGAGAGATATCTATTTAGTCAGTGTCATAACTAGTCTCCTCGGAAAGCTTCTTCGATCATTAGCAGAGTTTGATGTAGAGATACATCAATTTGCACTAGAGTACATCCAAGATGCATGCAAAAATGAAGGTGACAAAGGATTTAGGAAGACAAATCTTACGAATCAACAGAAAGCCGAGTTGCATGCTGCTCTTGATGAACATACAGGTGTAGAGATCATAGAAAGTCTCTCCACCACAGCCAGGAAACAACAATTGAGCATTGATTCATGGTCGAAGTCTGCAGGAGGTGTAAGACATGAGCCGACGACTAATATCAAGGAACGCCAAACTCAAACCTCGCTTGATGCCTGGTCCAAGGCTGGAGACGGCAAAAGTTACGAGCCAATATCCGTTACTCAATCCAACAAAAATTTACTTGCACCATTTACCCTCACTGAGAAACATAAGAGTATCATGGACCAAATGAGGGCGCAGCCACAATTGAAGACCGCCCAGGCTACAGAGGACTGGAAAGACAAGCGCCGTAAGGATGCAGAAGAAAAGAAGATGCGTGATGCGGCAGCTATTGCGCAAGCGAAAGCTCTTCGCGCCCCGACAGCTTTGGTGAAGGGTGAGGGATCTGGCCTAAAGAATTTGAGTGGTGTCGCAGGTAAAGATCATGCACCTGTTCGAAGTGAAATAATGGTAGGGTCATCAGACGAAGATTCGGACGATGACGATGACGATGGCTCCGATACGAACTTGCTTTTCACCAAAAGTCGAGAAGCTTCGAAGAAAGTCAAAGAGTATGAAGAAAGTAGGAAAAAGAATCTTCTACAAGCCACGGGTCCTGTACGAAAGACCAAGAAGGTGTACTCAAAGAAAGATCTACGTGCTCGTCTGGAGCCCAATATGGATATCATATATCTCGAACTTCTCAATTGGGAAATTTTTCATGAAGGCGAGGATCCTCCAAGTAACAATGTCTGTAGAAAGATTGCCGACAGCTTTCTCGACCTCGGACTCTATAAGGATACCTTCAAACCCTTGCTTATATCAGAAGTATGGCGTTCATTGCTGACAGCCAAAGAGGAGAACAACTATAAACCTATAGAAATTAAGGTTTTGAATCGCTTATCTGTTGATAAATTCATGGAAGTCAGTACTACTATGCCAATTTCTAATCAAAGGGACCTCATGGTATATCAACAAGACATCGTACTCCTGTCCAAAAGCTCGAATCCACTTCTAGACAAGCAAGCACCGCACTGCCTAGCCCGTGTGTTCAGAACAACCCGTAAGCGTGATGCAGTGGAAGTCACATACAGAGTTAGTAGAGATATTCGCCCCGAACTTCTAAACTGCTTTGTGCCCAACGGAAAGTTATATACCCTCAAGATTGCTGATATGACTACAACCTTGCGAGAGTTTGCGGCCTTGAGCAGTCTCGAGTACTACGACCTGTGCACTGAAATCCTGGAGGCAAAACCTTCACCATTACAGAAATATTCCGAGGAAAAGGTTGCTTTAATCTCAAGCAGATATAAGCTCAATAATGGGCAAGCAAAAGCTATTTTGTCCGCAAATGACAACGATGGCTTTACTTTGATTCAAGGGTATGTATTGGCTCTCATATTACTGTGAACCAAACAGCTAACGGTACCAGTCCTCCGGGATCAGGTAAAACAAAAACCATTATCGCCATGGTAGGCGCTTTGCTTTCTCAGGTGCTTCTGCAGCAGGCACAACCAGTTGGCTTCAGGCCGCAAGGCCAAAATGGCGGTACAGGCGCCCAAGCTCAAGCACCGAAGAAAAAGCTACTTATATGCGCTCCCAGTAACGCTGCTGTTGATGAATTGGTACTCCGGTTGAAGGAGGGGATTTTGCCTCTTAGCGGTGGGCATCAAAAGATTAACGTCATTCGTGTTGGGCGAAGTGATGCTATCAATTCTAGTGTCAAAGATGTCACGCTTGATGAGCTAGTAAGGATCAAGCTCGAAGGAGACCAAGAATCCAAGAAGGGTCAAATGAGTGATCGGGAAAAGCTACACAAGGACGCAGGGCTGATCAAAGAAAGGCTCAATGTCTTGAGGCCTGAAATGGACAAATGTCGAGCTGAAGGCGACAAAACTTCGGAACTCAAACTGCAGAGGGAATTTGACGAGCTTAAGCGTAAGCAAGCACATATCGGAAACAAGATCGATGAAGATAAGGAAAGTGATAATAAAGTTCGGCAAAACGAGATTAGTAGGCGTATGTTCACACAGGAGATTATTGATGGCGCCCATGTTCTATGCGCTACGCTCAGTGGATCTGGACATGATTTCCTACGAAATGTCAATGTTGAGTTTGAGACGGTTATTATTGACGAAGCAGCTCAGTGTATTGAACTTAGTGCCTTGATACCTCTCAAGTACGGTGCTACGAAATGTATCTTGGTCGGAGATCCCGAACAACTGCCACCAACAGTTCTCTCACGATTGGCAAAGAGTTATGGCTACGAACAAAGTCTTTTCGTTCGAATGCAGCGCAGTCATCCCGGTGATGTCCACCTACTTGATACACAATATCGTATGCATCCTGAGATCAGTCGTTTCCCAAGCCAACAGTTTTACAACAGTCGTCTCATTGATGGCGAGGGGATGGCACAATTGCGAGTTCAGCCATGGCATGCAAGCTCGATTCTTGGACCTTATCGATTCTTTGATGTTGTGGGTGTTCAAAGCAAGGAGACTAAAGGACATTCTCTTATCAACGTTCCTGAGTTGAATGCTGCTATTCAACTCTATCAACGACTTAAGACAGACTACAGATCTTATGATTTTAGAGGCAAAATTGGTATCATCACAACCTATAAGGCTCAATTAAATGAGCTCAAACGACGTTTCGGGCAGAAATTTGGAGATGAAATATTTGAAGAGATTGAATTCAATACGACTGATGCTTTCCAAGGTCGAGAGCGAGAGATCATCATATTTTCTTGTGTTCGTGCCAAAGCCTCAGGAGGTATTGGTTTCTTAAACGATATCCGACGAATGAACGTCGGTCTGACTAGAGCCAAGTCGTCATTGTGGGTTTTGGGAGATTCTCGAGCATTGGAGCAAGGTGAATTTTGGAATAGGCTTATTCAAGATGCCAAGGGTCGTAGCAGATACACAAGCGGTGATATCACGGGATTGCTATCGAGGCCGACTTCAAAGGATGCCCCAGCAATTGATTATGCAAAATCAGCATCCGATTTCAACAGCAATAATTCTAAACGGCTGCCTGAGAAGAGTGACGGCGATACTGATATGATGGACACGCCACAGAATCGAAGTTCTCGAACGTCAATATCTTCCAGTAGTAGCACAACACCGGTGGATGGTCACTCTAGACTGACACCGATGAATGTTGAGACGGGTGAACAGAGAAAGAGGCCCAGAGAACAAGAACTTCAAAAAGAAGATATTCCGACAAAAAAGAAAAAGGTGAGTCAATCTAAATACTGACTTGGTAACAGCCATAACCTGTACTTTCTTGCTAACGTCTATAGATACATCCGGAAAACCTTGTGCCACCACCCAATAGTAGTGGATCAACCGAAGTTAAGCGCAGTGCTCAAAAAGTGGATCTAGAAGCTGCACTTCAGGCACAGCAAGCAAGTAAAGCTGCGGCGGCTGCAGCGCGCATTCCAAAATCTAATTTACCTCCTCCTCCGCGCAGAAAAGCACCGGCGGACCCCTTTATTCAGCGCAAACCTCCCAAAAGAAAATGATGGAAACATGGATTTATTTTATTGATGTGATTTCTACAAGGCTGGGACACTGCATTATTTGGCGCAACAAAATATGATAGCATGGCGAATGGCGCACGTGCGAGACAAGTGTGCCCTGGTGGGTATCTTATTTATAAGTAGATCTGATAGATCTTAGTGGGTAGAAAATAGTTGCATTATGGTGATTGTGACAGCTTTAATACGTATTTCAAAGAGTCAATCTGGCGAGGACTTGAACTAGTTCAAGTCTACCACATCAATTCAACCATTATAAGAACTTCAATAATTAACAACTGAACGGTCACTCACTACCGGCACATCCCCTGCACCCCATCGGCTCGGTCCCGTGTGTCTTATAATCTCCCAGGTTTCATAGACTCCTTCATTTCATACACGTCCGTAATAGGTAATACTATGCGTAACGGTATTAATTGAGGACTCTGAATTTGGTTATCATAAATGCAATTTCATATTTACTTATTTACTTTTGTCAATCGTCTCCGCCACAAATTCGGCACGGACACGCAAAAAGTTGCTTGGGTCACTCTCTAGCTGGCTGGCGCTCTTGCGTTGTCGGGTATTTTGCTCTTCCAGTTGCACTGAAAGTTTGGTGGACATCTGTGCTGCTAATCCCTTAAATGAGAGGAATGGGAAGCTTCGAACGCTTTTGAGTGATAGATTTATGTGTATCGAGGATGGTAGGTCCTGAAAGGGAGAGAAGTGAATGCCCCTCTGTGATTACTCATTAGACGATGCGTATTCGAATCACCATCTGAAAATTAGGTATGGTGCAGTGATACATGATGATACGAAATTATATGTCATACAACTCCTAGTTAGTATGAATTCAAGTGCCCATCATCATAATCACTAACATCGCATCTTTGAAGCTAGGGGCTAGAAGCTCGCTGGGAGAATCTATTGATGACTGATCACAAAAGAAGTGATAGGTTGAAGATCTACTTTTAAACTCACACAAATCAATATCTACGGCATGCAATGAAAAGCCATTCAGCCCCTTCTAACTCTAAAATGCACCAAGGCGACATAATTTACTATTGGTGTATAACTTGTTATTCGGCCAACGTCTGCGCAACCACGGGGTGCATGAAAATGCTTTCTCCTTGCATCCTGTTGTTGCGGTGGATATGATATCTGATGAGCACAGATATAATAACATCGAGCTCTTTTCTTGACCCTCCAACTGAGATTTAATTCTCTTTTAAAAACTTTAAGAACCCATTATGCTTATTGATGAAGGCCGCCTCATTAGCTGATGTTACTTGAACTAGTTCAATTCATTTAGAGCTTCAACGAAAGCTATGCCAGTGTGACAAGCTCTTGGTGGGTCCTCTTCAAGTTAGGCTTTACTGGTTATAGGGAACTATATACGATATCTAACCTGTCGTTTACTATAGAATATCATCGAAATGGCACCAAAAGATGGCAGTAGAACCCCACCACCTTGTTTAGTTGAATTCAGATCTTCAAGACCTAAGTCGATGGTAGCACCATCGTCTATAAGCCCTATACTAGTGTCGCGCCGTCGGACGAGCCGATCTCATAATCATGGCACCGTTGAGACTGTGCCAGAGTTGAGGAGATTTAATAGTTCGGGTAACAAACCGAGTGTAAAAGCGAAACATCGTCAATCGACCAGTCAAAACTATGGTTCGTTGAATAATACATCACCACGGCACGAAAGGGAAACCATGAAGCATCTATCTGCTTTTCTCATGTCATATGATCCACCGGCACATAATTTAGTCGCTCCTCCGCCACCCAGTCCTAAGAAAAAGTTTGGCCTCCTTCGAAGAAAGCATAAAATAGATCCGAAGTCTAATCGATTTTTGCGGCTTCCTGATACGGCACTCTCAGCCAAAACTCGCCAGGGGGTGAAATATATAGCCATATCAATACCTCTAGAGCATGACTATTCAGGCAAATTACCGCTACCTCCGGCATCTGGTAAGACTAGTACGCAAGAAGGACAAACCTCGACACTCGATATGGCACCTGTTGTTGTTCACAAACCGACTCACAATTCTGGAAATTTCATTACATCTTCACAGGATCTTTCTGGATTGAATGGGGAAGCATCAAGCTCCAAGAGAAGTACATGGGGGCCAGGTATTTTTACCAAAGTGATAGCCAAGCCAGGATCTGAGGAGGTAAGGCTGCAGAATGGATATATCCATCGCACTAGTCAAGTTTATACTCCAACCGGGTATGTTTATCATGATGCATCAGAAAGACGACCCATGTCCAGTCCTACGAAAGCGATTCCATCTCCCGGCCCCCCATTCAAAGTAACCTTGACCGACAATTCTCGAACAAACTCACTTAATTCCGTCAGCCATCCAATATTATGGAGGCACAGATCAGATGGACCCCTAAGAGTCATAAACAGAACGCCTTCTCCCGATATCAAGCCCGCCTATCAAACTCACAAAGTCATTAAATCGATATCAACTATTCATAGTGTGGCAACTACTGGGAAGGGTATTAGACAATCTCTCAAGTCTACACCTGATAGCTTCAAGACGAGTTCATCAACGCCTCCAGCTGTGTTCGGGACTGCTGAGACGATCGACCTGCAGAGTTTTCGGGGTACTACTCCAAGATCATCGCTTGCTTCACCTCAGAGTGAGATGACCGTACGGCTTCCTCTAGCTAGTTCAGTGAAACCGGAACGCTCTCTTGTGATACAGTCTCCTAATTCTTTAACGAGTTCTTTGCCTCAAATTTCCCAGGCTGGTAGTAGCGAAAAACAATCAAGTCGAGCAACTCAGATGAATCGGCGCGAAAAGGTAAGAGCAAAAAAGGAGAAAGACTTAGCCTCGCTTCGCTCCAAAAATTACAACCTGGATAAAATAAACACGAACATAATGTTCGATCAACCAAGCTCGGAAAATTCACCTAAAGCCGATTCCAGAAATACTACTCCCGCAAGGCCAAATATAATATCCCTCGAATCTCAACCCCATTCAACAAAGCCCCTCTCGCAAAATTCGGCCGGCTTGTCAACATCTAAGATAATGCTAGTGGCCGATCTTCCACCATCCATCGCTCATGCTTATCAATCCTATCTCAGCCCTCCACGTCACCTCTCTCCAGATCCATCAATTACCTCGCCATCACGTCTTCCACGCCCGAATTTCATGCCGGCGAAATTGTCCCATCATTTTGATATTGGGAATTCGGGTTATATTCATCGTTCTACACAAGTGAACTTGGGTCATGCCTCTCGCTCTGGAGCGCAATGGCAATCACAATCGCAGAAGTCTCATCGTGCGCAACCAAATAGTGAGCCTTTTGTGTATATAAACTTTGATTTGGAACCTGGAGGCTGTGAGGGGGATGGAGATGATTCAATTGTGGATTTGGATTTGGATGCTGGGAGGGAAATGGAGAGAGAAATGAGCATGGGAGTGGGGAGTTCGAGGGAAAGAGAACTAGATTTGAGAATGAGGATTGTTGAGAGGGATACGGATGTTCTTTTGAGGACGCTAGGTGGCATTGCAAAGAGCTTTGATCATTTGGGTAGTTTTGGTGGGATGAGGTTTGGTCGCGAGGGAAACAATGGTAAGGATGTGGGTGCGAGGTCAAGTGTTATCGGAATGGGTGCGGTTGCTGAGGAGGTGGGTAGTTGTGAGAAGGGTGAGAAGGACTTGAGAAAAAGAGCGGCGACTGCGGGGATAGAAGATAGGGGTGGAGGTAGAGATATGGATCTGGCAACGAGGGAGATTCAGATGGCGGCCCCGAGGGTTAGTGAGGAGAGTGTAAGGGTTGGGAAGAAGGTTGGGGAAGGCGTTGGGGTTGGGGTTTTCCTTTGAGGGTGAAGTTGAGGGTATGAATGAGGAGTTTTGCATCTGGGACCGGGTAGTATGGAGGGGTCTTGAGTAGAGATAGTACTTGGATATGGATTTCACGGCTAGGGCCTGGATGGAAGGAAGGTTTGAAATTCAAGAATTTAAGGGGTCAAGGACTAGATGTTGTATTTCAAATTGTTAGGTGAATTTTGAGTTTTACTATGATGTATGGAAAGAGAATAGCTCTATGAAATTAGTTTAATATTACGTTTATTCACACATATATTTATTCGTTGAATCAATCACATAACTTGATAACAATCCATGTGACATATCCTCTGTACGCTTGGCCAAAATATAGAATTTTGAAACTGTATCCTTCCTTACGCACGCTCAAAATTCTAGACTTGAATGATGTTTCTACAATATTCTCAGTAGATAGATTTGCGTCACTCTATTATTAACTCTCTTGCCTAGCCCTTGTCTCTCTATCTTCCGATTATCTAAACAGAGCTAGCTTATACACCCATACTCTCTACTCCTAGCTCTAGCTCTAGCTCTAGCTCCGGGTCTCAAATGTTCATATTTGTATACGTCTGTATTAGCGTAAACATGTATCTTTCACGAACTAATTAGCTATCTACACTTCAACGTAAAATACTCTGAAAAGGTGATCCGAACTGCGAGGTTGAGGAAGGTTGAAAGTTCGAGTTAAAGATGTCTAGGAATAATTGCATCCTTGGCCACCCCCTCAAGAAGTTTTCATACCCTCATTCACAGTCAAAAAGTAAGATCTTCTGAAGTCCTATCTTATAGTATGGTAGTATTTCGTGATAATTAAACCTCTGCTCCTATCAGCTCATCGTGGAAATATGCAAGCCTACAAGCAAGCAATCAACCATCCATGATCTTCCCTCCTTCGCTAATATTAAGAGAAAAGAAACCGGGTATCGAGTCGAATCGGGAAAAAACAAAAAGCTCTCCTCTCTCTCTATCCTCCACCCCTTCATCCATCCAACACCCTACAGCTATCGTAAAGCAAATTCGCACGTGCATTCTCCTCTCAAAATTTCTTCTATCTCTCTAAAAGGGTATCGTATCGTATGGTATCGAGAGATGAAACAGAACAGAATGGACGAGAAGAGTGGTCACCCCTCGCGCAAAGGCAAGGGGCCACTCTAAACAGCACTAGTGTGTCGTCTTCCTCGTCGCCTACCGCCACAGCTACCGCACGTCAAGCAGGAGATTATGACATCGAAGAATGCGACGATGGCGTTGATGATTCCGGTGAGAATTGCTCCGATTCCATTTACGACGGCCCTGATTTATATGTCAGAATAGAGTGCTTCTGATGTATGGTATATAAAAGTGACGCGAGGTGGGTAGAAGTTGGTTTGTTGATGGTGAAACTTACATGAGACCAGCACCAATGGCGCGGAACATGCCTGTGATCTGCGGAGAGAGTTAGCTTTTATTCTTCAAGCTTGACACGTGTAACATGATTCCATTGAACAGATTGATCTCAATCAACACGAGCAAAAGTGTAGAAGGATGGAGGAGAGGGGGAGGTCGACATACACAAGAGACAACGGCTCCCATTTTGAAGTATTTGTGCTGAGTAGTAACTTTTTATAATATCGGTGGTGTATTGTTGATTGAAATCTCGAGTAAATCTCAAGATTATTGTATTGATTGCTTGATTGATTGTGTGTATATGTTGTGTTTTGAGATGTAGAAGAAAAGAAATCAGAAATCAACGAGAAACACATCACTCTATATATCCATTCACCTCTCACCACAATGCAAACAAGAAACCTGCCCGTTCCATTCTTTCCAAATCCAATCAAACCATTGATTTAATCACGCGTCATACCCAAGATATTCCACTCAAAAAAGTCCTATCAAACTCATCTCACCTGCCCTGATTGCTCTTAACCGGGAATTTAAAAATTGAACTGAATATTGTATCTGTGTGACGTCACAACAACTTCACCCCCCCATGAATTAACGATGCATGGATATGGATATACCACATTTTCTTTATTCACTCTCCTTTACCGTTACTCCTTTCTTCCCTTCCTCCTTTCCTCCTTTCCTCCTTTCCCCTTACTTCCATCTCCCTGTTAAAATGCAAAGATCTCACTCTCACTCTCCTCTCTCTCTCTTCTCATTGGTTCAGATGAAATCACATACCAAACCAAACGTCTCACTTCTTTTTTAGACTTAAATCAAAAACAAGGCATGGCGTTGTCAAATGCCGTTTTAGGTCTACGCTATATCAATCTATCATGGATGGCGTTGATGGCGTTGATTACGCGAATTAGTTCCCGTTCTAAAGTCCCTAGAGTGGTAATTGTGGCGAGTGTGACTGAAAGAGTTTGAACCAATTGACGTCAAGCCACATGTGGCTTTATCGTGCTGATATCACTAGCCACAAGAACACTTTTGAGATTTTGATTTCATTGAAGGGGAATTGTAGATCTGCGTTTGTTGTTCGTTTTTTGTCTTTGTCTTATTCTTTTTATCCTCTTGCATATGGGGGTCCTACAGTATTGTCGATGCATGGAAACTCTTTTTCTCAATGCGGAAGGATGGAGAGGGGATAAATGTTTCCTGCTGGGTAGTATCGAGGTGTCCTTGGTCGTTTGTTCATTGACCTATTATGACGTAACTCCATAAGCATTGTCGCTTGTACATCTACCTACCTGCCTGTCTGCCTGCCTGCCGGCCTACTCACCTCTACGTATACCTGGCATGGAAAAGTAAAATAAAAGTATTACGCCAGATGAACCCATCAAATGCCAACATGGCCATGCTTGACTCCTTCCAGCCGAGTGCAGCACGGCACGGCACGGTCACGATTTCATATTGCGTTTCCCCATCTCATCCAACGAGAAAAGAATCAAGAAAATGGAGAAGATCAAAGATTCAAAATTTCATCGGAGGGATCCACATGTTGGTTATCGTGAATCATAAATCGGGATGCGGAGAGGAGACATCGATGATATTCCAGGGTTTGTCGGGAGGTGTGATTATCTCCGATGTTACACAGTACAACAGATAATGATGAAGATCATTTTACTCGTGTTTGACCAGAGGTCCATGACATATTGATGATTCCCTGTATGGTGATCTCGTTTTTTAGAGCCTCTCGGTTCATATAAACACGAGTAAATTAGTCGAATATTGGTACATACAACATAATACAGGACGATATGAATACAGTGGAAGATTTCTTTCCCCGAATTCTTTGCTTTCAAATACATGGATTAAAGCTATTCCCTGCCCAAGAACATATACACATATATATATGTATGGTTACATCTCGATATCCAGACTCTTGAGACATCCTTGAGTTATTTATGTTAAATCCACGCTTCGGAAATATATAGTGACACTGCATGCCCGTGACTGTGACAGAAGCTCCGCACCAATCTATTTTTCTAGGCATTTTTTGACGGGGAAAAAAAGGTAAGAGGTGCGGAGAACAGAATATGGATTTTGATACAGGTAACCTCGGATTTTGCTTGTGCTTCGAAACATGAGCCAACCAGTGAGCAAAGCTTGGTTTTTGAAGCATTGGGGTATCATATCATTTAACGTGTTGGAAAATCCTCATTGTGCATGTTTCATTCATCAGATTTAGATTCCAGCGAATAACGCAGCATCTAGACTATCTACCTTCTCCCCACGTTACTTCAAATCTAGCCACATTATTCAAGTACGCTTTTGTTGAAGAACTGATAAATTTGCCTTCCGGCCTCCTTTCCAACTATCGGGGCCAATTCCTCCAGGCTCGCATTAGCAACCTCTTTGATGCTTTCAAAACCAACCGCTAAATAACTCAAATTCTTCCCTGTAACCCCGGGAACCACCCTCAACATATCCTGGGGCTCCCGGTTGAAGGCTTGATCCTCCGCACTTGCACCCCCTTCAAGTCCAATTTTTACGGCTTGTATTGGATCCGGTTCAGGTTCCTGAGTCTTGAGACTCTCGAATATTTCGGCTGTTTGATATGGGCTGGAACTCCAGATTATGCGGAGTTTGGGAAATGCGAGAGTGAGAAGTACAAGTTTGGATTGCAGATCGGACGAAGCATTCGCAGCTGATACGGATGATAAAGAGCCTGAAAGATCTGCAAAGGGTTCGAGAGTGAAAGATTTGCCTTGGTCGAATTCAATGAGTAGCATTGGTGACTTGTAATGTTTGAGCATAGTCTCAGCTTGATTGTATAGACGGCCATCTTTAAATGACGAGATCAGGTCTTTGATTGATTTGCGCTCCACGCAGATACTAGGAGAAAGAACATAGTCTCCGACGGTAAGCATACATGGTACAACGATCATGTTACGACCATGAAGAAGAGATGGGAGCGAGGACCGGAATTCTCGAACATCAACTACCACCCGTGGTGGTTGGGAAGTAGCTGCCAGACGACCTCCACCCGCAATACGGGTATTGATTGTTCGAAGAAAGGCTTCTTGTGGGTCTTCGATGCCATGAGCATCAAGTGTATGCACAAGAGACATATTAGCCTTTTCCTTGATGAGCTTGGTGAAGGCATCTTTTTCTCGGCGGGTAGACGAAAGGTAGCGTTGTTCCTCCACCGATCCGCCATAATAAAGGAAGTATACTCGTACGTTTCGATCATTGTGTGAAGAGCGATAAACTTCTACTCGACGAACAAAAGATGTGTCGGGTTCATACATAATAATATAACGTGGTTTCACCTCTTCGAGAAGATGCTCATCCATATCCCCATCATACGCATGAACCACAACCAAATCCTTCATTTCGTATAACTGATAATGATCTTCCATATCATCCAAAGGATCTGTGACAACTTCTTCTTTTTGTAACGCCTCTAATTCCGTAGGTTTTATCTCTAACATCAGTTCAGCAACCTCGAGTGGCTTATCCTCTGCAGCTTGAATACTGCCATTTGTGGCATGTGTCGATCCTGAGCTCGAAGCTCCACCTCTTACTCTCCTCCTTTTATTTGCTGGGGCTTTACCTCGGGAGCTGTTCGCAACACTATTTGTGTTGCTATTACCGTTTAGAGCACTTTGGTTCTCCTCGTAGAGAGTTGCACTGGTTTTGGCGAACTTCTTCTTCCACTCTAAATAGTTACGCAGTTTTCGCCTCATCATTATCTCTGCCGACGGCTCTTGTTCTTCGTCCTGGTCATTCTCGCCGGTTTCAGGACGAGCTTTCATATTTTGAAGGTATTCTCGCAGTTGCCAACATTGGACGGAGTCTGTACACATGATCAAGACTGTGCCATTCGAATCATCCAATGGGACGGGATTAAAATAGAGATCTCGATCAATCTCATCTAAAACTTCAGCTAACACTGCCCATTTTGGCTGTTTCCTCTAGCACTGGTTTGAGAGAATCAATATCTTCCGTTCGTCCAGCTTTGCCCGTGTATATTCGTCTCTTTGCCGTATCAAATATGGTATGTGCCGCATCAAGGAACAGCCAAGGGGATTGATTTTGTCTTGTAGATCCTGCGGGAGGCTTGTGTGCCGCGAGAATATAATCCAATTGGCGATTGAACGAGACCGCATCACATGTTAGTAGAGAATGTAGCATCCCTCTTAGTACAGTCAAGTCATTGGCAATCTGTCTTGTTTTCCAACTTACTCGGTGCCATACTGGGTCAAGCTGTCTTCGAATTACCATGTCAAACTGTTTGTGCAAAGCACTATCGACATTCCAATCTTCCATATCCAGACCAGAGTTCGATTTCTTCAATTCGCCGATACTGACCTCTACGCATTCCATGATGGCATTTTGAATATCTCGCATCGAGTCAGACATTGAGACTTCAAGTTCGATGACCTCAGCCTTTTTCTTGCCTTCCAAAGCTTGCGCAACATTTATATGGAATCTTGGCCATATCGAGACGTTTCGAAGGAATAGATTTCGCATCATAGTTGACAGTGGTGAGAATCCAGTTGCAAATGGCTCTGGTTTATCCGAAAAGGCCTTGAGAAACCCAACCTTATTTTTCTGTCTATAAATCCGAAGTATGAAGGCTTCCAATGATGTAGCCACAACCTTATCTGCATGGAGGACTACCACGCCTGTAATGGTCTCTGGGTCCAATAGACTGGTCAAGAGATCGACAACAAGAATCCTAGATGTAATGCTAAAGATTCCTCCTTGTGCGTACATCTTTTCTCTTGTACCGACACTCATGACATCTGTATTGACAACAGAGAGGCCCCGTGCTTTAGGAGCTATACTGATGGCAGCATGCTCCGCCAATGCCTCTCCAATCCATCCATTCTCTCGATCATCTGCGCCAACCAATATTATAAGGTTATTTCCAGCTGCATCATATGAATGGAGGAGGTTCGTTACGAGTCTTAAGAGGCCGAGACCGCGAGCAAGGACAACAAGTTCATCCTTCTGTCGAAGCTCTTGAAATATCTCTTGTTGATATTTCTGCAGTGTATTATTAGCAGATGATTCATGAACATTTCGGTTGACTAGAGTAATTTACCAATGGTAGTGACAGCTTCACGGGTTGCTGTTCACCGTTTGCTGAAGACATTTTGGCGGATCATGGCGCGTTGACCATTTGTAGGTTGACGCGAATAACACACGATATCAGAACTTATTAGAAGTAGATGGGTAAATATTAGATAGGCAGCTTTATTATTAACCTTATTAGTTAGTAGTACTGCTTGCTGTACTTCGTACAGAGTACAGCAACATCATCTCCACAATCGATCGACCTACCTAACACTCCAAGTTATCTCAGATTTCTTGTTATTTCTTATTTTAGGTAAAGCCTTGACAATTAACTATTCTCAATGGCTCTTAAATATATGACATGCTAGGAATCTTGAATCATTGCGAATAGCAATCGAGTCTAATTAATAGTTGATAAATTATTGGCAGTTAAAGCTACACAGAAAAAGCCCCATAGAGCATTGTCCTGTAGTATTGGAGCTCCTACGTCATGAGGGGAGATGTTGGCTTATATAGAGTAGAGAGAGAATCAAAGAATCCTGATAATGTTTACTCTGTCTTCTTAACAATACTCGTGATCCCATTCTATAACCTTTCAACCAAATCTAATAACGAATCTTTTCTAAAAAACAATTAAATCATTTGCCAATAATCATCCTACATCATGCCTGCCGGTTCAGACGAAACCGATCACCACGCAGCTGGTGAGATCACGGAGCATGTCATGAAGAATTCATCCTCGAAGACCGATAACAAGGCTAGCGATCATCCTCTTCACAATCAAGGAGAAGTGAAGGGAGAGAAGGTTCAATTCCGTCATCACGAGGCAAATCCGGGTCCTGTCATCCCCAACAGCCTCCCAGAGCAAGAGGGATCAAAGGCGGACCGTGAAGCAAAGACTGCCGCTTTGAACAAGTAAAGAACGCCCTTCTTTGGTATGCCTATTAAATACTACCTATCTATGGATGACCTTGGAAGACTACGTAGCTGATTCTGATTCAACAGACTTTGAGGACCTTACACAGCTTGAACGTTCATTCCGAACGAAATGTAATGAAGGGAGAATTCATGGATGGCTTGGCGTTTGGAAGATGGAAAAGGTAGCAAAGGAAATGGATGATGGATGATGGATGGTTGAAAGGTCGTGCGTGGTACCAGTGGACATATATGATTAGCAAGGACGGACGATATTATGAAATGAAACGGATCTTATCCTTGAAACCCTTTCTGTTCAGATTTGTATGGCATCTTTGTGCATGATCGGTTTCACCATAAATCAGATTGATCAATCCCCCCTATGTGCATTACCAGTCGGCTACCGCTTTTGTATAGTAACAAAGTAGCTAGGTACGAGGGAGGTAAATGAGTATAAATAATACCCGACATATGGTTTATCTACTAGGTACTTACATCTTTATGGATAGCTACCTAGTGGGTAAATAGCTGGAGGTAGTATTTCTTCATCCATGGTTCATATTGAAGGCGTATTATACTCAAGAATTGCCGATTAGATGATCTCAAACTACCTACCTACCTATACACCCACCGTGACCTAGATTATCATCTCATCTACCAGCTGTCACCTGTTACCTATAGCTAGGTATCTCATAATATTCGCAAAGAAAACAAGCTGCTCATGATTAGTAATGCCTACCTACCTAGCTAGCCTCCCTAGTACCTAACCTAATCAGTAACGCGCATTACAAGAGTAATCATCATCCATATCCATATCCATATCCATATGAAAGGAGTTCGCATTCGTACATTCGTAAAAGGTAAAAACAAGTAAGTGGTACTCGCACCGACCTGCCAACCGCCATTCGTTTCTTTTCTTTCACATTCCGAACGGAACGGAACATTGTGTGGCTTTATCCTCCAACTCAAAAGTGGCTGAATTCCTTGGCATTTCGTCCTACTGTTGCAGCATTGCATTCATTACCTGCGTACCTACCGCCTACTTGCTACTACCCGTACATACCATTAAAGCAGATCAAATAATACATCTGCGCCCCTCCCCCCAACCTAATACCGAACGTTTGAATCAATGTGAACACCCTTGGAAGCACATAATCATTGTGGAATTTGGCTACTTAGAGGACCAGTATCATTCGCTTTACTTTTTGGTCCAAGTCTCTACCTCAATCCATTGCGATAGGAAACAAATAATCGCACAGTCATCTCTACTTTCCAATGCTTGTTAGAAGTGGGAGAAGTGCGACCAACACGAGAGCAATCTCCTACACACGATCGATCCTTGTTTCCATAAGTCCTATGAAAGTACAAACAATAGGAGTAAGGCAGATACGATATAGCATCAAAAAGGCTATCGAGTCAGATAGAGTACCCCTAAACCTATAAAATGCCTTCCATATTGTCTGATGATGATAAGGAGACGGTCAAACGCATGGTACCAAAGGCTTCAAATAAAATCCAGGCTGTAGCGGTGGCTCGTCTATATATTGCTTATCCCGATCGTCATAAATGGATCTATACTGGTCTACAAGGAGCGGCAGTACTTGCCAATGATCTTGTTGGAAATACCTACTGGATAAAACTCGTCGATGTCTCAGTCAGTGGTTCCCCTCCATACTTGCCACAATACCTTATCGATTATTAAAAGCTAATGTTACATATTAGTCTGCGAACAGAGGTGTTATATGGGACCAAGAGATATATGATACATGGTCCTATAATCAGGACAGAACATTCTTTCATACCTTCGAAACCGAAGAATGCCTCGCTGGGTTGTCCTTCGTGGACGAGAAGGAAGCTAAAACCTTTATGAAAAAGATGAATGATAGGGAAAAGAATGCTAGTAAAGCCACAAAGGCAAACCCTTTTGGGGGGGCGGCTCCAGCTCATAAACATAGTCTCCTTGGTGGTTTCTTTGGTGGACACCGACATTCTTCCGCTCCATCCATACAACCTACTCCTCCCGATTCTCCCAGCTATATACTTCCACCCCAACAACCGGCGCATCCGGCGCACAACCACAGGCATTCGGGTGAAGCTTCAAGTCAGGACAACCTGAATATGCAGCACTGGAGGCGATTGATCTCATTGGCGTGAAACATGGGGCGAGGACTTGAGGCAGATGGGCATTACGGACGATATGATTAGGGACAACCAAGATTTTATAGCAGATTATATTCGGGAGCAACAAGTTCAACAAAACATAACACCAATACCTAGTGGCATCGAGAACCAAAGAAATAAAGCCCCTCCTCCACCACCCCCTCCAGCGGCACCTCGGGCACGTTCCGATAGTCCTCAAAATTCCACGGCAGGTCATGGGCGAGGGGCACCACCTCCACCTCCAGCACCTCGGCGATCGAAAGCAGACGTTCCTCGAGAACCAACGCCACCAAGGGAGCCTTCACCACCCAGAGGGCCTCCTCCCCCTAGATTTGCAGCTCCACTCCAATCGCAGATGCTGGCAAGTTTGCGCATACAAATAACAAAGCTCCTTCCCGGCGCATGCTTCTTCCAATCCAGGGCCACTCCACCACCACGGCCTGCGAAAACACCTATCGAAGATTACGAACCAGGGGAATCGGGTTCGAGATTTGGAGTCCCTCCCGCTTTCACTGGGGACAAGAACAACAGCACCACCCCTACACCACAACGAGGCCCCGTCCCGCCCCCACCTCCTAGAGATATCCATCAATCAAGCAGTACGCATGCTATACCACCTGCACATATTCCTCCTCCACCTTTGCCGCCCAAAACTCCAGCGTCTCCAAGTGCGCCCCCTCTACCTCCTGCTTCAACTCGGCCCGTACCTTTTACCTCCGAGAGACTCCCGCGCCTCCTCCACCTCCATTACCCCAAATGAGTGCTCCGCCTCCTCCACTACACAATCAGCAGCTCCACCTATACCATCCTCTGCTGCTCCCCCACTACCCCCCGGGCCACCCCCTTCATTTGGAGGGCCACTCCCCCTCCACCACCACCTGTGCCATCATTTGGTGGTCCATCAGCTCCTCCGCCGCCACCACCTATGCCCCCAGGAAATGGACCCCCAGTTCCACCACCACCTCCTCCACCTGGACCAAGTCGCGATTCTGGCTATGCATCAGGTGTCCCAGCACCACCCAAACCTACCGGTGACCGTGCAGACCTGATGGCAAACATTCAAAAGGCCGGTGGTATCGGGGCTCTCAGGAAGGTTGACCGATCCCAAATTAGAGACAGAAGTGCTGCTGCAGTTCCGGGAGCAGATACTGGTCCTGCGGGAAGTGGACTTCCTCCAGCGGGCGCGTCTTCAGGAGGCGGTGGAGGATTGGCGGATGCATTAGCAAGCTGCTTTGAATAAGAGAAAGCAGAAAGTTAGCGCTAGTGGTAAGTGTTCATATGTTCCTAGATTTAGCATTTTTCATACTAACTTTTGATCAGATGATGAGGCCGAAGATGATGATTGGTAGATAGTATTGGTGTAGTGAGTAGTTTGTTCTAGGAATGGAGATTTAAGCAAACGGGTTGAACTGGCGTATGTTGAGCGATTGTCAAATTAAGGGAAGACGTTTGGGTCACTGCCCTAGGGCTCAAGATTTGCAGCTGTGGAACAACATGAATGTTATAAGAAAGGGCAACTCAAGTGTAAAGAGCTTTTAGTAAATTAAATCAACATCAAATCTTACATTTCAAGATCCCAATGCATTGTGTATGCACGTGTTGAATGAGTCTCAGCGAGGTCACAAGTCACAGATAAGACATTCATAGTGAAAAAGCCTTTGGCATTTAAGATAGCTTTCATTCTATGCTACGCAGAATGGGAATAGAAGTCCTGGTCAAAACACATGTATAACGTCTCTCCCACTATACACATATCGCCAGTCGAATGAAGCACTAGAAGGAAAATGCCTGTCGAGGTTCTCGGGGTTCGGCGAGTGAATCAATGACCGTATCCAACGAGATTGAGAGAGAAGACAGTCTTTCTTTCCATCCCCCTAACCACCATAATCAAGGTTTGTGGAGGGGACCACATTAATTCCCGGGAGACTTAGATATCATCAATATCAATCTCCTTACCCTTTCCACCCTCAGCTGCGCCATCAGAATCAGAACCACTGTCTCTATCGTCATCGAACTCGAAGTTGCAATCTCCATCCTCGCCTTGTCCGTAGGTATCGGTCTCGTTGATCTTTGCGCTCTCTGGCAATTCACCGTAGGCTTTCAAACTTCTGGCTTCATCGGCACTGTACTTGAGGATGACATCTCCCTTCTCGTCTTGATAATCACGGAGGGAAAGGAGGATGATATCTCCTTGGTTGATCCAGACCTTCTTGCGGAGCTTTCCTCGAATGTGTGCAAGACGTCTAGTTCCGTCGAAGCAGAGGGCTTCGAGGCGACCGTTTCCGAGCATCTTGATTACTTGAGCATATTCTGTGGGTCGGTGGTTGGTTAATTGACTAAATACGAAGTGTAAAGGCTTTGGAGGATGGAGGCGGTAAGGGAAGGTAGAGACGACGAGTCGCTATAGGGAATAGGATATGTATGTACCTTGACCTTCTTCCTTGAAGGTTAATTCACGCTTCTCATTATCGTTCTCGTTCTTTCCACGACGCCTGTTCTTTCCTCCCTGTTTTTCGCAAATGGTGTCAGCTTGGATCAAGGGTAGTGGGGTGAAGTGTTTCCAAGCAGAAGAAAAAAACAAATGCGACGGTGGGTGTCTTCTTACCTTTCCCTTATTCTTAGGCATATTTGCTTTTGATTAATCTTACTATTGAGTTTCTGGAGGGTCTCTTTTTGTTGAAAATTTTGATTGTTGTAAAGAAGTAAGAGTTGAGATGAGAAAGAAGATGTAAAGGCAGGCGATGGATGATAATTAATAAAATAAATACCAAGTTAATAATTTGACTATGTATGTGACTATAGTGGGGTCTTAAAAGTAAGCGTATACAGAGTATCTAGGTAGGTAGAGCTAAAGAAGAAAGTACGGACCGAAGTGATTAATGAATGGCTTTGTTATGATTGATGTGATTGATACGATTGATATGATTGATATGATATGATATGCTTGATTGAATTGATTGGATTGGATTGGATTGGATTGGATTGATCGAGAAACCTATTCTTACTTTTACTCTACTGCTACTTTACTACTACTACTACTACTACTACTACTACTATTTTCCTTCTACTACTACTTCCTTCTACTACTACTTCCTATCTTCTACTTCCTTCTACTACTACTTCCTTCTACTACTACTTCCTTCTACTACTCACCCAACAACAATGCTCAAATAGTAGCGTATGATTCTCACAAACATCACCAATATTGCTCTCACTTCAAATATTCAAAAATCCAACCCCAGATCCTTCAAATGGCTTCAAGAGCCGCAATGGCCGTGGAATCCAAATTCTCCCAATTAAGACGCTCTGGTGAACTCATATCGGGGGATGCTCTCCCTTATGGGTCATTGAGAGGCTTCCAAGGAAATGATCAGTGTTTTAGTTATAGACTGGCTCCTTACCACGCCTTCTCCGTCAATGCAAGTCAAGCCATATCAAAATCCTACCATCCAGACCATTATCACATCAAGCATTCTCTGATCAATAAAACCTCCCCATTATGGATTTCCGTTTTTTGTGCGAAGCTCAATGGAGGAAATAAGAGAGTTAGTTATCCGAGCTCATATGATACGGAGGGTCAGAACTGCAGTTACTGACGCCTTGAAGGCATATGGCTATGACTGTTCTGGCAAGAGGATATCTGCTGGTGTTGGAAAGGTCAACAAGGATGAGGATCTGTTTGGTACGATTGTATTATCTGCCAAAGAGTCGGCTTTGACAACTGAGATGGATGTTATACGAAAACAGGCGGGAATGGCTGTGAAAACGCTGATAACTGATGTCCAAGGAGAAGTATGAGAGTGAGCAATCGAATACGCATCAAAGTTTCAACAGACCGAACATGAAATTCACCGAGGTGAAAAGGATTCCATTGGGAGATAGGAGGAGTGGAAGTTCGGAGGGTAGAACAATGGCGAGACCAGAGAAGCCTCACAAGAATCAGGTATTTGGTGGAAGTATCATGAGGGATCAATGCAAATGAGATAAGAGAACAATACAAGAATAAAAACAAAATAAAGTAAAATAAAATAAAAGAATAGAATAAAAACATATGAAAAATTAAAATAAAACAAGAAAAGATTAGAAGCTTAATATCTATATATATTTACCTTGCTTTATATGAAGTATATTCCAGGCTGTATATATATACTTTGTAATAAATCATATATAAATTGTATATAATTGAATATGTCTGTTCTTCCTTCATCAAAGAAAATGCACATCACTCACTCACTCACTCACTCACTCACTCATTCATTCATTTGCGGTTTGCTACTCCCTCGTACCACCATAATCCAACCAATTGGCGCCGTCTATCTAAACATACATACCTACCTGATTACGTCTGAAGCTCTTCTCTTCTAGGCTAATAGAACTACTACTAGGTAATCCTGGAAGATCGCAATCGCGAAGCTCCAGCTATCACAACGTATCTTAAAAGAATTCCCTTTCTCATTCCCCCTCATCCCTTTTACATTTCGTACACAAACAATAATTGATCAAAACAATTATTCACCATGTTAATCTCACTCACCGTTGGTAAAGTTGATGCTGGAGTGGCCGTCTTATTAACTCAAGATAAACGTCTTGTAAGTTAAGCTATTCATTCTTCTAATCCAATTGACATACAGATTGGTCATTGCACATGTCATTGCCCACAACCTGCCTAGCTAACAATACCCCTCATAGATTGAATTTCCATCGATTCTCCTCCCACCCAATATCTCTTCTGGTAGTATAGTCGACATCACCGTTGCAAGGAAACCTCGTCTCGGAAGAAAAATCCCAAAAGTCATTCGTCGCTCTCCAAGATTCTATCTTCAATTCCTTTGGTGCATCGGAACCATCTGCTCCAGTCCTCCGCTGTCGCAATGCAACGCAGACTTCCGTCGTTTTAGAATGGGATCCTATTGATTTGGCAACCGCAGATGTCATCTCCCTCTCTCTCTTCCGCAACGGACAAAAGGCTGGAAATATCCCAAGGCCCAGCCAGATGCTGAGTACGAAGATTAGTGGCTTGGCGGTCGATACAGAGTATTCGTTTTCATCTGGTACTGAGGACAAGCGCCGGTACTTTTAGTAGTGAGAAGGTGATCGTGAAGACTCATAAGATGACAGATTTGAGTGGTATTACGGTTTACGCCTGGTATTCTACCTGCTTCACTAAGGGATAGTCTGGTCAAAAGCAGTTGAGAGGATCGGTGCGAAGATGGCAGATAGTGTGAGAATTGACACCACACATTTTGTGACAACAGAAGGAAGAGGTGTAGCTTGGGAAGAAAGCCGTTGAGATGAATATTCCAGTCGTAAGGCCCGAATGGGTTGAGGGTTGTGAGAGAGGGGGAAGAATTGTGGGTGTCAGGCAATATTATCTTGATGCGGATCCAAAACAGAGACAGGTGGTTTCGAACGCACCTCCATCTCAGCCAGCACAGGCTGGACCACCAAAAGAACAAGCAAGAACACCACCTACCTCACCACCACCACCACCAACGAATGCAACGAATGGTCAAAACTATGCCTCCTACTCCACCTGCAAAAGATACACCCAAACTAGATAAGGAGGGGAACGAAAAGGAGCGGCAGGAGGAAGATTCCAGTGAGTCAGAAAGGGGTGAAGAAAAGGAAGAGAAGGAAGAAAATGAAAAGACGGCTGTGCCCGAAGACCAAAAGTCCCGAGCCTCGGGTGTCGAACAACAAAAACTTGCCCTTCGACCTGCAGCACCATTCGGGGTATCAGCAGATGACTTGACCAAATCTGGTGAAGAAAACATCTCCGGGAATCGAACACCAGGAAATGCTAGCTTCCAAGATGTCGCTTTGTGATAGATGATCGAAAGATATTTCATCTTTGTTACTATTATACCATAATCTATGTTTTGGGCTAGCTCGCAACGACAATTGTGTGCGGGCATGGTGTTGGGATGGGAAGATATATTTACTACCTTACTTCAGCGTTTCGTAAAAGTGGTTTTCTACAATGGCTTGAAGATGTAATGAGCTTTCGTCAACCTTGTGATTATAGATTCGCAATATTTATCTGATCTCGCTAGAACACTCAAATCCCCCCTTTTCCAGAATCGTGATCTTATCCAATGACCAAAATCTGTTCAACCTTCAGGGTTGGAAGATCATCTTCTATTGGCATTTTGATACACACCCCACACCCCTCGATTCAAAATGCAACTCAGATGCATGAAAAGATCGACCGTCCGATCTCAAACTATAAATCCTGTCAAGCCACACCACCCCGCCACTTGTAAGGATGTCTGCTTTCCGATATGTCAATGATGCTGTCATTGAAGTTCTGATATCCAAAAAGCACCATAACTCTTCCATGTTCCGAAACTTTCGCCCTCCATATACCTCTTCGCAATCTTCTGGGAACAAAAGTTGAAGAGAAAAAAAAAATGGCATGGTCATTAGTTTGTCCCGCAAATCGAGGAATCGGATTCTACCTAACTCGACATCTCCTTCATAATACACAGATTCCCGTCGTTGCAACTTCGCGGAAAGATATTGAAGGAACGAAGAAATCGATTTTATCGGATTTGGATGTTGACCCTAAGAGATTGACGGTCTTGGAGGTTGACGTTACAAGTAAGTGGTCACAGCAACCGTTTTTCCAAAAACATAACCAGATTTCTAACCACCCCCCCCCAGACGAATCTACCATCTCCGCCGCCGCCCAAAAATGCACATCTCTCTTCCCGCCTTCATCCCACCATCTCCGTCTCGCCTTCTCTATTCCAGGTATCCTGTACCCGGAAAAATCGCCCTCTCAATTAGACCCCTCACAAATCCAACAACATACATTCGCTGTCAACACCATCGGGCCCCTGCTCCTTACCAAACACTTTTCTCCTCTCCTCCCCCCAAACGTCTAGATCTCTCCTCACTCCCCAACGCCCACACTTCAGCTCTCCCCCCCTCATGCCCTCTGGCTCAACATGTCCGCACGCGTAGGGTCTACCTCGGATAACGCACTTGGGGGCTGGTATAGTTATCGAGCGTCGAAAGCGGCGGTCAATTCATTAACGAAGACTTTTGATCTGTTTTTTGAAGACGAGACACGGGGATAATGCTTTGGCTATTTCGTATCATCCGGGGACGGTGAAGACGGGGCTGTCGAAGGATTTTTGGGGCGGGGTGAAGGAGGGGAAGCTGTTTAGTCCGGAGTTTGCCGTGGAGAAGATGTGGGATGTTGCTATGAATAAGGGTATTGAGAGTAGAGGAAGATGTTGGGATTGGAGGGGGGTGGAGATTTTGCCTTGAGGGGTTGTAAAAGGTCAAGGAAGATGGGAGACGTGAGATAGAGATGGATAGGCTATTCTCTAGAAGTTAACTTGGGTGCTTAGCACGATAAGTTCTACGCCTTGTGCTACCCACATTATGTTTTATGACTTGCAATATTGTTGCATTGTTATTCACTAGAAGTATTTTCACTTTAGTTGTTTTTAGGGGTATCATATCTACTTTTCATAGATTTTTCAAGCAAAACAAGTTAAGCTAGTGTTACATGTCCCTCGTGTTCCATCTCTCTAGACGTCAATCATGACTGATCCCTTATAATTGCCTCCCAAACGGCCATCTAGATAGCAAACTATAGCAACCGTATATAACTCACCCATCTCCAGTCAATCAATAATCATTTCCTTTTCATTGTAAAGCAAGTATCCAGCAAGACAGATTTGGTCGCTTAATCGTGCCATGTTCGTTCAAGTCTTGAGCTGGTGAATACCAAGCTCTCGAGCCCCTTTGCAACAATACTACAAACACCCCAGCCAAATATTCCCACCTAATCCATTTCCACCTGCATCGAGACTCTCACCCTCATCCTGTTTGACAAAGATTTTACCCTTCGTAGCTAAAGCCAGTACGTGTGAAAACGCTTGGGCTGCTACAACCTCACTGTTCGTAGCTGGATTAAAAAGTTCCTCAAATCTCACTTTCTTGTCTTTTCAACTGTCCACCCTCACGAAAGATATCTTCCTCTTCGTTATATCTTTCAGAAATCAATAATCTAACGAAATCGAGGAAATTATCGCTCTCTGTATCCATGATATCTCTAATCCATTGGCTTTGTTCTGCAGTCTGTGTATCCACGTTTGCAGCTGGGCCGAACATTTCGAACTCCCTAGACGCTTGATCGTCTCCTGCTAGCTCCCTGTTCATATCCGGAACACCACAACTTTCTCCATATAAATCAGTACTCATATTGTCACTTCTTCCATACATAATGACGTCTTGTTGTGAAGAGAAATTTTCTAAATCGCCTGCACTGAGTAAAAAAATTTCCTCTGCCCACCAAAGGACTAGCGGAAACTCCCTACCACCGATACGAAGAGAGCAGCGGGGCGAAAACTTGAAGAGCGAGCTCTTTTGACTAACAGATATGTTCCAAGGCATCATTGCACTACTTGGACAGTCGGTCAATGCATCCGCCGCATCTCTGCCCATCTCTACTTCAACCGGGGTACCAAGTGGTTCATCATCGATTTGAATCACAAAATTCATCATCACCCTTGAATTCACGAGGAATTTCTTCGTCAGAAGAATGATGAATCCTTTTTCTAGTTCCAACATCACCACCATTTAAGTCTGCCTTGCGTTTAGTAGATACTCTTCCTGAAATCTTCGCGAGAAGAGCATCACCAGAAAACATATTCAAAGGCGCCTGAAGTTTGGTTGAACCAACACCAATGCCGACACCATTGAAACCACTTCCAATGACGAACATTTGAGCATTCTTCTTTGCCAATATATATCCTTTAGTCTTCAACTTTACTGCACTGAGTCCATTTTGGATATTAACGTATTCTTTTTGCCAGTCTGAAAGATCTGAATGTTTGAGTTCTTGAGTTTGATCGATTGGTAGTTGTTTCTTGGTCTTGGGCTTTCGCGGGCGTAAAGGCGCAACTGCGCTTTCTGAGGAAGATTCTTCAGGCTGCGAAAGCGATGGCTCCTGACCTTCAATAGGAGCATGTAAAGCACCATTCATAAAGGGGGGTATGTCGAAAGGTTCTGCATCAGGTAACATGTGGGGCCCAGCATCATCTCCAAATACCATCTTCACATCATCATCTTCATCATATTTGCGACCATGAGCTTCAGCTTGAGCTCTAGCATCTTCGTGTTCCTTGCGAACTCTGGCGCTAGCAGCTGAATCACTACCAAATCTCGGGGCTACATTGGTACTCGCTACTCTTCGAGATGAAATGTCTTGAGCCGTGAGATCTCTAATTTCTCCATCCTGGTCAAACTCAAAGACATCATTATCTTCAAAACAATATGGCTTCGTCATCAAATCCAGCCCGGTTGATGCCAGATTTCTGCGCGGAAGACTTGGCTAATGGGTCATTGAGAGGAAGTTGGTAACCGCCCGCACTGAGACTCGAAGAAATGTTTAGACCCATGATCGAAGCGGCTTGAGAGGAAATAGAAGTATTTCGTCCATGTTGTGAATGGATTGATAATGAAGTTTGTGAATCTCGATTTTGCGATTGGCCGGCATCGATATTGAGATCGTAATCTGGAATCAGACCTGGAGGTGACATATTTAGATCAAATGCAGGATCATCCATCAACATCAACTGAGCTGGTCTTATTTTCATCAAAGTCAGCTTGCACTCAACTCTACTTTGCTTCACACCTCACAAAACTCACTTGATCTTCGAACCTTCCATATCCAAATTCCCTGCCACTTTTTTCCCCAATCCCCTTAAACCCTGCTCAACATGAATAGTATCACTCAATACATATCCAACTTGTTGGCTATAGACCCTACTAACACCATACAATAGGTTGCTTTGCAGACGTAAGGCCATAGGGGCATCAGGTTCAAGAATTGTATGACAGGCTTTCTTGACATTGACATCGAGAATGGCTTTCCTGGTGACCTTTTTCGTAGATGATTTACTGCCGAGGGTCGCGACGAGCCAGACTGTTGCAACACCATGCTTTTCGAGACGTGAGAACTAGAGATCTTGTTAGAAGGAGAGTAATGGTGAGATAGTTCAGATGATAAAGAAGCAAATGCATAAAAATAGCAAACAAGAGAAGAAAAAGCTGAGCCCATATACAGAAGACGTACTCTCATGACTGTAAAACATTTTACTCGATTCACTTCAGTGGGCGCGAATTAAGACTGGTTGTGAATGCGCACGCGCACAAAAACGGCAAGATGACCCTGATAATCGTCACTGAAAGAAGAGGTCGTCGTTTGATGTGGTATGAAGAATTATAGAGAATGTACAATTAATTACAAGATGATTGAAGAATATTGAAAGGAGAGATTAATTGAAAGTATTCAAATGGAATGAGATGTAGAGAAAGACCAAAATTCGTGAGCTCTCAGAACTGAAACAGCTTTCAGGAGAGAAAGTCACGTTCGCATCCGGTCAGGTCTATCTATCTATTACTTGAAAAGTGAAGGAAGACAGAGCACAAATCAAAGTTGAGGATATTAGACCTGGTGTGAAAGATGAAGCATCGGAGAAAGGTGTGGTAATTATATTATATTGAAGAACACTATACAAGCGACAATCACCGACACCCAAGAAGAATAAAGTCATTATATTAGATAGAATATTTCATGTTTTTCTTTTTGGAAGTGATAACCGAGATAACTCGCTCCGAGCAATAACTTACAAGTATCAGTAATTACGCGCTGTCATTCCTATACCAATGTTATACCTATACCTTTATGTTTCAACAAATGTAAGGTCTATACTCCCTCGATAATGCTAGCTAGAGTTCAAACCCCATTAAATTCAATAGTAAACCTTCATCTATATCATGCTGTGATGAAGGCTACACGCCAGACGCCGCAACTACACCCATTGCAGTTGTCTATTTCCCATACCTATCCACCTGTCATAAATTCGTAACAGATTTACGTTCTGCTTAGCTTGCATTACCCACCCTCTGGTCCGCATACTGAGCTGTCTTCTCTTTCTTCGGTGTATTTGACCTTAAGCTCGTTTGCGACATCTTTGGACGCACAAGTGGAGCCGTAGACGTGGAATTGTTAGCAGTATGATGCATGCTGGGTTGTCTCGACGGTGTGTTGAATGGAGAATTTCCTCGGGCGATCTCATCCTGTTGCCAGTTTTGGAAATCCCTGGAACTCCAACTTGCTCGATGAACCCGAGCCCCATAAGGAACGTTTCCATAGCCCGAATGCTGACTGCGCATACTAGCGGCTCTGCTACGACCACCGGCAGGTAAAGAGTGTTGTGATGCATTTGGGTCTCGATTTCCTCTCATCTCCGGCATCTCCGTCATCTCCGGCACAACGTCTTCATCTTCAATCTTGGGGGCTCGACGAACTTGAGTAACGCTAAAGTATGGTTCCTTTGGCTCTTCGGGCACCGGAGGTGGTGGGGGTGGAAGGTCAACAGCCTTTAGCTCCAAATGATCAAAATACTTGGTGCGAATGTTTTGTAGGTTGCGTGGCTTGAAATCCTCGCGGTTACGCATGACGGACATGTAACTCGAAATAGCACCAAGAACGATAAGTATTAGTAAACCAATAGTCAAGAAACCTTGTATGACGATGATGATGACACCGATAACCGTGGTCGGAATGCGTGCCACATTATACCGTGGTAGGAATGCGACTGATAGACCTGCAGTAGCAACTTTACTGATGCCTAGCATGTAAACCGCCAAGGCTGTATTGCGGGCTCCCTCAAATGGATTGAGCCATATTATAGTAATAAAGGCGATGACTTCAACAACGAGGTTTCCAAAAACCTGGGCAGCCGGGCTATCCCGAGCACCCCCAACGAAACAAGCTCTGACAAATTGATATACAACCCCAAAATGCGAAGAACCACCAACGAGTTCTTCTGTATCGAGCTGAGAGCCAACCAAATCGTTTAGTATATTCCTCATCCTGGTGTACGCTCTGTCTCTCCTTGTCTTGATCGACGTAGTGCACGCGAAAGAATAATATTGAACCAGAAGTGTTTGCTTTGTCGCCTTCTTCCATGTTACTCTTCCTAACAACTCCATACCATGGGAGGAACTTCATCACTCTCTTTCGTTGGAAGTGTATTCGATCAGGAGACAAGGCGTAATTACCGAACCTAAGCCTGAAGTAGCAAGCGTAGAAGCTAAGGGCCAGAATTCCGAACAAGAAGATTAGGAAGATGATGGCTGCAATTGCGATAATGCCGGTTGTACCCCCATAAGAAAATTGGTAGAGCGACAGGGTCATTATCATGAAGAACGCAATAAGCATCGATCGTAGAACAATCAGTCCGATAAATATGACCCACTTGGTTCTGAACAAGGCAAGTCGATCCTCCTTCATCCATTTCATTTTACTAAATGCTTCCAAAATGAATTTGAACATGATTGCAGCGGCAACAAGAATCACAACCAATATCAAGTACCATAAAAATCCAACCAAGAAAGCATCCGATGCCGGCACATCAACGTTAGCGAGCGTCCCTGTGAAATTTGACCAGCTTCCAGGTAATGGCAATCCAGCTCCAACAGGATCTCCGTTCCAGTCGTATCCTTTAGTAGAATTATTGCTGGCGGCACGTTTTGTCAATGATGCCATTCTCTTTACCATCTCATTTCCTCTTGCCATCTTAGACCAATGGCTATATTCTTGCAACTTGGCTAAAGAGCGTCCGTAAATTTGTTGTTGCAATCCACCGTTATTGTTGATTGTAGAAGATCCAGCACCACCGACTTGGCTTGAATTTCCAGATATTCCAGTGAAGCCATTGACCGACTTCACTATGGATGGGACATATATCAAACCTGCCGACCAAGCAAAATTACTCCAAAATGCTGGTAAGACACTTGGCCAGTCCACTGACAACGCTCCAGAGAAGAAGATTGATTGGAAGACCTCAAACACCACCAAGACAGAAAGTGAGTGGGCGTAGTGAGTTCGAATGTGCGGTACGCTGACTCCATATTATGGCCGTAGCAAACGAAGAGAATACAGCAATCGCTGCGAATATGCCCAAGACTGAGCTGACAGCGGCTGGATGTGAAAATGATGCTCCATTCCTCATGACTGCTTGGAAACAAGCAATCTCCGTCTGTGTACTATTCGAAAAATACTCTCAGAGTAGCGGATCCTTCAAAATCTGGAATCACCAAAGCTATGTTAGGAATTCCGGAAACATCGGATGCAGATACTGGAATGATAGCTTCGCCATTGATTGGCTTGCTGCTATTCATGGACATAGACTGCACTTGTTAGCTGGTTGATGGTGCAAAGGGAGTGGCACATACCTTGCCGAAGTTTGCGTTACACGGATTGAATGTTAAATCAAACCTGTCCTCTCCATCTGAGTCAAATATTAGGAGTAGAACTTCATGAGAGACCATGTTACCTACAAGCTTGCACCAATATGTACTAAGTTTGAAATTAGCCAACTCTCCACCAGTCATTTGTCAATGAAAACTACTCATTATAGACTCATTTTGTAAATTCGTGTTACCAGCGAGATGAAATAAAAACAGTCATATTATCGGCGTAATAAGCCGCGTCGAAGGTCGTAACATTGATTAAACTCTGTCCCCCCATGCAATCTCCAAAAATCGCCTGTGAACAATGCCGGTGTTCTACTATCGAGTAGCTGAATTGTATGTCCTGCAGAATTTGTGCCTTGAACATATGCTGGGCTTGAAGTTGCAGAAACTAGAGGAATCATGTTGAGGATGGCAAGAGAAGAGAGCAACGCGGCGGGCCATAAGGACATGATGGAGGGTTTTCGTGCCATTGTCAAAATGGTTATATTAATGAATATAATGGTAATCGAGAGGAAGTGTGCGTGGTCAGATCCCCCAAAATTGAGCAATGGTTTTTGTATATTAGGTCTAAGAATGAGGAGACTTGGTATTCTGTTCCTTGATGTGGTTGAAAGTGGTCGGCAATCTGATAAGTTCCTGGATGTAACTTTCTGGTCCAAGTAACCTCCAACCCAATTGATCAAAATGAACAATGACTTCGAATGAACCTTTAAATATGGTTGAGAGTTTCGAGAACGTAGATCAATTATCGACTTTCGTGATAGTATAAAGGGTATTGTATTTGTGTTGTATCGTGAGTATCGTGAGCAGCAGTGAATTTCGTCTTTCGTCTTTCGTCTCAAAATTAATCCCGCCAGGTTCTCCAATGATATGAAATTATTAACCACAACTCAGCAGATTGTAGCTGAGATTGATAGGTATCATATTCAATGATTCATTAATTCTTCATTTTCGCAATTCAACTAACTCAAGGGCGGTGGTGGGAAGGAAGTCTAGTAGAATACACGGTTTTCTATCTGTGAATGAGAATGACAGGCAGATAGAGGTCAATTGTGTATCTCCTACTGGAGAAAGATGGTGTATATGTTATTGGGTGGGTGGAAGAGTAGAAGAGGTAGAAGAGGTAGAAGAGGTAGAAGAGGTAGAAGAGGTAGAAGAGGTAGAAGAGGTAGAAGAGGTAGAAGAGGTAGAAGAGGTAGAAGAGGTAGAAGAGGTAGAAGAGGTAGGTAGGTAGGAGAGATGGAGAGATGGAGAGATGGAGAGATGGAGAGATGGAGAGATGGAGAGATGGAGAGATGGAGAGATGGAGAGATGGAGAGATGGAGAGATGGAGAGAAGAACAAGAAGGTGAGAGTGATAATCTTGGTGGAGACAAAAGCTTAGAGAAACTATAACAGAGTGGATACGATTGAATAATTGGAGAGAGTCTGGGTGTATCTGGATGTATCTGGGTTCCAAGGTTGTTGGGTATATTTTCTTTTGGGAACTCTTATCCGAAGGTCGGAAAGTAAAAGTAGAAGGAAGGAACTAAAAAGACAAAACAAGGTAGGAAGGTAGTAGTTGGTAAATAATAGCTGGAGATGATAAATGAATAGAAAGTAGTAGATAATAAACAGAAAAAAAGAGTGTGAAGTAATACAATACATCAATTGACGGTATACCTACCAACCGATCATTTAGAGATATTCAAGGTTAAGAAGCACTTTTGACTACCTACTGTCGGTACCTAGTAGACATCAGGATTAGGTTTGGTCTTAGTGTTGATGTGGATGTTTATTATGAAAGCAGGAAAGTAAAAAGATATAAATATATAAATATATAAATATATAAAATACCCTTCCTTACAAGGGATAACAACCGTTAAGAAATGGAGTTTGTAAATATTATTAATACTATTCATTTCGTTATTTCGTTATTTCGTTATTTCTTTATTTCTTTATTTCTTTATTTCTTTATTTCTTTATTTCTTTATTTCTTTATTTATTTTAAGGAATGGGTTTTATAAATCCCACAATGTCTGAGACTCTTCAGCGTTAAGATCAAATGGCAATGCTTTAACGACAACGGTATAATCTTCATGTGTATATTCAATCTGATCCTCCAAGTGCAAATGAGGCTTAGAACTTCTGGGTTAAGGAGTTAAGAAATTCTTAGCGCTTCATTTTCATCCAACCATTCAGATCATATAACAATGATTGCGCCAGATTGGAAACAGACCTTGGAAAAGATCTTTCTATTTACCAAATATTCATTCAATTAGGTGTAGTAGTAGGAGGAGGAGGAGGTAATTAACAATAACAATTTACTACTAATAAGAATGGCATTGATCAAACCCAATGATACTAGGTATATATATATATATATATATATATTATATTTATATTTATATTTATATTTATATTTATATTTATATTTATATTTATATTTATATTTATATTTATATTTATATTTATATTTATATTTATATTTATATTTATATTATATTATATTTATATTTATATATATTTATATTTTATATTTATTATTTTATATTTATATTTATATTTATATTTATATTTATATTTATATTTATTTATTTTATATTATATTATATTTATATTATATTATATTTATATTTATATTTATATTTATATTATATTATTTATATTTATATTTATATCTATCCACCTCTCTCTCTCTCTCTTGAATGTCTAACTTGCTAGGTAGATATGTACTCGAATCCTCTCTCTCCTACCTACTACACTACTCGTACATTATATTGTTATAATCAATATCAATATCAATATTATTTCATTCATCTCATTCTTGGTCTGTAGGTAAAGGTGGTGGTGTCATCTCGGCTTCTTCGGAAAATGCAATACATATAATACGACTTCAAGAAACTTCCACAACCAATCAATCAATGATTTTAGGTCAGGAAGAATGTTTGTTGCATTCTTGGACTTTTCAAATTTACTACTATGTATGTCCTTGCATCTGAATTCTGGGCCTTGATTTCTTGTGCATCATCCTATTATTGTTACTCTTCTATCCGTAATCCTTTGCTACCTAACCATTAACATGGGGAAGATTTGTATATAAGTATGCATACAGGTTCGTTCATCCAGTATTACAGAACATGGCCCACAGCCATCTCTCCGGAAAACAAAATTGTTTCCCAGCCCCTTCTTGGCCAAATGCCAAAGCAAAAACTATCCGAGTACCAGCCATTCCAGCATTCCAGTCATATCATATTTCAGCAGTAATCAGCCAAAACTTCACGACTTACACATGTCAGACGCGAAGCCATAGTCTTGCGCTTAGCCGCCTTAGGAGGTCATGGGTATGGCCCGCGCGCTACGAATACGATTTCTTTTCGACAACTTGGATCGTTCATGGATCGATCTTCTTCGTTCAAGATGAGGATCATGATCCACACACATTACATCCAAGTACCTAGGTAACCAACCTAAGGTCAACCTCTCGTCCTCCCAATCCCTGCAGGTTTGGAAGGCCTTTCTGAATGTCGATATATCTTCAATACTGTACCTCTTGTTATTAATGTCTTTTCCAAAGATGAAGCATTGAAAGAAGTTCATATCAATCTCGAAGGCTTTATCTGTATCTATATTTTTATGAATAATCATGACTCCAAACTCCCTCTTCAAACCGTCGCTGTTCACGTCGTGGCTCTTCTTCGACACTAAACTCCACGCGTCATTAGTGTTCAAACTATGACCTATCTTATGTATCAACCAACCAAATGCCCACTTGTTTAAATACAGCATCATCGTTGATGATTGAACTGTAAACTATAAACTAGTTAGTAGTTTATTTATTTATTTATATACAGTTTAACGTCTCCGTATAGAATGGCTAGTTCTGACCTCCAACTAGTTAGTAGTGGGTTGTCGTTATATCAAGTTTTCATCGTTCCTCATACGTCACGCTACTGCTTTACCATCTGGATTTTGATGTGAGGGAAATGCCAGTCGTGCCACTAGAAGCCCCCAATAAGTTACTCTCGCGCCAATAAATGCGGGGGATCGTCATAGCTGAGATGCAGAAATACACATCATAGCGAACTGCATCATCGTGTAAGCCATTCATATGTGGTGTCATTTACAAGGCTTACACGAGTCTGGTCACAGAATCCGCTCTGGCAAAAGAGCTTGAATGGTGCCTACTCTGTGAAAGTTCCCATTGTAATGAAGTCGTTGCTACAGTTTTTGAATTTTGGTTTCCGTTGGGCTTTCTTCATACCAAAGTCAAGTGACCATTAATGAAACATTAGGTTGCCTCAATTGCCATTGCCAAAGATCTTGTTCCACGTGAAGGTTACACTTGGTATGAAACCATAGATGAATGTAAATATGAAGAAAAAAACGAGTATCAATCACTATGGTATTACAGATATTTTTTGATTCGTTTGATTTGGCCTTTTATCTTCCCCCTATTTCCATCATTGATTTTTAGTATACATTCCAACATCTCTAATCCACCCCTCCCCTGCATCAACAACATTAATTTACTACCTGTTCCAACCCATATTCTCTTTCACCTTCTCCACTTCCTTCGTAAACGAGCTCCCTAGATCGTGCACATCCCTGGATCTTGCACGCTTTTTTTCGACTCTCAAAATATCGACACCATGGATTCAAAACCTAACGAAATGCTTTCAGAGGTTTGTATAAAAGCCGCATTAGATTATATTAAAGGGCAAGAACGTTTTAAATATTCCCAAATAGCTAAAATATATAAAGTTAACTATTCTACGCTATTCTAACGTTATAGAAACAAAAACCATCTCCTATATAGCAATATATATTGATATATATTAATCTTTTTTAATAAAGCAAAGAAGGCTTTTATTAATTAGATTAACAAGTCAATATAGAAATCTATACCTTCTATCAATAACATAATCCGGAATCTTGCAGAAAAGATTATAAGCCGCTCTATAGAAAAGAATTGAACTACAAATTTTATTATTTTTTATTTATTTATTATGTTTAACGTCTATATGAGCTAGCTAGGCTCTTGACCTCCCGAGGGGTACTAGAGACGGGTGATACACTAGTGGGTCGAAGACCAAGAGCTCACCACTTAGGTACATGTCGTACAACGTCGCTAGGTTGAAGCACTGAGGCCGCCTCCTCCCGGCGGTCTCTCACAACTCTAGCTCTGTTGGGCAGCCTCCTTCCGCCGTTTGAGGGAGCGTCCTGCATTGAAGGGATTAGCCTTTGCTTGTTATATCTAAAAAGAGTGAATGTCGGGCTGTATGGCAATCGCATTGGTAGGGAGTGCTAAAAGGGCAGTTGTTACGTTAGGATGCAGCCTTTGTATCGTCGTATAGAGTGTTGTGCCGCGCGCTCTATGGGTCGCGCCTCAGATTAGGCTCCGAGGTGAAGCGGGAGAAGGGGGGGAGGGGGGTAAAGAGGGAAGGGGGGAGGAGAGGGGGGAAAGAGGGGAGGGTCGGGTGTGCGCTAGGTCGAGCGCTGTTTGGGATGCCGTTAGGCTCTCGGTTGCAAAACGTAAAGTATCGCGTTGTTGTGACAAAGCGCTCGAACTCTTGTGGGAGAGCAAGAAGCCGTTGTATATAGTCATGCCCTTCCCGGGCGGTTGTCGGTGGGCGAACAGGTTTTAGCGGCCACGAGTGGAACCTCCTAACCGAGATCTCACAGAAAACAAGGTGCTCCGGGGTCTTAGCTTTACCGCATGGACAGTGAGTCTCTGCGTCTTCATGCTTGAAACGTTTATGGTAAGCCTCGAAGTCGCCGTGCCTGGATCGCAGCGCAAGTAGTCGATGCAGAGAGTTGGCCTAGAGAGTTTGAGTTCCATAGGCTCCTTCAAAGCGTAGTCTAGTTGCCATTTGCGATGCCCCCCTGACAAAAGTTGACTCGTTTTTGCGCCACCATCCACTTGTAACGTTGTGAGCCAGGCTTCGTGCTATCGATCCTATACCACTGATCGTAGGTTGCGCAGTAGGCCCTGGATCCACTGTATCGCTCTTGGCTCCTGCGTCTGCTAGGCTATCCGCTGCCTCGTTGCCGGTTATACCCTGGTGTCCAGGGGACCACCGTATATTGACCGCATGCCGATCGATTAGTCGATGGCTTTCTAGGAACGCCCATTGAGAAGTGTCCGAAGCATTCGCGCGTTTACACCATATCACAGAGGTACTATCGATACATAGCCATCGTTGTGTATCCGCATTGGATGGTAGCGTAAGCGCTTTCTGAAGCCCTTTCAGAGCCCCTATCGCTTCTGCGTCAAAGACATGCGAAAGCGTGTTAATCGCACCCTTTCCGGTAGCTACAAGCGCTTGTCCCTGGTAGATCGCGTAGCCGTAGCCCACGTGCTTACCAGCGTCGTCATACGATTCGGATCCATCGGAGAAGATGGTAACCGTATTGGGAGGCAAAGCATTCCACCAATCATTGAAGCTAGCCACCGCCGTTTCTTTATCTATCCCCTGTGTAGGGTCCATTCTACACCCGGGGTGTGTAATGCGGGGGGGATAGGATCGGACGTGGTACTCCCAGTAGCAACCAGTCCGCTGATCGCAGTCTCATAGCGTTCTGCGTACGGTGGCCCGGTGCGGTCAGTCGCATGGTCAGCGGATGGCGTACGTCAAGTCTTCGGAGTCGAAGAGCCATATTGATGCGGATATGTTCTAGAGCCACTTCGCAGGGAGGGAGGCCCGCGTCCTGTAGGTTGGCTACAATGGGCGTGGTCCTCCAGACCGGTAGTACCCCCTTTGTTGCAAGGTTGATCACTTTGTCAGCCTTCGCTATGCGTGACCCCATTCGAGTGCTCATTATGGTACCTCGTAGATGGCCTCCGCCTGTACTTAGCCGCGTTCGTCCCGGATACCACGCTTCTGCCCCGTAAAGTAGCGAGGGCATTACGCATGTGATCGTGGCTTTCCGTAGGGAGGCCGCAGGGGGGCCATGCACGGTATTGGCAAGGTGCTTGATATGCAATGCCACTTTCCGTGCCTTCTCTACTCGTTCAGCGATATGTCTTTTGAAAGTAAGTTTGCGATCGAACCATACTCCCAATCATCGAAGCGCCGACTGCTTTGTATCACCTGGTGCGCTTGTTGTAGGTTGTATGGTTAGTGTAGGGGAGATGACAGCTTCCGGGGCATGTGCGTGACGCCTACAAGTGAAGTGCATCATCTCTAGCTTCTCTGGTGCGAAAGCGACTTTATTGGCTAGTCCCCATGCTTCTATCCGTCGGACGTCCTGCGTGATCGCTGTAACGTTCTCCTCCAGTGTGTTACCTATTCTGTAAAACGCAATATCGTCCGCGTACCCAAATCGAAGGACTTTAATCTTGATTCAGAAGCTCCGCCAAGTAAAGCATGTAAAGCACCGGGGATAGAGGTGAGCCTTGAGGGATGCCGCATCGTACCCGCGACTTGTCCGTATAGGCGTCCTCAAGCCTGACCATCACCTTGCGTTCTTGCAGAAACGATCTAATCATTTTCAGTAAAGGCACAGGCCAGCCTTGGTCTTGCATCCTCTTCAGTAGCCGCTGGGGTAATAGCACATCGAATGCTCCTTGTACATCCATCGTAACCAGCGTAACTTCTCGTTTTCTAGCAAAAGCGCATTCCACATCGTGTACGAATGCCGAAACTAGGTCCATAGCCGATCGTTTGGGCAGAGCCCCGCAGTGTTGAGGGCTCAGCGTGCTGTGCGTTAGCGACGTCCATGCTATCCGTCTCGCAATAGTTCGTTCTAGGCCTTTGCTTACGCAGGATAGCAGGGCTATCGGGCGCCAGGAGCGAATGGAGCTCTTATCCTTCTTGCCGACCTTAGGCAGCATCACCACCTCGGCTAATCGCTACACTTTGGGGAAATAACTCCTTTTAAGGCAACATTCGAAGAGATCGCGGATGTATCCCTTGACACTATCCCAGCAGGCTTTCAAAAGCCGAACCGTGACTTTGTCGGCACCCGGTGAAGTGCTTGAGACCCCGATAGTGTTCCGTTCCACCTCCTCGAGGGATACGTTAGTGTCCCAGGGAAGAGTAGAGGCGCGGTTTTCCAATATCGGGTCCGCCTCCAGATCGTCGGTGCTATCGTACCTATGCAGTACTTTGTCCAGCAGAGCCTGTGCTTTCTCCCTCGTGCCTTCGATCGGTTGGCCGTCTACCACGAGCGGCGGAGACTTGAGGGAGGGAGCCGCTCTGTGCCAGCCTACTACCTTATATAGATCCGCATCATCCGACGCGCTGTCGATTAGCCTTCTCCAATATTCCCTCTTCGCTTTGCACATTACGCTGAGCATCCTTTTCCTATCCTCTAGAGTCTTACCAGAGCGCTTGTACAGGCTGTATGCGGACGCGCTTTCGTTAGTCCACCAGGGCGCTGATCGCGCCCGATCGCTCGCCGGCCGCCCTGCGGTCCGTATCGCCCGTTGGAACAGGTCTGTGAGCTGCTCCGTGGCTGTTTCGAGCTCGACGTCCGAAGCGATATGCCTCACTTTCGGGAGCCAGTATGCTCCGCTCTCTATTAGACTAGCAAAAGTGTATAAACCGTCTTCCGTGACTCTGTACCCAACGCGTTTATTAGGTGGTGTCCCTCGCCCCGGAATAGTGGTAACCTGCGTATAGTGATCCGACCCGCAGTCCATATCCCGGCGCACTACCATCTCCGCGAAAGGTATATTGGAGAAGGTAAGGTCGATCACATGCCCTACGCGGTGGGTGGGAATCCCTACCTCGCCGATGAAGACCATGCCAGTGTCCTGGGACCAGTTGGAAAGCGTAGCTCCTTGCGTAGCCGATAGCACCCCTGGCTCGTAAGTGTCGTGCTTCGCATTGAAATCCCTCCGACCAGCGTGCGGGGCCCTGGAATAATACCTATCGTATAGTTTATCATTGCCATAGTGTTAGGCTCTCGGTAGATATTCACTATGTGGTAGCCATTTACCTCTAGCCATACTACATCTCTGTTGCGTTCCCCACGCCGTTGTTGAGCTTGTATCGCGGCGCGCGCCTCGCCGTATGTATGACATAGTCCTTGGCCTTTCAGCCTCCCGTTCAGTCGCCTCTTCCGCCTCCCACGAATCGTAGGGGGCGTAACACTCGTATGCTGGGTGGTTTTGTGTCTTGGTTCCCGGGGAGCTCCAAGGGTCTTGGGCGCATACCACATCTGCCCCGTTCTCGTACGCGAGCTGAAGCAGAACGCTATGTGCTCCCGCGCCTTTCCCTACGTTTGCCCATGCCACTGTTATATGTGGAGTAGGGCTGTCTTCGCGGCCTTCGCCGCTTCGCCTGTCCAAGCCACTACTCATTAGAGAAAGGATCGGTAGCTTCAATCAATTGCGTAGTTGCTGCAACGTCGTCGTCGTCGTCGGTATCCATCGCATCCTCAACGCGGGCTTTGCGCACGCTATTCCGCGATAGGAGCTTGAGGTTCATTTGACCCGGGGCTGCTCTAGAGCGTTTCGAAGCTCTGGTTTGTGACACCGGCGAATCTGTAGTACGCTTCGCGCTTTCGCCTCCTTCCTGAAAAAGCTAATAAATCAGATATAAAATCTATTAGATAGATTTTTATACTAATTTAACAATGCTAAGGAATATACTTCTAGAATATAATTTATTAGATAGGATTCTTTATGAAAGAAGATATTTATTTATTTATTTATATACAGTTTAACGTCTCCGTATAGAATAACTAGTATTAGAGTGTCACCAGAACTTACGATCACGCCAGTAACCGCAGTGGGCGACGAGCAACCGGCTTTGCGCTGGCTCGGCGTCTGGATAGACCGCAAGCTATCCTTTAAGAGGCACGTAGCCGAGCGCTCAACTAAAGCGCTGAAAGTTGCACGCCACATTAAAGGGCTAGCGGTGTAAGGTTCGGACACCTGCTGCGTCGTTAAGGAAGGCCGTAGTCACATGTGTACAGTCCTCCCTACTATATGGGTCGGAGGTCTGGTACGGCGGCAGGCGGAAGCCTAGCGCGTCGCATGGCTACAACCGCAACCGGCTGGTTAGCACGAGACTTGGCCCATTGATCGAGAAGACCAATAAAGTTATGGTTCTAGCAGCAAGAGGAGTCCTTCCTGCTTGGCGTACGGCGCCCACGGCAAGTGTTCTGCGAGACGCGGGACTACCGTCGGGTAGCACCGCCCTCGAGCACGCCCGCATACGTTTCGCGCTCCGGCTCAGGACGTTAGACGCCGCCCACCCACTGGTGCGCCGGCTCGAAACCCCGATCCTACCCTGGCAGCGTGCAACGAAACTGCGCTGCGCGCGGATACGCTCATCCCGTACGCTCCCAGGCCAGTACTAGCCTAGCCACATTTCTCACCTGGCTGTAGGACTGATCCTACAGAGGGAAGTACAAAGGAAGCCGCAGCAGAGCAGTTTAATACGTGGTGGAGCCAGCTAAGCGACAACACTATCACCGTATTCTCGGACGGCTCTGAGCAGTACAAGGACGGTGCCAAGTTAGTAGGCTACGGATACGCCATATACCGCGGCCAATCGCTAGTTAGAAACAGGAAGCGGAGCGATTAAACAGCATCTCCCACGTCTTTGACGCCGAAGCGATTGGAGCCCTCAAAGGTCTGCAATGCGCGCTGGAAATCCTTCGGCCCTTGGATGAGCATATATGGATGTGCATCGACAGCACTTCGGTGATCTGGTGTATGCGGGCTAACGCGTCCAATACTTCCCAGTGGGCCTTCCTTGAATGCCATGCCCTCATAGACCAGTTCAAAGTCGGCATTAGATGGTCCCCAGGTCATATGGGCATCGAAGGCAATGAGACGGCTGACGAGCTGGCTGACGCTGGCGCGAACGAGGTCGCATGGATGACGACCGTTCGGCAGAGCCCACAATCAGCGGAATAGGCACAACGGCAAGGGCCCTTGCCGACGCTGCGACCTCTGATTGGTGGAGTCGGTGCCTTACAGGACTCTCAGCATCCTACCGCAAATGGGGACTCGGGTACTCTATAGCGGAGCCTCCAGAACTCCGCCTCCCTCGTACGCTGCTCCACCGGCTTCTAGCCGCCCGAACGGCGGCTCATGGCGACTTCGCGCAATACCATAGAAGATTCGGCCACACCGACGCTGAGCTCAACTGCCTTTGCGGATACGCGAAAACTCCTGAGCATCTCGTGTTCTGTGAGATCTCCCAGCGCAAGTTCCATGCCTGGCCGGCCAAGCCGGAACGCCCACCTAGTCGCCCTAAAGAAGGACGGAGGTACATGAGCGCAATACTAGCGCACCCCAAGCTGTTCGAGGATTTTCTCACAGTGACGCAATATTTCGCCATCAACGCCCGCGCACAACAAACGCGCGATCTGACAAGTCCGGGTGGTCCCCAACAGAGCTACGGCTTACCAAGACAAAACCGCCATTCTTTAACTGCTGTATAGCGATAGGCCGCGCCCTATATAATCAGCGCACGCATCATACAAAGGCACCGCCCTAATGTAAGAACCGGCAAACTAAAGTGCTCCCTATATGCACATACGCCTTCTAAGGACAGCAGCTATACTTAAAGATCTGCTACACTTAAAAGGTAAGCTAGCAAATAAAAAGCGCTAACCTATAAATATGTAGGATTTAGAAGAGAGCGAGCAGGGACGCTCCTCCAAATGGAGGGAGGAGGACTGCAGGAGTAGCGGGAAACGGCACTGTCTAGGTGTAGGGACTGGAGGACGGGGCGCTAGGAGTACCATCAAGTATAGCAACAGGCTATGCACGGGAGGCGCGCGGGAGGCCCTGCCTCCGTCGCGGGCCCGTCGCCAATACCCTTCGGGAGGTCAGAACTAGCCATTCTATACGGAGACGTTAAACTGTATATAAATAAATAAAATAAATAAATATAGAATAACTAGTCACATACAGTAATCATCGTTACAATAATAATTTGTAGTTTTTTTTTTTTTTAAAGAAAAAGCGTAATACAAATAATTATTTCGCTATCGCTATTAGCAATCTATACGCCTTGCTGCCGCCGGCGACAATGGCGCTGCAAACGCCCCAAAGGCCGACGATCGCGAACGTGGACGCGTACACGCGGGAGCAATCTCCCCCATCCCCCTTACCCTTCCAGCGCACCGGAAACCACACAAGGTACAGCACCAATTCCGCCAGTGGTCAATCCCGCTGGCACACCGGCGTTCCAAGCTGTGATAACCAAGCTGGAATAAATCGAGCGCGAGGCGACGCTACGACGCGCCGCACTCGAAAGCTACGCGAAGGCTGTAGAAGCCTTCGTTCGCAACTCTCCGGAAGAGCAAAAGAAACTTGCACAGGAGATCCAGGAGGGCACATTGGCCTACCTGAACCAGTATCTTCTCGGGACCGCTGCTGCAAAGCAGCCGCCCAAAATCTCCTACGCGGGGGCCCTTAAAACCCCGAACACAACAGCAGTAGGCGCGGACCCGTCGTTAAGACGCGTCGCCCTGCAAAAACGCGCCGCCCTACCAAAACAGGTTAGGGAACCCGAAGCTACGGGTACACAAACGGTCCGACCTTCGACAGCCGGTAACCCGACGCGGAAAAGCCAGAGGGAAAAAACGGATCTTCGCATCTACGCCCGGGCTGAACCAGGGACTCTACTAGTCCGAGACCAGCCTTTTCTGATCCGAGAAGCTATTACGAAGGCGGTACCCCAGATCTCAGCCAAAGACATCCCCCGGCTATGGGCTACTCCAACGGGCTGGGCAGTCAAGCCAACATCGATGTTAGTACATCAGCTTCAAAGAAGAGGTCCGTTCCTTTACCCTCTTGGGTCTTCAGAATACTCTAAGCTCTCCGAGAAGAAGAAGAGAATAGAGTTATATAACCCGGGCTGCCAGGAATACTGCAGCCCTTTGACCTGTCGTACAGCCAGCAGATGCAATAACTGCGGCGTTGCGACAGCAAAACACCAGGGCGCAATTGGCGCGCCTGCACGGCCCCGCCTAGATGTGCTGGCTGCCACGGCCCTTTTCCAGCTGGACACAAGCACTGCGCAGCTGCACCAAAAAGAGTCGACGGGAAAATAACCCGACTCACTGCAAGCCAGCTCGGAGAGAGATCCGCCGACAGCAAACGGCCACACGCAGAGCGTGCGAACTGGCAGCCAAACGCCGGCAGGAACAGCGCCCTAAAAAATGGAGTCCAAGTGGTTATCCCAACTCCTGGAGCGCGTGTGGCTGCATACGAAGCAGCGGCCCCCCAACCGCGGCGAGTCAAGCGCAAGACGGCCCCTACTGGCTCCTTAAACCTTGCAGAGCTGTCGAAACGAAGCGTATACGCAGTGTCCGACGACGAAGCAAGCTCGATTGCTAGCGAAAGCATGGAGCTTGATACGAGCCCCTCCTCTACTATCTCCTTATGCTGAGGAACGAAGCAGGACGAAGCGGTGAAGACCGCGCGACCGCTCGGGCCAACGGATTGAAGATAGCCTGGGCGAATGTAGGAAAATCAGGGCCGGCGCATATAGCCCTGCTTCAGTTAGCGTTTGAAGAAGGGGCCGATGTAGTTTGTGTGCAGGAACCCAGTGTATACCCTGGGACTAAGACACAGAACCACCCCGCGTACGAATGTTATGCGCCGGTGGACTCCTGGGAGCAAACACTGCTACCGGAGCGCGAAGCGGAAAGGCCAAGGGCGATGTCCTACACTCGGAAGGCAGCTAATCTAGCTACACAACAGCGCCGGAACGGCAAAGATCGCGATATCGTCTGGCTGGAGGTAAACGGCTATCATATCGTTAACATATACCGGGAGCCTAATACTAGGCGCATGATCGAATACGTAACGAGCATACAGGTTCCGTCGGACTTTCTTATCGGAGGAGACTTCAATGCAAAGCACGATATGTTCGAGCCGGGAGTTGAATCCTCTAATCAAGGTGCATCCTTAGCTGCTTGGTCCCTCGATAGTGGAGCGGACTTCATCGGGGAGCCGGGTGAACCCACGCATCGCGCCGGCCACACCATTGACCTCACCTTCTCAAACATTCCGTTCGCAGAAACGACGGTCAGACACGATTTGGACTGTGGCTCGGATCACTTCACTCTAATAACGATAGTACCGGAAAGAGGCCAAGGAGCTGATAGCAACACGGGCTTCCGGGGTCACAGAGGCTAATCTACCGAGGTTTGCAAGCATCATCCATTCTGGAATCACGCACCTGCCGCAGCCGACCGACGCGGCGGGCCCGAGCGACCTTAACGACATCGCTGAACTTCTAACCACTCTTTTCCAGAATGCAATTAAGGCAGTGGGGAGGCAGGCACAGATCAGAGCCAGATCAGCGCCATGGTGGACGCCGGCGTGTGCCAATTTGCACGCCAGCTATGCGAGGGCAAGTAGGCGGTCTGAGCCAGACCAAGAAACGAAACGGCGCGAGATGCTTTCGACGATCCGGAACGCCAAACGCGACTACTGGCGCCGGGTTATCGACGGGGTAGCGAACGATGTGACCTGTACAAAGTAGTGGGTTGGCACAAACTGGCCCCGTCGCTCAAAGCCCCGCCGCTGATCGTAGACGGCGCCAGCATCGAAAGCACCAAAGAGAAAGCGGAAGCTCTGCTGGAAAAGGTGCTGCATCGGTATGACAGCTCGGACGACTTAGATTACGACCCCCTCGAAACGGGAGGACGGCGACCGACACTTCCATGGACAACGACCATCTCGCTGGAGGAAGTGGAAAAGGACGTGATCGGCGTGTCAAGCACCTCCCCTGGATCGGACCGCGTCACCGTACGACTGCTAAAAGCCTGCTGGCAGCATATCAGAGTGTACATAAGAAACTTCTTCCAGAAATGCTTAGAGCTATCACATTTCCCATCCGACTGGAAGCTAGCGGAGGTGGTAATGATTCCGAAGGCGGGAAAAAAGGACAAGTCGTCGGTACGCTCCTGGAGACCAATCGCACTATTGTCATGCATTGGGAAAGGTCTGGAGCGGCTGGTCGCCAGAAGGCTCTCCTGGGAGGCGATACACTATGGAGTAATCAGCCCGCAACACGGCGGAGCCCTTCCCAAACGCTCGGCCGTGGACTTGGTGGCCTCTTTCGTATACGACGCAGAGACAGCATTTGCGCAAAGCAAGGAAGTAACGCTGGTCACTCTGGATGTGCAGGGCGCATTTGACGCATTGATGCCTAGGAGGCTGCTGGAACGGATGAGGAAGCAAGGCTGGCCCATGAAGCTGCTTCGGCTAATCGGCTCTTTCCTGGCGGATCGCAGGCCTAAAGTCCGGCTGGAGGGCATATACACCGCGGAGTCAAGGATGCAATGCGGAACTCCTCAAGGGTCGCCACTATCTCCGGTTCTGTACGTGCTGTATCTTGCTGAACTACTGAACCAAGACCGCTCGCTGCGCTTCGGGTATGCGGACGATATCGCGATCTACAGGACTTCGAAATCCGTTGAAAGCAATGTAGCTATGCTTAAGAACGACATACGCCAGATTATGAGGTGGGGAGCGGTGAACAAAATCGCTTTTCGCGCCAGAAAAGCTAGAGATGATCCATCTCTCGCGAAAGCGGAACGCAAACTCCCCCAGCATTAATGTATCATCGGAGCTGACGATTAGGCCAGTGACCGCGACGGGCAGCGAACAGCCGGCATTGCGCTGGCTTGGCGTCTGGATTGACCGCAAGCTTTCCTTCAAGAGGCATGTAACCGAACGCACAACGAAGGCGATGAAACTTGCACGCCATATCAAGGGCTTAGCAGGAGTCAAGTTCGGCCCTCCGGCTGCATCGCTGAGAAAAGCTGTAGTTTACATGCGTACAATCCTCCGCGCTGTACGGCTCAGAAGTCTGGTACGGTGGCAGGCTGAAACCCAGCTCGGCAGGCGGCTACAATCGCAATTCAACTAGTTAGCACAAGATTGGGCCCGTTGATTGAGGAGGTCGATAGGGCCATCGTTCTGGCAGCAAGAGGGGTTCTCCCGGTCTGGCGCACAGCGCCTACAGCAAGCGTCCTTCGGGATGCGGGGCTACCGTCGGGTTAGTACTGCTCTTGAACATGCTCGCATACGGTTCGCGCTCCGACTCAGAACACTGGATCCTACCCACCCGTTGATACGCCGGCTTGAAGCCCCGCTCCTACCCTGGCAGCGCGCAACGAAGCTGCGCCGGGCGGATGCACTAGTCCCTCGCGCCCCTAGGCCGATACTAGCACAGCCGCACTTCTCACCTGGTTGCAGAACTAACCCTACAAAGGGAAGGACGAAGGAGGACGCGGCGAAGCAGTTCAATACGTGGTGGAATCAGCTAAACGGGGATACAATCACAGTGTTCTCGACGGCTCTGAGCAGTATAACGACGGAGCCAAGCTCGTAGGGTACGGATACGCTGTGTATCGCGGCCAGTCGCTAGTTAGGACGGGCAGCGGGGCGATAAACAGTACCTCCCACGTCTTCGACGCCGAGGCGATCGGGGCCCTTAAAGGGCTACAATGCGCACTGGAAATTCTCCAGCCTTCAGACGGTCAGCTATGGATGTGCATCGATAGCACTTCAGTGATCTGGTGTATGCGGGCGAACGCCCCTAACCACCTCCCAATGGGCCTTTCTCGAATGCCATACGCTTATCGACCGTTACAAGGTCGGTATTATATGGTCTCCGGGCCATATGGGTATCGAAGGCAACGAGATGGCTGACGAGCTGGCGGACGCCGGCGCAAAGGAAGGCCGAATGGACAACGACCGCTCAGCAGAGCCCACGATCAGCGGAATAGGTACAACAGCGAGGGCCCTCGCTAATGTAACGACCTCCGACTGGTGGAGACGAAGATATACTGGACTTTCGGCGTCATACCGCAAGTGGGAACTCGGATATGCCATAGCCGAACCCCCAGAGCTCCGCCTCCCCCGCACGTCGCTCCACCGGCTCTTAGCCGCCCGAACGGCACATGGCGACTTTGCGCAGTATCACAGAAGGTTCGGCCATAGCGACGCTGAGCTTAACTGCCTCTGCGGATACAAGAAAACCCCTGAGCATTTTGTATTCTGTTGTAACAAGTAGTAGGCTTGGAATGATATTCAATTTAGCTAATAATCTTTTTAGGGTTCCTAAATCCTTTGAGTCTGACTTCTCTCAGGATTTGTAGGGAAATGTCCAGGTTTATATACAAGTTCAGATGCAAGGTGTGACAGCTCATTACGCATAAGAGTGTGACGAGACCTTATTCATCCAATATACCCGGAGTCTAGTCCGGAACCATTCTTCCGTACAACATTCTGTGAGATCTCCCAGCGCAAGTTCCACGCCTGGCCGGAGAAGCCAGACCGCCCGCCCAGCCGCCCCGAAGAAGGACGAAAGTACCTGAACGCGATAATGGCGCACCCGGAGCTGTTTGAGAACTTTCTCACGGTAACCCAGCATTTCACCCTTAACGCTCGTGCATCGCAAACCCGCGATCGGACAAGCTCGGGTGGCCCCAGTAAAGCTACGGCTCGCCGAACAGAACCGCCACTCCCCAACCGCTGTACAAGCGCTAACTCTAGGAACCGGCAGAAGCGAAACGCCCTCCGCATAAGGGAAGTAGTAGTCTACGTATGCGTAGAATGAGGAAGAGAGAAAAAGCGGAAACGCCTTTCCAAATGGAGGGAAAGGGCCGCAAGGACAAAGGGAAACGGCACTGCCTGGGGTACTAACCGGAGGGCAGGCGCCAGGAGTACCATCACGTATGGCATCGGGCCATACATGGGTGGCGCGCGGAGGAGGCCAAGCCTCCGACGCGGGCCCGTCGCTAATACCCTTCGGGAGGTCAGAATTAGCCATTCTATACAGAGACGTTAAACATTAAATAAATAAATAAATAAAAATAAATAAATAAATAAATAAAATAGAATAACTAGTTTCTAACCTCCCGAAGGGTATTGGCGACAGACCTGCGATGAAGGCAGGGCCTCCCCGCGCGCTTTCTGTGCATAGCCTATTGTTATATTTGATAGTATTTCTAGCATTCTATTCTTCAATCCTTACATTTAAATAATGCTATTTTCCGCTACTCTTATAATCCTTTTTCTTTTATTTGAAGGAGTGTCTTTATTTGCTTTTTTTTAAATCCTTTATATTTATAGGTTAGTACTTTCTATTGGTAAATTTATCTTTAATTATAATAGAACTTTAAGTATAGCTACTATTTTTTAAAAAGCGTATATATACATATAAAAAACACTTTAATTTGCTAATTCTTATATTAAAACAATACCTTTATATAATATATACACTAATTATATAAGGCGCAGTTTATTACTGTATAGTAGTTAAAGAATGGCAGTTTTGTTTCAGTAAGCTATAGTTTTACTAAAGATTATCCGAACTTATCAGATTGTTATATTTATTATACGCAGATGTTATCACGGCGCAACTACATGATCTGTAGTTGCCTTCGTGCCTCAGGCATAGACCATTAGCGTGCTCTGCTTCTTATAAGTAGGGCCTCACTCTTCTATAAACCTTCCACCTTTATGGTACAATATAAGTCTTTACCCATATTATAGTAGTTTGTACCATTATTATAAAGCTATTACAGCTTTATTTTAAATTAAATCCCACTAAAGTTATATCCCGATCGCGTTAATTGTACCTATTGCTGATCCGTTGCGCATTTTAGCCGCTATTTAGGAGCTTTGCAAGGTTATTTACGATTGCAAAAATGTTCTAAAGATGGCGACCAAGCAATTGCATCTAATCTATTCTCACAATTCTTTTTCCTAAACTATGTTCTTAACTCCATTGAAATCGATATCTTTTCATTCACAGATTTGTTTAACGATCCAAACGCTGTACATTTTGCAACTGCACAAGCTATATTTGAATCGATCGAATTGATTACAAGTTTACTGCAAACCCCAAGTCGCCACAATAGAAAACCT
>QKRW01000059.1:0-177282 GCA_003260565.1 Monilinia fructigena
AGACCCAAGAGCTCAACTTAGGTACGTGTCGTACGAGTCGCTAGTGAAGCACTGAGGCGCCTCTCCCGGCGGTCTCTCACAACTCTAGCTCTGTTGGGCAGCCTCCTCCGCCGTTGAGGGAGCGTCCTGCATTGAAGGGATTAGCCTTTGCTGTTATATCAAAAGAGTGAATGCGGGCTGTATGGCAATCCATTGGTGGAGTGCTAAAGGGCAGTTGTTACGTTAGATGCAGCCTTTGTATCGTCGTATAGAGTGTTTATTTATTTATTTATTTATTTTCGTTAGCGTCTCTAGTAGAATGGTAGTTCAAACCTCCGAAGGGTATGCGACGGGCTCGCGTCGTATAGAGTGTTGTGCCGCGCTCTATGGGTCGCGCCTCGATTGCTCCGAGGTGAACGGGGAGAAGGGTGGGAGGGGGGTAAAGGGGAAGGGGGGAGAGGGGGGAAGAGGGGGGAGAGGGTGTGCGCTGTCGAGCGTTGGGATGCCGTTAGGCTCTCGTTGCAAAACGTAAAGTATCGCGTTGTTGTGACAAAGCGCTCAAACTCTTGTGGAGAGCAAGAAGCCGTTTGTATATAGTCATGCCCTTCCCGGGCGGTTGTCGTGGGCGAACAGGTTTTAGCGGCCACGAGTTGGAACTCCTACCGAGATCACAGAAGACAAGTGCCCGGGTCTTAGCTTTACGCATGGACAGTGAGTCTCTGCGTCTTCTGCTTGAAACGTTTATGTAAGCCTCGAAGTCGCCATGCCTGGATCGCACGCAAGTGTCGATTGCAGAGTTGGCCTAGAGATTTGAGTTCCATAGGCTCCTTCAAAGCGTAGTCTAGTTGCCATTGCGATACCCCCTGACAACGTTGGCTCGTTTTTGCGCCACCATCCACGTTTGTTACGGAGCTGCCTCTAGGGTCACGTGAAGTGTCTAGAGATCTCTCGAGTGGTTTAGACTAGACTTCAAGTAGGATTCAATAAGGGTTGTAACTGGTTGCAATTCTCGTAACTTAGTAATGAAACTAATGATTGTTCTTGAGCACGAAGCTCTACATTGTAATGAAACCCATTCCCTATATAGACCTTCGTACTGAAGTCGACCACAGTCGACCGGCAAGTCGATCGATTAAGTCGATCGGCTTTTGATCACATGACACTTGTCCGTGATTCTATTTCCTAGCTTGTCTTTTCTTTGTCCTGGGGCTTAATCCCCTGGACATTACTAATCCTAGTGAGCCTTCTTGCTACGTGTTCTGTCTTCCTAGGACCTACGTCCTGGGAACTATGTTCTAGGTTCCTAGGGTATCCTATGACTAATACTATATACATGCCTGAGGCTTTCCTTGAGTGCCTAGGTCCCCGGTATACTGCAGCTGATCACTGAGGCCTTATACATTATAGCCTATAAGTCAGTGATTCTACAGCCTGTACTAATCCGTTGTAACAACGTTGTGGTATGCATGTTAAGCTACTATGTATATATCACTTCTACTTCGTAATTAGATTTACTTTAGATTAATTCGATCTACATAGTTAATTACATGCATTCTACTGGCCTACTCCTTCATTTTAATGATTTTTATAAGGATAGATTTATTGTAAATTAAATAGAAATATTACCTAGTATCTTAGCAATCTGCTGAAACTTTTGCGATTAGGAAAATATATTATTGCTTTTTATTTAACGAATCCAGATAAATCAACCCATTCGTTTAGATAGGTTTTAAGATTTATTACTTTAAGTTTTATTGTGTTTTCATTAGTATTGTTTTGAAACTCCTGGGAGCAAACACTGCTACCGGAGCGCGAGCGAAAGGCCAAGGGCGATGTCCTACACTCGGAAGGCGGCTAACCTGATCACCCAGCAGCGCCGGAATGGCGACGATCGCGACATAGTCTGGCTGGAGGTAAATGGCTTTCATATCGTCAATGTATACAGAGAGCCTAGCACTAGGCGAATAATCGATTATATAACCAGCATACAAGTCCCACCGAATTTTCTCATCGGAGGCGACTTCAATGCAAAGCACGATATGTTTGAGCCAGGAGTCGGGTCCTCCAATCAGGGCGCATCCTTAGCTGCCTGGTCCCTTAGTAGCGGAGCGGACTTCATCGGGGAGCCGGAGAGCCCACACACCGCGCTGGCCATACCATCGATCTAACCTTCTCGAACATCCCGTTCGCGGAAACTACGGTTAGACACGACCTGGACTGCGGTTCGGACCATTTCACTCTCGTAACACTGCTACCAGGGAGAGGCCAGGGAGCCGATGGCAACGCGGGCTACCGGGTTACGGAAGCAAATCTACCGAGGTTCGCGCACGCCATTAACTCTGGGATCTCACATTTGCCACAGCCGGCCGACGTGCTGGATACGCGCGACCTAGACGACATCGCTGCACTTTTGACTACTCTCTTCCAGAATGCGATCAAGGCAGTAGGGAAGCGCCCACAGGGTACGGCCAAATCGGCGCCCTGGTGGACGCCGGCGTGCGCTGAGCTACACGCCGGCTATGCGAGCGCACGCAGGCGGGCTGCGCCGGAGCAAGAACGCAAACGGCGCGACATGCTCTCGACGATACGGAATGCCAAACGTGACTATTGGCGCCGGGTTATCGACAGTGCAGCGGACGACGCCGACTTATATAAGGTAGTGGGGTGGCACAAGCTCGCCCCATCGCTTAAGGCCCCGCCGCTGATTGTGAACGGTGTAAGTATCGAGAGCACCAAAGAGAAAGCGGAAGCCCTGCTAGAAAAGGTACTGCACCGATACGACGATTCGGACGATCTGGAGTAACGATCCACTTGAAGCGGAAGGTCGGCGACCGATACTGCCGTGGACCACGGCTATCTCGCTCGAGGAGGTGGAAAAGAGTGTGATCGGCGTATCAAGCACTTCCCCAGGGGCGGATCGTGTTACTGTACGACTACTAAAGGCCTGCTGGCAGCATATTAGGGCGTTTATAAGAGACTTCTTCCAAAAGTGCCTTGAACTATCACACTTCCCATCCGAATGGAAGCTAGCGGAAGTGGGTAATGCTTCCAAAGATCGGAAAGAAGGATAGGTCGTCGGTACGCTCTTGGAGGCCGATCGCACTCCTTTCGTGCATCGGCAAGGGCCTTGAACGGCTTGTTGCTAGAAGGATCTCCTGGGCAGCGATACACTACGGGGTGATCAGCCCGCAACATGGCGGAGCCCTCCCCAAACGCTCAGCTGTGGATTTAGTAGCCTCCTTCGTTTACGATGTGGAATCGGCTTTCGCTCAGGGGAAGGAGGTGACGCTAGTTACACTGGACGTGCAGGGCGCGTTCGACGCACTGCTGCCCAGAAGGCTGCTTGAACGGATGCGGAAGCAGGGCTGGCCTGGGAAGCTACTCCGGCTAATCGGCTCGTTCTTGGCGGACCGCAAGGTTATGGTCCGGCTAGAGGGCACGTACACCGCGGAAATCGAAGACGCAATGCGGAACCCCACAGGGTTCGCCGTTATCCCCGATTCTGTATGTACTATACCTGGCTGAATTGCTGAATCAGGACCGCTCTCTACGCTTCGGGTATGCGGACGACATTGCTATCTACAGGGCTTCAAAGTCCGTGGAAAGCAATGTGACTATGCTAAAGCGCGACGTGCGCCAGGTTATGAGGTGGGGAGCTGAGAATAAGGTAGCCTTCGCGCCAGAGAAGCTGGAGATGATCCATCTTTCGCGAAAGCGGAACACAAATGCTCCCAGTATTAGAGTGTCACCAGAACTTACGATCACGCCAGTAACCGCAGTGGGCGACGAGCAACCGGCTTTGCGCTGGCTCGGCGTCTGGATAGACCGCAAGCTATCCTTTAAGAGGCACGTAGCCGAGCGCTCAACTAAAGCGCTGAAAGTTGCACGCCACATTAAAGGGCTAGCGGGTGTAAGGTTCGGACCACCTGCTGCGTCGTTAAGGAAGGCCGTAGTCACATGTGTACAGTCTCTCCTACTATATGGGTCGGAGGTCTGGTACGGCGGCAGGCGGAAGCCTAGCGCGTCGCATGGCTACAACCGCAACCGGCTGGTTAGCACGAGACTTGGCCCATTGATCGAGAAGACCAATAAAGTTATGGTTCTAGCAGCAAGAGGAGTCCTTCCTGCTTGGCGTACGGCGCCCACGGCAAGTGTTCTGCGAGACGCGGGACTACCGTCGGGTAGCACCGCCCTCGAGCACGCCCGCATACGCTTCGCGCTCCGGCTCAGGACGTTAGACGCCGCCACCCACTGGTGCGCCGGCTCGAAACCCCGATCCTACCCTGGCAGCGTGCAACGAAACTGCGCTGCGCGGATACGCTCATCCCGTACGCTCCCAGGCCAGTACTAGCCCAGCCACATTTCTCACCTGGCTGTAGGACTGATCCTACAGAGGGAAGTACAAAGGAAGCCGCAGCAGAGCAGTTTAATACGTGGTGGAGCCAGCTAAGCGACAACACTATCACCGTATTCTCGGACGGCTCTGAGCAGTACAAGGACGGTGCCAAGTTAGTAGGCTACGGATACGCCATATACCGCGGCCAATCGCTAGTTAGAAACAGGAAGCGGAGCGATAAACAGCATCTCCCACGTCTTTGACGCCGAAGCGATTGGAGCCCTCAAAGGTCTGCAATGCGCGCTGGAAATCCTTCGGCCCTTGGATGAGCATATATGGATGTGCATCGACAGCACTTCGGTGATCTGGTGTATGCGGGCTAACGCGTCCAATACTTCCCAGTGGCCTTCCTTGAATGCCATGCCCTCATAGACCAGTTCAAAGTCGGCATTAGATGGTCCCCAGGTCATATGGGCATCGAAGGCAATGAGACGGCTGACGAGCTGGCTGACGCTGGCGCGAACGAGGGTCGCATGGATGACGACCGTTCGGCAGAGCCCACAATCAGCGGAATAGGCACAACGGCAAGGGCCTTGCCGACGCTGCGACCTCTGATTGGTGGAGTCGGTGCCTTACAGGACTCTCAGCATCCTACCGCAAATGGGGACTCGGGTACTCTATAGCGGAGCCTCCAGAACTCCGCCTCCCTCGTACGCTGCTCCACCGGCTTCTAGCCGCCGAACGGCTCATGGCGACTTCGCGCAATACCATAGAAGATTCGGCCACCGACGCTGAGCTCAACTGCCTTTGCGGATACGCGAAAACTCCTGAGCATCTCGTGTTCTGTGAGATCTCCCAGCGCAAGTTCCATGCCTGGCCGGCCAAGCCGGAACGCCCACCTAGTCGCCCTAAAGAAGGACGGAGGTACATGAGCGCGCAATACTAGCGCACCCCAAGCTGTTCGAGGATTTTCTCACAGTGACGCAATATTTCGCCATCAACGCCGCGCACAACAAACGCGCGATCTGACAAGTCCGGGTGGTCCCCAACAGAGCTACGGCTTACCAAGACAAAACCGCCATTCTTTAACTGCTGTATAGCGATAGGCCGCGCCCTATATAATCAGCGCACGCATCATACAAAGGCACCGCCCTAATGTAAGAACCGGCAAACTAAAGTGCTCCCTATATGCACATACGCCTTCTAAGGACAGCAGCTATACTTAAAGATCTGCTACACTTAAAAGGTAAGCTAGCAAATAAAAAGCGCTAACCTATAAATATGTAGGATTTAGAAGAGAGCGAGCAGGGACGCTCCTCCAAATGGAGGGAGGAGGACTGCAGGAGTAGCGGGAAACGGCACTGTCTAGGTGTAGGGACTGGAGGACGGGGCGCTAGGAGTACCATCAAGTATAGCAACAGGCTATGCACGGGAGGCGCGCGGGAGGCCCTGCCTCCGTCGCGGGCCCGTCGCCAATACCCTTCGGGAGGTCAGAACTAGCCATTCTATACGGAGACGTTAAACTGTATATAAATAAATAAATAAATAAATAAATAAATAGTATTTGTTGAAAACATGGTTCACGTGAGTGCTAGAGCAGGGGGAGCTAGGCTTAATTGGGACTAGTAAGAGCTCTGGCTTATATCAGAGCTCTTACCACATAGCTAGCTTCAATACTGATGCGAGATATACCTTCTATTACCTACATTTTCTACTCTATGCTTCCCACTATATCCTGTAGAGAGTCATACTTTAAACAGTATTTATACTAAGTGTATTATTGAAATTAGGTTGGGGTAAACCTAAAAAGTTCTGTTAATTAATTGCTAATCCTAAAAAAGTTCATTTTAATTTAATATTAGAAAACTTTAATTTCTAATATTATCTTATTATTTCAGAATAATTTGTATTACGATTGTAAACCGATTACCTTAAACAAGGGGTACTATTACAGCGCCAACTATATAATCTGTAATTGCTTTTGTGCTTTAGGTATAAACTATTAGCATACTCTGCTTCTTATAAGTAAGGCCTCACTCTTCTATAAACCTTCCACCCTTATGGTACAATATAAGTCTTTACCTATACCATGACATTATTCTTATTCTAATAATTTATAATAAAGAAATTTTACACGAATTTTCGTATAAGTGTTACGGGAGCTGCCTCTAGGGTCACGTGGAAGTGTCTAGAGATCTCTCGAGGTGGTTTAGACTAGACTTTAAGTAGGAATTCAATAAGGTTATAACTGGTTGCAATTCTCGTAACTATAGTAATGAAACTAATGATTGTTCTTGAGCACGAAGCTCTACATTGTAATGAAACTCATTCCCTTATATAGATCTTCGTCTTACTTGGACAGCTGGGACAGCCGGTCGTTTCTGGAGCGCTGTCGTTCCTGAGCTGTCCATCACGGGACACTAATCCCGTGACTCTTGGTGTCCTAGCTTATTCTTTTGTCCTGGGGCTAATCCCCTGGGACATTATTAATTCTAGTGAAGCCTTCTTGCTTACTGTGTTCTGTCTTTCCTAGGACCTACTGTCCTGGGAACTATGTTCTAGGTTTCTAGGGTATCCTATGACTAATGCTATATACATGCCTGAGGCTTTCCTTGGGTGCCTAGTGTCCCCCGGTATACTGCAGCTGAATTACTGAGGCTTATAATACCATTATAGCCTATAAGTCAGTGATTCTACAGCCTGTTACTAATCCGTTGTAACAATAAGTTTTGTATCTGAAGCGCTGATGACAGTAATACAATGAATACTGGTTAGAATTATTTGGGGATAGTTGTAATCAGTTTGTTTTAATGACTGTGATCTAGAACGATAGCGAAAGGGTCGTGTTTCCAAGAAAAAGTTTCCTTCGAAATTTATTAAGAAGGATTGGTATATACTTTAAAAGATATCATCAGTCGAAATTCCGAATCTGTAAACATAATGTGTATCAAGCTGGTCATACATCATAATGGTAACGAACTCATTGTTGTATGATTTATTTGACACACACACACACACATATATATATATATATATATTGGATTGTGGAAACTTCTATCACGCTGAGTGGTGGGTTTCCTCGATTCATTAAACGTGCAATTGGTTTTAATACTCAATTCTGTATAGACTTGAATGTATTCAAAGCATTATCGTAGCCATTCTGGTGAAATCTCAGTTCTCAATATATTGGGTGATAGTGTATACACGTCGCTTCCCTTTACTTTTAAACGAAACCAACCCCTTTTAATTATAGCAAGCAAGCGATTATCACAATAGTTTTCCGATTATGAAAATGTTATACATCTTTTAACAATGAAAGCACGAGATTACTTCCCTCTTGAGATTGAGAAGAATGATGTATGTATCATAGATCTCTATATACTACAACCATCAGAAAGCCGTTGTACTTTCGCTTCATCTCAGCTAATCTATCGCCATGTCAACGCTTTCAACGCTTCACCGGAAAAACTCCATCTCGTTCGACCTGCCATGGTTTCATTCGAATTACATACATTCGTGTATTCAAAGCTCACGCCTCCAAGGTTAATCCATGCTTTACGGACTGTGGGCCTTTTGATAACAAAACCTATGCCAATCACCCGTCACATTTTAGTCAAGAGTTTAAATGCGCCAAAGTCGATGTCGCTATTGGTTAATTGTATCATGTAAAAATCAAGTTACCTGTTGACTGGTAACGTATATTTTGTATTAGACAGAATAGCGAGTAGCCATTTGATGCTCAATTATCCCCTAATGAAAATAGTTGAATATAATGGTGACACGATATAACTAATTGATTTTGATTTCTCTGACTTTGAAGGACTGGCTGCACGATATCTTGCACCCCTCAAGAAGCAAGTACATATCGACGATGAGATGAATTACCAATTTTTGAGCTTGTTATCGATCTTATTTTCGATATGATATGAAACAGAAAAGACACCTCACCTTGGTTGATATCCACTTGCTCAATTATAGCACTTAGAGTAGAACTCTATTACAAAGAATTGAACCTTCGCCCCATCTTAGAAATTCTCAGACAAAAACAAAGAATCAATTGCACATAATACTTCTGCTCTTGCACGCAAATCAGAACTCTGATCTATACAATCATTGCCTTAGATTGAAGAACAGAATCAAACGTTGAAATGGCAGACAAATCAGACCCCAATTTCTATACTACCCCATATGCCATTACCAAAAATATCCGCCGAGATCCTTATTGGGCCATTGATTCCAAGAATCCAGCAAATAAGCAATCGGGAAAGATTATTATAATCACAGGAGCTAGTTCTGGTATCGGAGCTGTAAGTATTTTCCCACCATATTCTAGTAAAGCGCCTCTCATTCTTTACCACCCTTATCAAATACCATTTTCTGATACCAAATCAGGCCGCAGCAAAAGTTTGGACCGAAGCCCATGCATCCGGTATTGTGCTTGCAGCTCGTAGAGTAGCAGCTATCGATTCCCTCATTGAGAAGCTCCAGCCAATCAGTCCAGGTACGAAATTCCTTAGAGTGAAAGTCGATATTGTGAATGAAGATGATGTCAAGAATCTTTTTCAAGTGGTTCAAGAACAATTCGGAAGACCTGCGGATGTACTATTGAACAATGCAGGTCTTCTGCAAGATGGTTTCATTGGGGAGACAGAACCTAGTACCTGGTGGAAAGGAATTGTGAGTTTGCTTGCTTGAAACCCATATTTGAATTGTCGAGATGAGAGTAATAGCTGACTTCTCACGATCAACAGGAAACCAACCTTAAAGGCCTTTACCAAATGACCCATCACTATATTCAGTCTCAGCCCTCCCCTTCACAACCAATTGGTACCATAATCTCTGTATCTTCAGGTCGGGCTGGTTTTACCTCTCCCCGCGGATCCGCTTACAATATCTCTAAACTCGCCGAAGAAAGGTTATATGAGCACTTACATATTGAATATCCTACTCTGCGCGTCTTTACCACAATGCCAGGAATCGTACCTACAGATATGGTTTCAGCCGCCTTCAAACCATACGCTCTGGATCACGCCGATTTAACTGGTATGTTGGCGCTTTATCTGGTACAAGAGAGAGCGGATTATTTGAGAGGTGGATGGTGGCGGTTAATTGGGATGTTGAGGAGTTGGAGGAGTATAAGGAAGAGATTGTGGAAGGAAATTTGTTGAAGACTAGTTGGCTTCCTATTCTGCCGTTGAATGGTGGCAAGAAGCTGAGTGGTGTGAGATCTCAAGCTTAAGTTTGATGAGGCAAAGTTGAGGGGACAAAATATCTTGTTGATCATAAGACATATGAAAAGATGAATTCCAGATTTCAATCATTCTTTTAATGGAGATCGAATCAGATCTAAACGAAATTTCTTGAAAATACTTAAAAATTCAAAATAAATGCTATTTATTATTCGAGGTCTCAGTCCAATTATCCCCCCCACCAAACCCTGTAGTAACAGGCATTCTAATGTACCGCCGATCACACAAGCGAATACGAATGAGACACTGAAGAAGATGATGATAACTAAGGTTGAGGCGGGGATTGAAGACTTCATAACATTCTCTTATCCCCCTTCATCATAACTTTCAAATACAAGTTATAAATCAAATTCACAATGGACAGCAATGATCCACCTCCACCATATACCTCTCGCCCACCTTCTTATACGGAAAGAAGCTCACTGCTAGACTTCCATCTGCCCACCGAGCCTCGTCCATATCGAAGCCCCGTCACTCGGCTTGAAGATGCACCTCGCTCTCATGCTGCGAGCTGCATATCAATACTCATCATTCTACTGATCATTGGGTTCTATATCATACTTTCTACCATCGTTTTCTTGAGTATATTCTGCCCAGAAATTGGACCTTGGTAAATCTTCGATCCCACATCTGCCCTCATGTTTGAAATCTCCTCTGGAGTTAGTATGCTCAAGAAGGTATCACCTAAGAGTTTTGAGAGGGTCTTCTGATATGAACATTGAGACTTTGAAAGCTACAAGGTATTATACCTATAGCAATCATCTTACTATACGCACTACGTATAGTAAGCGGGCACGAGTCCCCAGTATTAGTTTTCACTTAGTCCATTGTTAAAATTCCTATTTTTGTACTTTGAAAGTTATCCGCTAGACCATTTGGCCTAGCCGTCCTATATAGTCATAGACTGAAGGTGGACGTTAATTAAATCAATCAATCAATCAATCAACCTATAGCAATAACAAATATCAAGACCTTTCACGACGAGACTAATGAACAAACCATTCAAACGATCATTCAAATGATTAAAAACGATGATCAATTTGATTATGCCTTGTTTGCAATTTAGACTCCTTCACAACAAACCCATCAGGTCACACTGAACTATGGTGTCCAATCATGTGTATGTCTACCCTGTTTATCTACCTGCAAGAGGTCGCATTCACGAGACCATTAGTCGCGAGGGGCGCAATAATCAAACAAAACATTACCACTTTATCTCATTCCATTCACTTGTTTTCCACTACTTGTGAATATCCAGCCTTGACTAGTAGGAGTTAGTATATTCATCCGCTGGAGCAGTAACTTTGCCCTAGATCTGACTTCACGACCTCAACTCAACTCGACTCGAACTCAACGTAAATAAATTGCGATAAAATCGAAGCAATCATGCCAAACAGAACTTACAAATCATCACCACCGCCGCCATATACCTCTCAAGCTCCCCCACAATATTTTGAGACCTCACCCCTCATTTCAATTTCCCTTGAATATCCTCGATCAGATTATAGGAATGAGCGAGATAAAAGCGAAAAAGATTTTCTTGGCAACATTGCTCGCCCTCGCTGCAGCACTATTAACCGCAGGAATCATTGTTTTGTCATGCGATTTTCTCATCTTCAATTAATTCTCCGCATCGGGAGATTAAAATCGTGGATATCAAGGTTGGGATTGTTGGTGCTGGACCAGCGGGCATTGCTGCGGCGCGAGGTGTGAGAAATGAAATTCTTACGCATGCGGCAATATTGAGAGACCAGAATTTGGATCTCCATGTCGAAATCATCATTTATGAGGAGAAGACTAGAATTGGAGGAAGGATGACTATTGAGGATACAAGTCCCATGGTGATTGAGATAGAGGATGTAGCTGGGGGAGCATTTGATGCAGATCTGTTGAAAACTATTGGTGGTGTAGTGGGGGAGAAACAAGAGAGTATTACTTCTCAGGATGAGGAGCTAGGGGTGGGAAAGGTTGCTTTGTATGTTTCTTTCTCCTTTTTTATAATGGGTATCCATAATTTACTAAACATTCATATGGGGGAGGCCAGAAGGATAATTTACTGATATTCACAGTTTCGATCCAACGCGTATAATAGCTGAAACTTATCGACCTTATACTACTACAACCCTGGAGCCACCACCTATCCCTCCTGATACAATACGGTGCCTCCATTTGGCGTGCACCCAAGGTTTCCAATTGGCACTATGAATCATTTCAAATACATTCCTCCGTACCATGAACAAAACAAATTCCCTGTCAGGATCTGTTCAAGAAATTATTCGTGACATGTCAAAGCGGTAATACATGGGTACCGTTCAGCATACCTGCCAGTGACAGATTGGAAATGAATGGAATAGGGGACAACTATGTACGAGATATATTAGCACCTCAAGTAAGACGCCATACTGGACAATCAATTGAAGACTTGAGTGATCTAGCACTAAGTATGGCTCTTGAACGAGAAGAGACTGGTTGTCAGAAGCCTGCAAATAGTGGAGTGTTACGGATGATGATGGAGGATGCATTGAAGGATAGTGGAGCAAAACTCCGTGTCTCATCAAAAGTAACCAAAGCTCGATGGGAAGAGATCACAGAAGGTTATGAGAATTGGATTTTGCAGTGGGAAGATGTCATTGACCACGAAGTACCGCCTAACGCTGAAGTTTTTGACAAGATAATTATCGCTTCACCGTCTAATTATTCCAGGCTATTAGGTTATACGGACAACCAGGAACAATTCACCAGTTATGATATTGAGCATGCCATCGAATACCAGCCATTGTACATTACATTCTTCTTAGCTCCCTCTCCAATTTCTTCTTCCTTTCTCAAGTCCGGATCTTCACTGCCCGCTCAACTTCTACCTATCATCAATTCTCATGATCACAAGGACCCAACCTTCGATTCCATAATCGAACTTTCACTTCTGCGATCCATCGTTGGATATGACAATTCCACGAAATACATGTACCGACTTTTTCTCTTCTCAAACCCGTCTCTAACATCTCGTTGGTGACTTCTCTGGGGCTCACGGAAGACATCACAGAGAGCTGGACGCAACACAAGATCCCATATGCATATCCATCAATGCAAGCTTTGCTCCCGAAAGAGATAAAGGGAGATTTCCAACTGGGCAAGACAAGAACTGGACGACAAATGGGGCAGAGGGTCCACTGGGTAGTTCGGTAGAGCTGGCATGGACTGTAGGTGAGAACGTGGGGAGATTAGCAGGTCGTGATATTGCGATGGGAGCATCAAAACACCATCCAGTCTAAGTAGAAGGTAATTCAAAATGGCAATTAAATTGTTTTTTCAGTTCCAGTACTGGGTTTTATATCTCACTAGGGCGTAAAGTTGTATCTGGATCACCGCGACTTCGCCAAATATCATGTAGCTATTCATGACTGTGAGAAGTATTAGTGGACCTTCAAATTCATCTTCATTAACTGCTGGTCATACTTATATCAATACGGATCTTCACCCCCATAATCTCTCATTTACATACCAATGGGCTTTTCGTCTAGAGAAACATGATGCTTTGCCTCCACCTACGACTAAAGCTCTAAATCCCTCTTACTCAACCCTTCCGAAACTCGAGTGCTAATTCCGTAGCCAGCTAGCGTTACCATACTATAAAAATACAAATAGTCATCAATACTTACGGGACTACATCATAACATTGCCGGGATAGGCCAAAATATGATGAAAGCATCAACTGCCATTTGAGCCGCTCTAAATGTACTGACACAGCACCAAAGTTGTGTTGGTCCGGATGCTGAGATCTATCATCTTTATCTATCACCATATCTCGAATTTCACGCAACAAACATGATATATTTATCAATTTGATTTGAACCACCAAGCTTTGCTATCTTAGGTGCCAGCAACGCAATATGCAGATTTGAAACCTGACGTCCGATATTACTTGAAAATACGAGCAACGGATCTAGAAAGAGTTTATCCAAACCAACTACTTCACAGTATCAATGGACTTTTCCTGACCACCCGAAAATTTAGATCAAACATTGGGTCAAATATGAGTACCCCAGGTCTCTTGAAAGCTCCCTCGTCCTCAAAGACCATCTCACTATAGAAATCATAATCGATTTCTCTCATGAGTAATGCTCAATAGTTCCAAGTGCTATCGTAGGAGAGCAAAATGTACTGTAGATAGTAGTCATATTTGTTGATAGGTCAAATATGAATACAATCAAATCTGATTGTAGAACATGGTAGCTATAGGTTTAGAAATTTGTGACTCACAGCACACATATATATATCTACTTCCATGTGAATGAAGACCATGATCTGAAAGTAGTGATATCATCGATATCATCATTATATGGTCAAAGGGAAAATGTAGTTAATGGCATGGATGACGGTGTACATGTGTATATCACGGTGGGTTGTGGTGATGTTATTTAGAAGGATGAGAAAGGTTTAAATTTGGCCTTGGGATGCTTCAACTTGACTGAAAACTGGTTTCAACAAGATTCTAGCCTCGGCTACAAGGCTAGAGTAACCTTAACCTTAAGGTCTGCCGGAGCAACAAACATCAATAGCTTCGGACAAGGCTAAACTCAAATTCCTATCTTCTTATCATTATCATCAAAGCCCATTCTCATTTATAATTTATATCTTCATTTATCATAAAGAAGATGAACAAGCTTCAAACTTACAACAATCATGGCTCACACAACAAGAGAAAACGTCGAGATCTTAGTTCATACATCAGCACCAAGTCGAGGCCAAGATGATGCTAGATACAGAGCTTTCGCAAGAGCTTATTTGAATTTTGAGTATGCGACAAATCTACAGTTACGAGAAGACCCTCAAGCTATAAGAGAGAACGGGGAAGAATTGGATGTTCAATCACAAGAGAAATCGCTACAATCGACGCAAGAATACGACGAAAATGCGTCGTATTGTCTACCAACCCAAGATTCAGAGACGAATTCGGGGGCATACAAGAATGAGATTACGGAAGAGGAATTATCCGGCCTTATGGAATCGCCTCAACTCTCCTTTCGAAGTGTTCTAGATAATCGGAATTCTCCAATATTTCGAACACGAAGCCGGACTGCAGTGTACGCGGTGATGCAACCTGGATATCAAATGCCGCGGCCGAGTCAATTTAGAAGCTCATTGTCATCCCAAAGACAACTATCCAGTGTGATTGAAGATTCTTTGCCTGTGAACAATAGGATTCTTCGCGAATTCTCATCTCCAACTCGAATTTTGGAACATCATCTACAACAAGGGCAAAGCACACAGGGCTATCCTGATATGAGTAGAATATCACAGATCACAGATGAGAGTAGCTTGAGCATTGAGGTACCTCAAGCTATGCCAGTTTCTAGTTCTCGCAGGGATGAAGCTCGTGTCAATCTACAAGTTGCTTCTTCACTGTCATCCAGAAGTTACCAGCCAATTTCTCCTCGCCGGCAGAATCAAACCAGGTATCGACATGTATCTCCAATATCGAGTCCCCTTGCAGATACTCCTTACCCCATGAACTCTGATTGTTTCAATATCTCGACAACCTTTGGACCTCCTGTGGATACTTTGAATCGACATGCAATTCAGAATAAGGAGACGGAAGGTACAGTGGGATTTCCAAGTGAAGACATCAATTCGGCTAGAATTTCAAAGAATGGGCCAGTATCTGGTACACCTGAAATACCAGAAACATTTAGTGCTTTACCTAGACACACGAATAGCAAGCGACGGCGAGTCGAGTTCCCATCATCGATAGACAAAAGTCCCAGGAGGGTAAAGTTGATAATATCTGATACTATGGCTGAGAGATCTTCGGCGTCTCTTCCTCCCCCTCAAATGCGTTCTACTTCTCATTCCCCGGAGGCTCCTCTCATCTTAATCCCTATACCTCCGATGTCAAGTTCACCTTCTCCGGACTCTATGGCGACATGCACAATTCCACAGTCTATCCCTCCAACTTCGTCCGAGGACCTTACACCAGCTAAACTTATCACGCCTTCACTGGAATTGCTGAGTTCAATACCCGGCTTATCGAAAGTATTCAATCCCACTTCACAGACTCGTGCCTGTATCCCTTTTGAGCGTGGATATTGGCTTATAGATACACGAGCATTGGATCGTAAGGAACTTCTCTGGTCTTACCTTTTAACGCACATCTCAGGAGGGCATTCAGGATGGGGGTATCGGCCGAAAGGTCAAAGGATTGGAACAGTATCAGGGTTAATTGCTGGGGTGGAGTGATTAAGGAAATATACCTCTTACTTTACATTGGTTGTGACGGAAAGATGAAAGGCAAGTATGCGTGTTGGAAAGATGGCGACGGAGAAACCGTAATTTCCTGGACTTAGGCATCATTTCCGGCGTTGAACTTGGATATGCTTAGGGATCTTATAAGGTGTGATCATTTGACGGTTGATTGATTGATTGATTGATTGAATTTATTAACGTCCGTTTTCAGTCCACGACTATATAGGACGGCTAGGCCCGAAGGCCTAGCAGGTAACTTTTCAATTGAAAATAATCTAATTGGGGGGAAGTGAAAACAAATGCTGGGGACCAGTGCCCACTTCATTTGATGGTTAGGGTACTGATATGATCAATAATTGGCCACAAAGAAGAAACATGTTACAGCATTGGCACACGTGAACATACTCAACCTCCACAATTCTCAAACTAACTAATTAGCTGTGATTTCCAAACTTCAAGAAGGTCTCCGATATTTCTAGAATTAATGCTATCTACCTTGAATAAGGATAGACTAGTAAATACTAGTCAGTACTAGTAACTCATCGATATCTTTATGTTTATGTTTACTAACCTCACTGATAGTTGTTTGCAAGTGGCACGTTTCTCAGAGCTGAGAGCAATTTGGGTGTGGAAGACTGGGGCCTGCCCTGTACCACAGAACTGAGATTACTGTAAAGTACTGGACTACTGCAAATCATCAATCCACTTGGTCTTTTAACTCGTATTGATGTAGTTGATGATAAAGAATGACTTTGAATTTCAAGAATGCAAGCTTGCGTCGTCATATTTTATTTTATTTATTTATTTATTTATATTAATTAACGTCTGTTTTGGACCTCCCTAAGGGTATTTAGACGTGCTAAGATAAGGAACTATTTGAGCGGCGTGATCGTCGCGACCGAATTTAGCAATTTAACTTCAATGCCAGGGGCTGTTCGCTCCTCTACAGGTGCGATCCTCTTCTGTTTCCAGAAGGGTACGTCTGATCCGGGTTGTTGTTAAGGTAGAGCTTGGTTCCCGGGTGGATAGGCTCGTTGTGGGCTCCTGATCCCTATGACGGAGGAGAAGAAGCGAGAGTGGGTTGCTATTTTGTTTAGCCGAGCAGCAAGGCTCTTGTATTGTATCTTGGGTTTGCGGTTTTTAGAGGTGAGGTGTGTTTGAGTGATCAGTTGAGTGATAAGTTTATAAGGGGGGGGGGGGGGGGCGGGCTTTGTTGAAAAGATGATTCCTTCCTGAGGGTCCTTTAGTAGTTAGGACAGATCTGAGTGTAAAACTCTGAGTCGGTAATCAGCTGAGTGAGCTTGCTAGGTGTATGTATAAGTTTCTTGATGTATGTGATCGCCTGCTTGTTAGATTGCATTTCTACAGGGGCAAGAGGCCAGTCTGAACGCTTTAGATTGTTTATTGTGCACTTAAAGAAGTGATATGGTTCCTTTGCACTGCCACATGAGCATTCCAGCTTGTTGTTTTGATGATCAAATCGCTGATGGTAAGCGGCGTAGTCGCCATGGCCTGTTTTCATAGCTAGCAGTCGGTGCAGGACTGCTCTTGGTAGTGTTAGTTCCTTGGGCTCCTTTGTGTTGTATTTAGGAGACCACTCCTTGTAGCCAGCGGAGAGAGAGGTCTTCATCTCTTCCCACCAGTTAGTCTCTGCGTATAGGCGCTTCTGGCGGACGATCGTTCGAACCCCGCTGATTGTTGGCAGCTTGTCGATTGCCTGGTCCATGGGCCCAGTTGCGCCTGCGTTTGCTAAGCGATCTGCTTCCTCATTGCCTTCAATCTCCATATGTCCAGGAGACCACTTTATCCTGATATCGAGTTGTTTCATCGCTTTGTGACACTTGTGGAAGGCCCATTGCGTTGTAGGCGGTGCGTTTCCGCGTATGCCCCAGATGACTGATGTGCTGTCGATACACATCCAGATCCGGCTGTTCGGGGAATCTTTAAGCGTAGTAATTAGGTGCTCCAATCCGCGCCATGCTCCTATCGCTTCTGCATCGAATACATGTGAGTCGCTTCGGATCTGCTTAAATCCGGACGCTATTTGAGTGCCGTTGCGATATATTGCATATCCGTAGCCAACACAATGTTTGCGATCAATGGTTTGTTCTGATCCGTCGGAGAAGATCGTGTAGTCCTCGGGTGGGAGTTGTCGCCACCACTCTTTGAAGGCTTGAGCTGCTTCTTCTTTGGTTAGTCCTTCCGTTGGATCCGTTCTGCAGCCAATCGAGAAGTGCGGGCGGAGCAGCTTCGAGCGTTGAGTCTCTGGGATGAGAAGGCCGAGCCGCTGGATTCTTGTAAGAGGCCCTCTTGTTGAGCCTGCTCCTCGTCCACGTTTTCGTATTACCGGCTTCAAACGATTCACTAGCAAGTGCTGATTGTCGATCGTTTTTTAAACGGAGTGCGAATCGCAGCTTGGCGTGTTCTAATGCGACTATCCCCGATGGCAGGCCTGCTTCTTTGATAAGAGCTGCGATCGGTGTAGTCTTATATACTGGGATCGCTCCTCTTGCAGCGGTATTGATCACTCTATTGATGCAACGAAGATGGCCTTTTATGCCTGCGCTTATGCTTGGATCGCTTTGGCCTAGGCCAGGCTTATGTTTACCAGCGTACCATACTTCCGTGCCGAATAGTGCTACTGGGAGGACGCAGGTGATCACTGCTTTTCTTAGAGAGGAAGCTGGCGGCCCATGTATAGTGCGAGCGATCGACCTGATGTGTGAGGCTACTTTCATGGCTTTCGCTGTGCGTGTTTTGACGTGTTGTAGGAACGAGAGCCGGCGATCGAAGAAGACGCCCAGCCATCTCAGAGTGGGCTGAGCGCTTCCGCTCGTTGCAATCGGTACTGGAGTGATTATCAGATCTGGATTCACTACCAATGGTGGATTAGTGGAATCATGTTGTCTGGTAATATGGAGTAGTTCGAACTTCTCAGGAGCGAATAGGATTCTGTTCTCCTTGCCCCATCTGATGATCTGCCGTACTCGTCGTTGCAGGATCCTAGCATTCGTAGAGAGATGCTTGGAAGAGTGGTAGATCGCGATGTCGTCCGCGTAGCCGAAGCGGAATTTCGTATCTCGATTGAGGAGCTCAGCAAGATAGAGCATATAGAGTATAGGTGATAGTGGGGACCCCTGAGGGGTGCCGCATGCTACTGGATAGTCCTCTGTTGTAATGCCTTCGAGTCTCACTCTGACTTTTCTGTTTGTGAGGAATGAGTCTATCAGCTTGAGTAGCGAAGTTGGCCATCCTTGTTTGATCATTCGGCTCAGGAGTCGGCGCTTCAAAAGAGCATCGAAAGCTCCCTGTACATCCATAGTAACAATCGAAACCACGTTGCCAGTTGCTAGTGCGAGCTCCGCGTCGTGAGTGAAGGCAGCTGCTAGATCTGTCCCTGATCTTCTGGGGAGCGCTCCGCAGTGTTGTGGGCTGATTACTTTATGTCTTAGAGCTGTCCAAGATATTTGACTGGCTATATACCGTTCGAGGCCCTTGCCGATGCAGGAGATCAGGGCTATCGGTCGCCACGACCGCGGTGACGTTTTGTCTTTCTTGCCCACCTTGGGGATCATTACTACCTCCGCTAGCTTCCATCCTTCTGGGTAATAGTTTAGAGCTAAACACGATGCAAATATCTCCCGGATCAGTGATTTGACGCTCGGCCAGCACGCTTTGAGGAGGCGCACTGTAGCTCGATCCACTCCTGGGGCAGTGCACGAAGCTCCTATGACATGCTTTTCCACCTCTTCAGCCGAGATCGTTCTTTTCCAGGGGAGGGTCCCCTTGTGTACTTGGTTGCGTAGCGGATCGTTTGGTAGATCGTCGTCCGCCTTGAACCGATCCAGAACCGCTGTAAATAGAGCCTCCGCCTTCTCTCTTGTGTCGCAGATTTCCCGCTCACCAATTATAAGGGAGGGGGATTTCGCATTGCTTTCGGGGGTCAGCTTGTGCCATCCCATGATCCGGTAGAGCTCTTTATCGTCCTTGACCCCATCTAAGCGCATTGCCCAATAGGATCTCTTGGCTTGTCGCACTACTCTTTGTAACAAGTGTGTAGCATTGGTTTTTCTTTCCGAGTCTGTTCCCCTCTGTGCTGCTATATGTGCTCGGTGAGCTTCTCTGCACTCGTCCGTCCACCATGGCGAAGCTTTCCCTGCCTTTCGGTCAATCTTACCGACTACCCGGATCGACCTGTCTAGCGCACTCGCAAGCTCACAGACGTGGGTTTCGATCTCAGTTGTAGTCTGGATGTCTACATTGTTGAGGTGGGCTAGCTGATTGGCCATTAGTCCATCCAATCTAGGCAGATCCGCCTCCTTTATCCGGTAGTGGTACTGATCCCACTCTGTTGTTCCGCGGTTCGCTAGGCTGGTGACCTGAGTGGCATGATCAGATCCACAGTGGAGTTCTTCCAGTATCTCTGTGTAGGCGAACGGTATATTGGAGAAGGTCAGGTCTATCACATGCCCTCTTGCGTGGGTGGGTATGCCTGGAGTACCTATAAACTCCATGTCCTGCTCGTTCGCCCATGTTGCGAGCTGCGCCCCTTGATTGACTGCGATCACCCCCGGTTCCCACAGCTCGTGCTTTGCGTTAAAGTCCCCTCCTATGATCGTACGCTCATTTGGGATCAAGTGTGTGATATAATTAATAATATCCAGAGTGCACGGAGCTCTGTAGACATTCAGGATCGAGTATCCATTGACTCGTATCCAGAGTAGGTCTCTGTTTTCGAGTCGACCCATTTGCTCTACTTTCAAGTGCGCACCTTTTCGTATATATGTCATGACCCGAGGGCCTTGCTCGTTCTCCTCCAAGTCTCCTCGGAGGTTCCAGTTATCGATCGGCTGATATCGATCGTATGCATTGTGATTTTGTGTTGTTGAATTCCAGTATAGTCTTGGCTCCTGTAAACAAATAACATCCAACTGAGCCTCAGCTGCTAGTTGTAATAGTGTGATATGATTCGCATGTCCCCGGCCTACATTCGCCCAAGCGATAGTGAGGCCTTTGTTCCCCTGAGTGTGCTCATCGATTGTGCTACTCATAGAGAGGATCTAGATACGGTGTCTACCGTTATAGAGGTCTCTGCATCGCTCATCTCCAGATCTATTGGAGTGAAGGCTTTTTCTGCCAAGGATTCTACATTGAGATTCCGCTGGTTTTGGCTACGAGCTGGGCGTGTGCGTAGTACGGTTGATGCGATCGGCAGACTTGTACTGAGCCTGCGTGGGCGTTTGCTGAGGCGTTCATTCTCATACGCTGTGATCCTCGCCCCCGGAGTGACCGGGGTTTCTGCGATTGTTACTCTAGGAGGCAGAGGTGATTCAGGGGTGTGATCCGCCTCGTCTGCACCTGCTCTGTGCAGCATCTCATAGTCTTTTTCTGCCAACAGCTCTGACTGCGGCCAGTTCCTTTGCGGTCAGAACGATCCGTCGTTTAGCATAGACCCTAGGAGCAGCTGGGCAGTTGGAATGGCCAGCGCGGAAGGGCCCATGGCAATTGGCGCATTGAGCTGCTCTAGTACATTGTTGGTGTACGAGTCTGCCCTCGTGCTCAGTGTTTAGTTTACCGCATGTCGAGCATCGTGGGGCTCTATTGCAGGTGAAGGGGTTGCAGTACCCTAGGCAGCCGGTGCTGTGAAGTTGAATTTCCCGGGGTTTGTCTAAAAGAACCGAGTAGGAGCTGCTATTGAACAATCGAAACCGCGATACTGCAGTGTTGAAGCCAACGATCCAGGTGGCTCTTTTAGTGATCGGGTTGACCCCGCTGCGTGCCAGTCGGTAGTTGATTGGCTGCTTGCCAGTTTGAGCTGTGATCTCCTCCTTGATAAGCTCAGTAGGCATGGGAGCAGGAGCGCCCTCGATATGATAAAAATCGTGAGGTACTTGTGGAACTGCATACATGAACCACTTCTCTAATCTGCGCATGCTTGTTGCATGGAGGGTTTTAAGTATCCGCTCTACATTTTCTGTCTTCATGATCTCCTCCCGACTAGCACTAGAGCTGCACCTTAATGTCCAGCCTGTATTGTTCCTTTGAAGAAAGGGGATCTCTGTTAGTGTGATGCCGGTGACTGCCTTTTTTATTCTGAGTCTTAGCAGGAAGGGGCTAGTCTCTGAGAGCAGAGCTTCCCCACCAGCTATTATAAGGATCGTTTTCTCGATCCGATCATTCTCCCTTTTGAGTCTACGTGCTTCGGAGCGTTCAGTATTCGTGCTTCCACTCGGAGCAGGGTGTACTGTGTTGGTGGGGCCTGTGGTGGGGCTTGCTGCCTCAGGCCTCGTCTGAGTTTTCAGTGCATCCGTGTAGGTCTTCTGCGTATTGTTTATTGGGTGTAGTTGCTCCGTTGCGAGCTTTCTCCCTTGATCAGGAGTGGTCTTTGTTATTCCCAGCAGAGCCGAGATGATCGTGCTCTTAATGCTCGCAGCGAGGTTGCGTTGTTGACCTTGGAACCCTTGTGCAAGCTTATCCGCTAACACTGCGAACGCCTCGATCACCTCCCGTCTTTCCCTTTCTGTCTTATCGATCCTCCCGAATCGTTCCTTGATTGCACCGAGGGCAGAGCCTGTAAGCGATCCTATAATTGGTGGAGGGGCAATGCTTGCCCCTGGGGTAATGGTGCTTGGTTGAGGGGGGGTCGCCTCTTGGGTTGAGGAGCCGCTCGGCGCGCCGGGGGCGCGCATCACCAGCGGCATGATGGGAGTCTCCTGTGAGGCCCCTAGGTATAGTTGAGTCGTGTCTGATTTGTGTGTATGACACAAAAGCTTATAAAGCTACTATAAACCTTTTTCAAAATATTCAGTAAATTGCTTAATGACTCTGTACAGTAAGTAGTAAGTACAAATGGTTTATTTAATCATATAATCCATACACATATACATACATATATACATATATGAAGAGTTTGTCTCGGTGCTGTACGAACATAATTAATAACTTTTTTTTTATAAAATCGCAAAAACCTTAAATCTTCTTATGGTAGTTAATAATTATATACTAAATCTATAATTTAACTTTTTTTATTATAATATTTCGATATTGATAAAGTTATAAATACGAAAAATGGCCATTTTTAGTAGTAAAAGTAGCCGGAATGGAGGGGGGGGGCCGGAAAGTAGAGTAGTGGACTTAATATAGTAGTAAAAGTTCTATATAATGGTTATGATTTGTAACATCCATGGATACACTTATTATTTCAACTTAATAATTAGCTTAATAACAAGCTTAATAACTAACTTAGTCAATAGAGGCTTATGTTTATATCGGGCCTTGCCTGAATTCTATATGTTTTTTTATACAACTCAAAACCTCACGTGCTTTACAATTGCGGTGAAGCCCGGATATTTGTTTGTCATCATGGCTAAACGAGCCTATGGCGTCAAGGAGACACCCTAGAAATGTGGCTGGTTTTATTGGGGATAAGCGGAGCTTTCAGGTTCCGATGAGGCTAGAAAGCCCATAGCACCGCCACGAAAACAGTGAATTTTCATATGCTCGCATGCCCATAACCAGCGCTTCTCGCCCGCACGGTTCTTATGGGTGCTCATTCCAAAACTCTGCTAGGGCCTCTGGCGGTTAAACTATAGGCTGCCTTCCTATGGCACAATCAGGCCTAAAGCACTATAAGTTATAGGGAGTTATAGGCTACGCTGACAATGAAATAGGCTTCGTATCAGAGCTCAACGCCTGATGCTTACATACTCATAAATTGATGACACGTTTCTGCGTGACGAATTTGGACCATGGCTTGGAGAAAAGTGTGGAGCCATTTCTATAAGAGTTGCCTTGGAAGAACACTCACAAACAGGTGGTCTTCATATTCACGCTTACGTAGATACCGGCACCTGCTACGTCATCAACAATCAAGACGAGCTCGATTACTATGGTCACCACCCAAACATTATCTCAGTAAAAGTCCCGCCACACAAAAGTTGGGATTCTATGGCAAAGACGGCAACATCATCTACGAAAATGGCCCTGCCCCCTTACGATGAGCTGTAAAAGGAGATACAGATACAAATGGAGTGTGGAGAGATATCTGGATGTCGGCCACAACAGCAGAGGAGTTTCTGCAGAAATGTCGCGAGGGAAACCCCCGTGACACCAGGATACATTTGTCTTCCCTGCGGGCCTTTGCCGAGTACATGTACAAACCTCAATACAAGTCACCTGAGATCACATGTCATTGTGAGGACTGGCCACAGTTGTTTGACTGGGTCCAGGTAAACCTCAACACCCCATTCCCTGTTGGCTATCGCAGAAAGTCTCTGGTGATCTTTGGGATACCAGAATTGGCAGGACACTATGGGCGAGATCTCTTGGAAAGCATGCCTACTTCCCAGCACGTTTTATGCTGGAAGATTTCAATCCGGATGAGGTAGACTACGCGGTGTTCGATGATTTCATAAATGGGTTTGGCAGTTTGCCTAACTTTAAGGGTTGGTTCGGATCGCAGAGTGAGCCTGTCATCAACGCCAAATACCAGATAAAGAAGAGGATCACATGGGGTAAACCACCCATTTACATTGGAAATACCGACCCACGTGAATGGATGTCTGCGGTGCAGATGGCATGGTTGGAGATAAGTTGTTTATTTGTACACGTCACATCTCAGCTATGCAAGCCTTATGCACCCTAATCACTAACCTATTGTCACATTAATTATATGGTATTATATGATCATATATGATTATATGGTGTGATAGGAAAAGTTCTCTATAATAATTAGAATCAAATACAATTGTACTCAACATCCATGAATATTTAAACGAGCCTACAGCGTTAAGGATGACACCTTTGGAAGCATCATCGATTTTATCAATACAGTAATAAGCGGAACTTTCAGGTGCCGATGAGGCTGATGAGAAGCCTGTAGCACCGCCACAATAACAGCGGAAGCAGAGGGTCAAGGCCCCACCATACTCTTTACACAGATATGCAACAAAACAATTTTCAACACGTGTTTCGTCCGTAATCAATATAGAGGCTAATGACGTGGCCGCGTACCTCAACACTCACACTTGCGAGTTGTACCATTTAGCAATTATTGACCGGAAAATAAAGACTAAGAACCGCTTAGGCTTATTCGCTTGGCATTGGCTTCGATGAGGTCAACGTCCAAAATTAAAGGGGGCGTGGGAAGGTGTTGATTGGTGACAAATTGCCCCCATAGGTCAATATCAAGGTAGGATACTAAAACTTTGAACTTGTGTTGATGAATTTGATATGATAATCTCCTTGAGCGTTTTTGACGACTACTTCAATACCCATTCATCGTGATCATGATGATTTTGTAAATAATCATTACCCAATTTCATTATTCATCATTCATGAAAACGTCTGCAAAGGATGACGGTAGGCGTGTCTCTAGATACTTTCTTTCTCAATGACTGGCCGGGAAACAGCTACCTGGACGAGTGCAAATGGTTAGATAACTGCTGTATTGGAATATGTATCTCCAAAAACGCCAGCTGCGAAAGCCCAGTAAATGTGATTTGCCCAGAAGTGCGATATATGTAGATTCTTGAAGAAATTTGCCATGTACAGATGGGTTTATTCTAATTACATATCGAGTTGTGCGTTCAACCACTTGCCTGACAACTTTCCCCTTCATCATATACATCTCCACTTTCTTGATCCATTTATGAATTCTCCCTGGCGTGGACTATTCTTATGCCCCTTTTCACTGGTTGTTATCCATTCAATTCGTGTCATAATCTCCTTCCATGATATTTCCAATCATCCTGAACTCGGTGTAGATTCTTAGTGCTCCTCGTAATCAATCCAATCTATTCATTGCCCAAAAAATTAAGAGAACCAACCCAATAACTGCGACAACCACCCCGACACCCCCATAACCTCCACCGCCAGTTTTATCCTCTCTCTTCGCATGCCCTCATCACTAATTATCTTCCAAGAACTCGACCCAGATCCATTTCCCATCCCAGCTCCCGCAATAACTCCATCGAAATTTCCTCTTTCGTTCTCACTTAATAGCCCTTCTTCCATTATTATCCTCCCATTTTCATCATGAGTTTCATTTCTATACCTATGAACATTAGAGTTTGAGGAATAATAATTTGGAAATGATGGTTTCGGGAAGCGTTTCCACCAAGCGACCGTAGGAAGAAAGTTGGGCGGGATGCTGAATGTTTTGTAGTAGTTGTTGGAGTGGTGGGAGTGTCGGGAATGAATATTGAGATAGCACCTGTCGGCATCTTATATTTTTTTTGATCTATAGAGTTGTTTTGCTTGTTTGAGATTATTGAGCAGTTGAGAATATGATAACTGAGATTGGCTCTCTTGGTATAACTGTTTGAGGTTGCGATCAACGATGAACGAGACTGTTGAGAAAATTGAGCTTTATGATTAGATAAAATGGAACCAAGAAAGACATTTTGAACTCGTTGAGTTCTATAAGGTTGTGTTCGAATTTGATAACGGAGCGTGATTACTTTGTTAAAGAACTGGTATACCAATTTCAGCACACAATAAGTAATAGTGCGCCTGGATACTTGGTTTGTAGAAGGAATGAAACTTTTCTCAAAAACAGATTGGGTATTTCCCTTTGTCTTCGGGAATTTACTTTGCTTGGAGATGTTGCAAATATCCTCGGTGTTTTGTGGTTGCAAGAATAAAGGAATGTGAAGTATCCCTTTGTTCTTCACATTCAAAATTCCGTAATCAATTCGAATGCAAAAACATCGATAATTTCTATCTCTAGAGCGATTCCACTGATAGAAAATATAACGTATGCGCTCGTCTAGTTCAGTCTGTCTAAAAGTTCAAAACATTAAAGTTCCGCGGCAACTATGCCTTAATAGATTTGTGTCCGTTGCCAACTCTTGACCACTCCTCTCTCTTCTCTTCCAAGTATTCACCCTTCTCAATCCATCGAGTTTCTAACCATTTTGCCAATCCTGCATCGCTTTCTGGTAACTCATTCAGTGGGAATCGCTTGACTTCAACATGGAATTTGTATCCTCGTTTCCCACTCAAGTCTCCGCAGCTGAGAGATTCCCAAATAGTTGGTGCTTCGTGCCATTTATTATGATTAGAGTATGCGATTGTCATATCGTAAACAGCTTTGACGTGTTTGGCTTTACGCAAGTGCTGCACTGTTGTTACGAAGCCTTTGGTTCGTGGATATAGAAGGTGTTTTGGTATAGGTCGATTGTTTTCTTTACACCATGCTTTTGCTTCTTCATATTTCTTGGGGGTATATCGTGTTGCTTCACTAAAGCTTATGAGCCCTTTTTGGTTGATGTATTAGTATTGCTGAAATCTCGAGTGGGGTCGATATGGTATGCTGCGTAGCTTACATTGTGGCCATTTCTTCACCACTACTCCTGCGAAAACCCGATCCAACTCTTTCTTGTCCTTCAGCCAATTTTCTACTAACCATGGGCATACCCATACCCCCAAATTCCCCATCCAAGCAATGGAACCCATCTAAGTTCAATCTTGGCAAACCATCTACACCTTCCAAGCATGCCGGCTCTGATAGCAAGTGCTTGAATCATATAAAAAATCCGTCCAACTGACATGATTTGCAATTACAATAGCAGTTTCACCTTCTGGAAGAGTATCACCAGAAATGGTAAATCTTGCCACCATTGAAAATCTCAAAAATGACTTGTATCCAATTCCAATTGGTGAAAGCAACAAACGATGATGCATTGTACACCCAATTAGGGAAATAGTAGCTGAAGGGTAAGAGAAAAGAGATGATGAGGTCCATAAGGACTAATTCGAGGAGCCATGGTAGCACTATTATGAATCCACGAATGCTCGTGTATATAACATCGAGACCCATCGTGGTAACGTTAGAATTTCAGACACAATAATTGAGGGGCGGTCAAACATTATCACATCACAAGAGAAATTAAAACCTCATTTCCTACTTACCTGCTTACTCATTAAAAAATTGGAGCATAACACACGGGCATCGCGATCAACCAAGCGTCGTCGCACACATCCACACATCTGGTAGCTTTGGCTTGGCTTACTTCGTAGATACTTGCAGATAAGATGCATTTATGGAGACCTGACTCGCCTGGCAGCTGATGGAAATCTTCCACAAGGGAAATGCGATTTCGATGTTTATAAGTGCATGATGACATACATGTCTTCATGTCCGGAGACTCCGCAATCCACCAAAGCGATGCGAATTTAAGGTTTGAACAATGGGATCGAGAGTCCGTCCGTGATAACGTCAATGTTTTGGGATCTTCGACCTGACATACAAAAAACCATATCAGCACAATTAACATCCTGGGTCATTAGTTGGGAAATAGAGCCTCTTAAACAGTATAGCATACGAGGCTTAGAAACTTTGACTAGTCTAGATTGATCAAATACTGACTGCAAAGGGGAAAGGTACACTTTGTTAAGTTTAGTTGATGGTTCTCAACTGCGAAATGGTCAATGGAAGACTGGTTTCCAGGGACGGCTCGGTCTATATCCAGTGTAACCTAGCACCGGTTCACCAGATGTATCTGTTAGCAAAAACCCTGCTGGTGCCCTGGGAGTATGAAAAGTTGAAAAGGCAGTTCAGTTCAGCTCAGTGCAACAAACAATCGTTCTATTAGACTTATTGATATCTTTTTCTCAATTTTCTCCCACTTCAATCTTCAGCCCTGTCGGTATATATTGGTCGATCTCTACCGGATAATGTCCGCAGACTCTATGTATAATCACAGATATTGAAGATAACTTAAAGCTAAATCCAACTTCACTACTGTGCACCAAGAGATCGATAGAGAAAGGAGGCGTCCAACCAGGGGTGTTGAGTCCAGTTGCTGACACTTGTAAATCACAAAATCCAGGCCTTTAACACTGTTCAACTGGTAAAAGTGGACTTGAGAATCAAACTATCCACTAGAAGCGACCGTTCCCAGCGTACATTCCCAGTCCTGGTGGTCCCAAGACAGGGCACCACTGCCCGTTTGCGTATTCAACTGTTTGCTTGTACATAGGTAATGATCTCTTCAATTGCTAAATTCTCAACCCAGTCTGAAACCTTCAATTGCTTTGTGAAAGAGAAAATCAGTCACATCACCTGAAATCCATTGTCGTCGCCAACAAGTTCTGGTATATATATTATACAGATTAAACAAAGACATCACATCTTTGAACTCGGCTTCTAAACCTCCATTGCCCCGCTGGTTACTAGGTACCTCGACATTTATGAAAGTACCATCGAAACCCTTGATTTATTAATCCAAGAATATTTAATATCCAAGTCAAAGGATATCATTCCTTCAGTAAGTCGCGTTCTTCATCAATCATTCATAATATAGACAAGTTTACCCCTTCATCGCTTCGGTTCAAAAATCCATAAATTGCTGATAAGATAGATAGATCTCTTGGTATATCCTATCCTGTAGTTCTCAAAGTTCAGCGATTACGCCACAATGGCTTCCCTATCACCCGACAATTACGATTATTCCAATAAATCAGACAAAGGCGATTATGCCAGTGGACAATCAGAAGGAGGCAAATCCCCTCTCTCTCGATGAGTTTAGGTTTCCTCAAGAATCTCACTGAGAAGAAGTCTACGCGGGGTATGATTATGAAGATTGATTCCATCAATCCATTTGAACCCAAAGCTAAATTCAAGAACAGTTGATGGCCAACCCCGAAAAGAGAAGAGGACCAAAACCCGATAGTAAACCTGCTTCAACAAGAAGACAAGAACTAAATCGACAAGCTCAGAGGTATGATAACCTTAGCCATTAAAATTGAAAGGTAGCTAATCTTCCATAGAACACACCGTGAGCGTAAAGAGTTATATATTAAAAGCCCTCGAGCAAGAAGTATTACGACTAAAGGAAAACTTCAGCTGCGTCACTCAAAGCAAGCAGTCTCTCGCAGAAGAAAATAGACAATTAAAACAATTGCTCGCACAACATGGCATACAGTGGAATGGAAGCGGAGGATTCGGCGAATTCACGAACAACCAGAGCATAGGATATAGATCGAGTGATAGTCAGACCGGCAGTTACGCACCGGGCTCAACGACATTCAGCCCTCCGCCTCTAAGTCAATCATCTAACTCAAATCCAAACAGTGCGCACTACGATAATGGATCACCTCAAATAGTGGGCGCGCGCAAGGAGGTTATAATGCGAATGGCCGCAGCATGGCGCAACAACAGGCTCATGGTGTGGATTATGATCAAGCAGGCATTGACTTTGTTTTAACGTATGGCGAAGATTCCTCTGGCGTATATTTGTCGCCTCCGCCACAATAGCTAACGACAAAACTTTGAGATCAGACTCGAAAGACCCTGTATGGATCATATGCAATTTTTAGTGGAACGATCGAATGATGGAGATAGCGAATTATTTACGGGTCATGCGTTGATGGCTAGTTGTCCGCCAGAGCCCGATATGGATATGCATCCCAATATTCCCTTTGGGCACTGCATGCCGCATAATTATAACAATGCCGTGGACGGAACGGATGGGGAGCCCCTGAAACAAAAGACATGGGACTTGAGTAAAAGCGATTTGGCAACTTACTGGATCTGAGCAAAAGGTTAGATTTGAATGGGGAGATTACGCCGGTTATGGCATGGGGTATGGTTTTGGGCATCCCCGATTTTCAGAGTTAAAAGAGGTAGACTTCAAGAGCATGAGTGAGGAATTGTTACCCAAAGTTAGGTGTTATGGGTATGTGTTGTTCTCCTCTTTTTCTCCTTTGACAGTGAAGAAATGGAAAGGCTAACGACCACAGTTTTGGGGCTGCGCTCGAGGAATTTGAAGTTCGAGATGCTTTGGAGGCTCGGTTTGGAATGGAGCCAAACTATTTGTCATGACCTAAACAAGGACATTTTTATATTGGGGCCCAAGGAGATAATATTTGATTAAAGGGTGGCTCTTTAGATAGCGGTACGGTACGGTGCAAATCCAATCTCAAGGGATGTTTATTCCGTGATGATTGAAGCATGTTATACATTAGGTTTAACTACAGCCATTCAATTGTAGGGAAGTATAGATCCACATTTTAATACTTTGAAGCTGGGGGTGAGGTTTCTGAAATGGTGTCACCGCTAGAAGAAATTTTAACCACTTTTTTAATCATCTCGAAAGACCTTGTCATTGATTCCTATCACAACATAACGTAGGCATCTCAATTAAAATCATGAGAATAATTCGAGCATTTGGAATCTGTTTTCAAATGGTTCCAGTTTGCAACAACAATCCGGATAGGGGAAGGGATGACACTGCAGTGAATCCTTCCAACGATTCAATCTCAACCGGAGCTTACATTTCATGACCTATTGAATGATATCCTTATGTCAATAGCTGTACTTATTATGAAAATGGGAAAATATAATAAATTTGCAGGATCAATGACCATTTCAGATATTGATTTTCGATTCAATGAGTTGTGAATTCAGGTATACTACTTCAAAATATAGAGTGCATGGTTAGGAAAATATCGGAAGAGTTTCCAACGTAGAAGATCAATATGGTAGAAATTTTACTATATTTCGTATTACCTCACAAAATAGCAACACCGTTCGGCGGACTCGCTATTCCTCCTGGCACCTATCATTTGTTAGTACAGGTGTCAATGCTAACGGCCCTCTAACTTTCGAACAACTACCCATTCAAACTCATAGGCTGTTGAACTTACTTTCAAAGGCACACTGCTAAAAAAGAATGTCCACTTTTCCAGTCTTCTGCACTCCTCCCCTAATCTTTCCAGATCAAAAAGCTCTCCAATCGGCATTCCCACACCCGGCTAAAAGCCATTCATGCATCCAGTGCTGGTTCGTTATATCAAAGGGAAGGGATTCTAGAGCAGGCTGATCGCCGGCGGCGGCGGAAAAGTCATTCTCCCAAAGCCATTGAAGGATTTCAGGACAGGCTTCGAGGCCTATAGTTGTCATTTGAGGAGCAGTAGTGAAGGCACTAGCGTCGGAAGAACTGAGTGCTTCAACTAGAGAGGTGATTGTTAGATTTCTGATCATGAGAGAGATTGAGAACAGGAGGGTTGAACGTAATGTGGATTAAAAATGCATCAGGAAGTGAGAAGTGTTGAAGACAACATTAACAGAAAAGGCGAATTTTGTGACTTGATAATTTGATTTGGAAGTAAAATCACAAATCTCGAAGCACAAAACCGACTTACAAGCGCGAAGATACCCAGTACGAATGAAGAGAATATCACCAGGACGGAACGTGACGTTTTGGGCTTCGGCTACGGCTTTGATTTCTGAAAGTGGTATTTTGCTTGTTGTCAGCGGGGATAGAGTACGACCTTGAGACTCGGCCCAGTGAGCGTAGTCAAGGAGAACGCCACGGCCTATTATTCCTCCGTTTTCTACCCAGACTGAAAGTGAGTGTTAGCAGTACCTGAGCGAAAGGACGACAAAAGGTGGCCATGAAACATACCATCGATTCCATTTCGTGTTGAATTGTGAATTTCTTCTTGCGTGCAATCATTGAAATAGGCCTTATAATCTTGATAACCTATAGCGGTGAATTATTAACCGCTTGATTCTGAGGTTATCCCATCCTCTTGCTTCCCCTCCATTCACACTACGAGTTCCCCCGCCACAAACCTACCAAAATGTCTAAACCCATCCCACTGACTACTACTCTGTGTATTTTAAAACTAATACATCGTCGTTAATGGACCTCGGACTCTTGTGTATAATCTTATGTCCAAACTGTATACGCCCAAAACTCGGGACTTTCGGTTTGTCCAGAGCCCAATCTGTGGAGATTCGGATACCGTGTTTTATTTTCCTGGGCAGCTTCGATAGTTCTTTCAGGGGTAAGACGGTTGAGGCATCCAAGCTGATCAGAGGGGCCATAAAGACCCCATGCGTTTCCACGAGGACCACTGGGCTGGAGGGGTAGGGAGGAAAACGGGGGAGAAGATGGGAGTGGGGAGGATGTCATTTTTTGGGGGTTGTGAGTTTCAATTTGAGAGGTCTGTGGTCCAGTGGCAGACAGGGATAGATTTTGAGATTTAGAATATACAATATATAACATTGCAGTAAGTTTATGGGATATAAATACCAAAGAGGGACGTGGGGTCAACAACTGTGAGTGAACGAATGGGGAACGTGGGGTTCGTGGGGTAAAAGAAGGGGTAAAGATACCCCGAAGTTATGTGAGTATGTATCTCACTACATAGTTCTGGTATATTGAGAACTCGCGATTTGAAGGTTAGTCCGTTCAGATACCATATTCTTAAAAAGTGTTTCCTGCTCTTTCAGGTTTCTGTCGCCTGGAACAGCGTAAAGTAATGGATAGGTTAATGGGTACGTCTAAGCGATTAAACAATTTTCCTCATCTACAATTGGTAACCATTAATTTACGTGTCGTGTAACAGAGCAGAGCTGCCTCTTTTGGAGGTGTATGAAAAATGGGCCTCGGGTGAAAAGAACGTTTTCGATTTTTCTGCGAGCTGCCCCGACAGAATATAGGACGAAAAGAATAACCATACTCTTTAATCCTTCTTCCTGGGCGTTGAAAAGAGCTCTTCCAATGAACTCGACGACTTGGCTCAGAGAAAGGCACGAACGATCCCCTCAAAAAAGTGCTGTGTATGGAGATGTATTCAGCTAATCGCCTTGACTAACTTCTATGTTGACGGAACACTTACTGTGGAGAGATTCTGTGATGACACCCGTATTCCTGGGTGTTTGAAAAGGCAAGAAAGAAGCTGCTTGAGAACTCTCTATCCCACCGATGTCTCCAGCGACGAAGAACCTTAAAAGCATCATTACTAAGGCTTAATTACCCTGTCTATTTTGAGGACAGACTTGAGATATAGATAATACTCAGACGCAAGAGAGATTGTTTCTATATGTTGCATATCATGTCCAGCTTCAAGACCACTGGTCCTTTTCAACCCATGATTCCGAAAATGCTTGCCTATACAACATACAATTGATTGGAATATCTGGATTCATTCATTCAACTTTGTACAGTAGCATTCTGCTCCAACTTGCTCATTTAACCAACTACATTTCAAAGCGCTCGCCCATTGGGTCAATCAAATTATTCGGGAGAACAAAACATCCGAACTCCAACGGGCGCCGGAGGTTTCATTACACCGGGCAGCATCTTAACCAACAACTACCTCAATTCATCACGATTTGCATTCTCATTTTATCTCTTCAATACGGAAAAATACATTTTAAATGGTTGGATCTACGGGAACGGAACGTCAAGGTCCCTATGGACGAGCCTGTCTCAATTGCGCTCGTGCCAAGACTAAATGCAATTCTGGTAGTGATCATAGAGTTTGTGAGAGGTACTTTCACCGTAAGATTTCCTGCAACTCCAGGCGAGTGAACTAATTTCTTCAGATGTGGACGGCTCAAAAAAGAGTGTATTCCTGCTCCTGTAAAGCGAAGACAAAAACCTCGGGTGACAGCAGAACGACTTGAACAAAGATTAGATGGGCTCGTGTCTCTGCTGAAAACCATTTCACCAAACAATCCCGCCGTTGAAAATGCCTTGAATAGTTTCACAGTTCAGGCTCCTGATATTCGTACACCAAACTTTCATTCTCCTGCTCTTAATTCTTCAAGTAGTAATCCCAATGAGGCAGCATCTGTTGACTCAGATTTGGGTCATCTCCCTCCCACTCCAGCTTCAAGCGCAACCACATCATACCCTTATACGTTACCAAAGGGTACAGAACCAACAGTGGAAGAAGCAGAACGATATTTACAGTCGTTTCAAAGTAGAAATCTTCCTCATTTCCCATTTGTACAGTTTCGAAGTGGAATGACTGCTCATCAACTTCGTCAAGAGCGACCATTCTTTTGGTTATGTATCATGACAATATCGTCTACGGTTATTCACCGACAACTCACACTTGGTAAAGTAATTCGAGAAGTTGCTGCTCGTGAGCTTGTTGTAGAGGGGAAGAGGAACTTGGACCTATTGCTTGGCTTGGTATGTTTTGTAGGATGGTACGTTCTTATTCTTAGTACATAGTATTACATTCAAATCCAAATTGCTTACTATTGCTATAGGGGCCAGTATCAAATGCGCTGTGCGCCATTCATGGCATTGTTTTCTCATCTCATCATCTCACTTGTAGTTGATCTGGAACTCCACAAGCCAACTGTCGAGGAGGCATCTCATATTTTTGGTGTAGAATATGAAACTCGTCATCATGATATGATGGAAGTACCGGTAAATAGAACTACTGAACAACGTCGTCTTGTTCTAGCCTGCTATTTGTTAACTTCAACGTATGAAAATACACCTTTGCAGATATTGAATTTCATGGTTTAAGCTAATTCCCAATATTTTAGTCTCTCAAGTTCCCATAAGAAACTGGAGGGGGTTGTCTGGTGTCCTTATCTTGATCAATGCCTATCAAAGCTAGAAGAGAGAAAAGATCCCTCTGATGAACTTCTAATCAATCAGGTACGATTGCAACGCGTCGTGCACAATGCAGCAGAAGCATATGTACAAATGATTCGTGATGGAAAGCCAAGCTTACCTGGAAATTCTACTCTCATCATACTCTATATCCAAACTCTCAAATCGCAATTAGCTGAGGTGAAAAAATAAGATACCCTCGCATTTGGTTGAGAATAGTATGTGTCCCTTCATAATTGGGAATTTCCCTCCAAAACTCTATGCTAACTCCTTTCAAGGAGCGTTAAATCTTCAAATCTTCGGTGCAGAAGTGATGATTTACGAACTTGCCATATATCTTCCCAACTCTGCATTTAATTCTATAGAATCCTCCTTATCTCGGATAGAATCGCTCCATCACTGTCTGAACTCGATAAACTCCTGGTTTGACGTTCTCCTCAACTCATCAGCATCATATTTCATCGGATTACCACTTCCAGTGTGGAAACAATTTGGAGGTGTTCTCTTTCCTTTGTACCGTCTCACGGTTTTGAAAGATCCTGTTTGGGATACTGATATGGTTAGGAGGACTTGTTCACCCGGACGCATCTTGGATCTACTAGGACGAAGTCTCAAAGAGGCAGAAGTCGAAACTGCATGGGAAAAAGATAGTAGCAATTCCGAAAATATCTTCACATGTTCGGAAAAGGTCATGAAGATGATAAGAGCATTGTTTGATCGTCTACCAGGATTCAATGCACCAAATACTAACAATTCTAATAATTCCGATAACTATCTAATACCGGAGATAAATCACATGGCTGCCATGTCAGCTTTCATGCCAATGGAGATGGACGACATTTGGTCACAGGATTTAATGGGACTATGGGATATATATCCCAACTCTTAATGACATCTCTAAACAATTTCCGCAAATATCTGAAGTCATCATTCTATACCAAGGCTGGGCACCCATACCCCTATCCCGACTATTTGATCTTTATAGAATGATTGTTTTATCTTATAAAGAATCTTTAATTATTCGAGTATAATTCAGTATATGTTACGATCTAATCGATCGGAACGCTAATTCAATCGCTTAGCATTGTAAACGTTTATGCTTGTAACCTAGTAATTATATATGTATAGTTATATATATATTCGGCCTTCTTAAGCATCAAGTTTTTATAATTTTCGTCGTAAATTCTCAGGATACAGTTGATCCTGTTAACTTAAGTCTTTTACGACAATCATATTATAGTATAATATATACTCTGAATATCTTGGATATCTGTTCAATTTATAGAGTAATTACTTTGTCTCGTAGAAATTTCATTAGATGACCATCCTTCAAGCTATACACTAAACTACTCTGGGTAATGTACACTCTACTCTTTGCTAAGCTGCGCAGCGGGGGCCTACAAAGCAGGTTTTTTCTTTTAACAAATAATTCGTAGGATTAAAACTTCAATAAATAACCTGCAAATTTAAATCGGATTATAGATTATGTTTACGCAGCCTACTTTTTGCCCAACCCTGTTCTATATTAACGCAATGAGCATTCACCTATACCTATAGTGGTAACATAATATACTCTAGTGTTATCACAAGCTCAAATTACGCACTGAAATCTATTCAGAGGATGTCCACGGGTATATCATGTTGATCTTTTACTATCAGCCAGTATACGTACGAGTTGATTCCCCTCCCCCAGAGATCCATCCTGCACATATGCATACAATACTCCGAACTTGTTAAACTTCAAACCTCTGATTACTCTACTTGAGCTTCATATGCGACACCATTCCCTTATTCAATCAAAGTCACTTAAGCCACATTCTTCTTCCAAGGCCATACGATTAATCGTGGACGTCATACCCTATATATATATCTACATACCACACCTTGATTCAAACTTATTCTCGTCATACATTAATTAATAAGCCTCAGTCTTCATTCTTCAGGCTAAAATGACCCCGCCAACTTACCCAACGAGAACCCATACTACAACGCGATCTTTGACCTACTCTTACACGCACATCCTACCTCGCCCTCGAATCTCTTCATTCTCTTCCTCCATGGCTTCCCTTCTTCTTCCCATGACTGGCACCATCAAATCGCCTATTTTGAAACCCTTGGCTACGGAATCATTGCCCCAGACCTCCTTGGCTTTGAAGGCACCTCAAAGCCCCCTCCATGGATTTCTACAAGTTCAAAGACATGGCTTCTGACCTTGAAAGAGATCCTCGCCTTACGTTCCATCTCTCCAATTCGTAAAGTTATAGGTATGGGGCATGATTGGGGAAGCCTTATGCTTTCAAGATTGGTGAATTATTATCCGGAATTGTTCGAGAAATTAGCATTCCTAGATGTGGGCTATCTACCACCTAATGGACCAGCATTTGACTTTCAAACGGTGAGGGCAATCAATTCGCAGATTAAGCGGCAGCAAGCTTTAGAATTTTGGGGTATATTTTGTTTATGGATGAGGGGAGTGATGAGTTATTGGATACACACGTATCGTTCCATGTTATCCGGTCTGAGCTGCGCCAAGATGAATTCTTTGGGACGAGAATTATACTTCTTGCTAATCAACATCCGATGTAGCCCGAATCAATTATGTCCATATTGTTACCGTCCAGAGGATTACACAGGAAAAGAATATATGGGAGTTACCGGCGGTTTTCAAAAATGGCTTGACGGGGGTATGGAAGCTTCTTATCCGGATTTTGTTACAGGCGAGGTAAGTAGAGGTTTTTTTCATCTCAAAAATTCAATGGAATATGTGCACATACTGAAGTGATGTGTCATAACCAGGATGTGGAATATTTCAAATCCTTTTTCTCACTCCAAAACGGGGGATTTAGCGCTGCAAAAAATTAGTACAAGATGCAACTTTATGGGATTAATGAAGCCGACGATAAAGGTAACATCTGATCTAGCCTTCTAGCCTTCTCCTTTTTTTCCTCGCTCAGTTTTCCTTGATTTTCTCCATCTTCAAAAACTAATCATCCCCCCAGCAATCCTGGTAGAGAAAACTACTATACATCAACCTACTTTGCTCATAATATCCGATATGTTTGTAAACTTGGGTGTGGATTTCTATTCGCAGATGAACACATGTGTGCCGGATCTGAAGGTTGTGCATTGGAATTGCGGTCATTGGATTCAACTTCAAAAGAGTCAGGAAACGAATTTATTGTTGAGATAATTTTTTAAGGGGAATTGAGTGAAGCGAGTATTGATTGGTGTACCTGATTTATGGGGTGGTTTGATTGATTGATTGATTTAATTAACGTCCACCTTCAGTCTATGACTATATAGGACGGCTGGGCCAAATGGTCTAGCGGATAACTTTTAAAGTAGAAAAATAGGAATTTTAACAATGGAGTAAGTAAAAACTAATACTGGGGACTTGTGTCCTATGGGGTGATTTGGGCGTGGTGGGATATCATGCCATGATACTCGAGTACATTTACATTGAAATTTAGTACTCTAATTATTCCCTACCATCACCCATATCACTAGAGCATCTCCATGAATTTCTCATTTCAGATTTTAATTTATTGTAATTTACCTCCATGCAGAAATATTGGCCTTTTATCTATCACACACTTACAACCGCCGGCACTCACACGATCAGTTTCACCCAATCGTCATCGTCAAACCCTTCATCCCACGTTTCAACTTAAATCACTTCATTTATAATAGAATAAATCTAACTACAACTTCATGCAAGTATAGCTAAAGTAGCGGTCATCATATGGCAATTGCACAGCAGTACCACCAACGCAACATGGGTATCGATCATTTCGCTCGCTCACTCGCTCTAAATGCTAGATACAACTTTGTAACAGATGAACTTGATATTATATGCATACATTTATATGCAATGAGGCAACCATTAGCTTATTAGTGGAGGCATGATATTGACCATATCTTTTAACGCGGGGGTTGCCTCCTGTCGTGTGTTATGTGAGGTTGAAGTGGTAGGTTGATGTTGAGATTATTTGATGGTTTGAAGTTTCGGTCATATGCGCCATGTTCATGGGTCCTTTCTTTAGTTTATGTTCCGAAATTGAGTTAGCCTACAACTCAATCTAACATTCCAAGGTTCCTTTTCCTACTAGCGTCAATTCATTAGTCAACCAAAGTAGACTGTGTAAGCTTCGTGGTATGACTCTGAATCTCTGATATGGATTGAGACTCGACCTCCATCTCCTTTCTGCTCCTATACTAGCCGATTATTTTTACGTATATACTCCCCCTGTTTTTCTTCTTTCTGGTTCTCAGGTTTCTGATTCTTGCTCAAGGATGATAGTAAGTCTCATGCCGTACCTCATCCACATCTGCTTTTCCATCTCTCATCTCTGTTTTCTTAAACAGTTCTTGCAATGGACTCATTGGTAGCGGCCATTCCACTTCTTCTACCACCTCTTCAAGTTCGTCCTCAATTTCTTCCATTCTTCCATTACTATTTTCTTCTTGTAAAGCTATCCACGGTATATCCATCATTCCGATATCTGTTTCCTCTTCTTCGTCTCTTTTTGAGTCGCGTAATCGCTCGCCTCCTGGAGTACTAGGCGAAATAGGACTACCCTCCCCCTTCCTCTTCCTCCTAAAGCTTTTCCCAATCGACGTCAACAACTCACTTCCAACAGGCTCTCTAGCAGGTAGTTCCACCGGTGCCATCAATTCTCTCCCCTGTAACTCTCCCATCTCCATACTGTCCCCATGCAACTGTGCTTTTTCACCAGTCCCTAGATATCCATCACCATAGCTGTTATGACTACTCGTACTCGCTGGACTGTTTAGGCCGCCGAACTTCATATAGGGCTCGGTGTCTATAGGAATATGTCTGTGATGGAGAAGATGCTGATGCAGGAGGAACTCGCGTTGTTGCTTTCGACGGGTGAAGAAAATTACTATGAGGACTGTTGACATACCTAGGAGAGAACCAATGATAGGACCGATTATCCAGGTTTTGTTCAAAGGGAGAGTGGATGTAGAAGAGGTTAGTGAAATGGTAGAATTTGAGTTTGGAGAGTTAGTGGCTTCGGATGTCATGCTTTTGGTGGGAGTTGATATTGATGTGGGATTTGAGACTGGGTTTGAGGTCGAGGATTTGGGTATGGTGAAGGTTTGCATGGGCGAAGATGCTATCATAGCGGACTTTGATGCTATTTTTGAAGTATCAGTTTGATATTTCCGAATTAAAATGTGCTAAGCTGGATGTAGGAAGATTCATTTATACCTTCAGATAATACACTGAAATAAACACTGGCCCAAGTAGCCGTACTAAAAATTGTCCAATCCCCCGAATCACTCTTCAAATCTCCCGACCAACTACTTCCAGAAGTCACTGAACTAATTGAACCCACCATAGTCAAAGAACTCGTCCTTGTTTCCATGATTACAGAGGTGGTCAAAGATCCAGTTCCAATTAGTCTCAAGAATAGAGCCGTTAGATTCGATACCTGCAATGCGTACTGTTGTACTCTTCTTTCTCCAGGCGTATTAAGACATTTATTCAATTGGGAGGAAATGAGTGGTGTTATATCTTGTTGATCCGTATTGGCATCGAGATTTTCAATCGAGTAGGTGAGCACGCAGGTTTGGCAATTTCCACAGCTGTTAATGAATGTTGAATTTTCTACACAGGAAGTCGTGTTGTGGAATGCTAGCGCTTCGACTCTACATGTCGCTGTATGCATATATATCAGTTGTCTTTTACTACAATGCTGTCTTGATTTTTGCAAGATATATAAGGTAATACCAGATAGAACTTACGGCAATCAGGAGAACAATATGAAGATGGCAATACCACCACTGATTGCCTCGCCAGCAGAGCCGCGGCGATAAATTGAGGAAGATACATTTCCCCTTTTCTCCAACAGTGAAACCTCGAAACTAATACAAGAAACGAAAATGAGAAAGGTCACACGGTCAATGTCTTACGATAGACTCTGTCTTGAAGATGCATCTTAGTTGCTTGTTGGAGCTGAAAAGAATGGTTTGCTCGAAGTAGATAGGTAACGAGTGAGAGGTTTGTGTAGTTGAAGGAGACCAAGACACGGATTAAAGAGCTAATACCACGAGTCTCAATTACCGAGAAGAAATCTACATCATACAAGTAAACTAACTGTACACATCAATAAGATCGGACGAGGTATATGTTATGCATCTTCCTTCGAAAAGCAAGCGTGGGGGTAGGCATCCAGCTTTTGAATATGTATGTACTGGGGTTTTCGAGGCGTATGTGCTAGGGTTTTCCGAAACGACCTCGCAAACGATACCCAGAAGATTAACAAGAATGGAAAATCTTGCACAAAAGCTTGGAGGACATGGGGATGCATTTACAATAATTTCAAAAGGTTAGTTTCTGATTCCCTCCTAGTCAATGATGACAGTAGAACACAGGAAATTGGCAGCTGGTTCAGGAATTTTGTCTATAAAATCTGTTGCAATCCTCTTTTTAATAATAATCCCAATTATTCAAATTCTCTCGATGTATGTTCCGGGAGTTGAAAACCATTTTGCCGGTCCACAGGAGTGAAAAGTAGGATCTATTTCTCGTAGATATTTTATGCAAACAAGGTCCCCGATCATTTGAGAGGCCATGGTTGAACAACCGCGAGCCCCTGTATAACTTCCCCAAAAAGCATGATCGATAACCAGGGTATCGAACAAGCATGGTACGCCTTCAGGCCTAAGCACCCCCAAAACTAGCTTCTTGAGGCTTGAATTAACGACGCCTTTCAGCTTTGCTTCTTGAAGCCAATGGTTCGACTTGGCAATAGCAACAGAAAATGTGACTTAAGTGGTGAAGCAGCAGGAAGAAAAACTAGATGTTGTCGCATGCGGTCCAATCATATACTAGGAAAACATGTTGCAATGGAGAATTCTATCGACAAGGTGGACTTGAAAACTAAAGTTTGGAGAGATTGTTTGAAAGAAGAATGGTTTCAACATCGATGAATTTTGGATTAGAGCTCAACCACATGGGTTGCATGGATTATTCTTATATATCCTGGCACTTACAGTTGTGCAGCATAAATAGAAGATATATAGCGGTTAATCGCGAATGATCGGGGAAATAGTTCATCTCTCCACCTCCTATTGCCATTTCGAAGCCGTACCAGAATTGGGTCTAGTCCACGCCGATTGAATGAGAAATACTTGAGAGTGTGTAACATTGCATTGGCCTTTTTGCGTTGATTTGAGAGTTTGCGTTTCTTATCAATAAATGCTTTATTATTGTGCTGAGATATTCCAGAAGTATTCGTGAGTATTGCGAGCAGCAAGTACTTTCCCCTCAATACTTTCATCATCCGATCTATTTAAATGAGTCTCGGCATTTGCAACATCTTCCTCTACGATGCAGTCATCCTAACTTCATATCGCCGCGTGATTTCGTGATACTCCCGGCCCCCAGATAGAAGGTATTGAGAATTCCAGCTAGCTTGGCTGCCACTCACACTTATGCAAGCTTTAGAGAGAAGTAATTTTTGTAAATCCTATACTTTCATATGAGGTTACATTATAGCACAGGCTACAGTATTCTCTCAACGCTGATTCGTCAGTATTGATATTAAAATGCTATCGAGTCGTTCAATTTGTGCGAAAAAGGTTACACTCCGCTCAAGGTCCTATGCAACAGATGTAAAGTGTAGTAACAACTAGTCAACTTCTATCGGTGTTATCATAAGGTCATTGAATACGGACATGAAGCAAAGTAACTTGATCTTGGACGAGGAGGTAATTCTTGGCTTGGTATTACCCCAAGGTAGGGTACATGGATATGTTTTCTAACCCCTACCAATTTCCTGATCTGAGCAACTGAGTTATATTGCACCAGGCCACAGCTTTTCTCAACCCCTCGCACATTAATTTTCTTTCCTTCCTTTTTGAATTCCAGTTGTTCTATCCTCATTATCCGATGGATTCTCAGTCTTGGAACGACTAAAACTGTAGCTGAAAGTATGATATCGAATAAACTGTATATCAGAATTATTGCCATGTACTTGATATCAAAAACTCCATTATCTGATATAGAGACAGCCTTCTCTCAACCATATGCCAGATCACAACATTGGTCATCCTAATTCATATTCGGCAATGAAATAGTATATAGGAACCTTGAATATGCCGATTCGGATTTGACAATCAAATGAGCTTCGAGGCTTGTCTATTGCTGTGGAGTCTAATTTATCCATGGCGTAATGAGACTATAGCGAGTACACAAACTCATGATTTTCCTTGTCCGTGAGATCGAGAAACTCCTGTTTATCTAGTTTTTTATATCCCGGTGTGGCTCTAATGACTTCATTTTTCTTGTTCAACCTATTGTAGTACCAAGCAATGAAAGCCACATCAATCGCACATACTCCATAGCATACAATAATTGTTATTTCTGCAGGTTTGTATCGTGGCGCATCTTCGGGTCTGAATACCTGGGGGCCGATAATGTTCCCAACACAGTAGGCGACTAGATACAGAGCTGCAACTGTCGTTTTCTTGGTATAGCCTGCGATGTTACTCGAGATCATGGAAAGGAGTGCAGTAAACGGTGTTGGTGATGCCTGAGCCAAGTAATAGCCCGCTAGACGACCAGTATTACTGGATAAAGGAAGAGCAACAATCAGTATCATGCCTAGGATGGCAATTAAAAGACCGGAGATTGATATTAGAAGTCGTTGACCATATTTATCTCCAAGATAACCGCAGGTGATAAGAGCCACAACTTCGACAGCACCACCGGGGGTACCGTAAAGAAGTGATTCATCAGGTGTGTATCCAAATGACACTATAAGCTGGGAAAAGAAATTCGAGATTCCGCCTATAGATTATCAGTTGAAATTGATCAAATACATCATCAAGATCCGCCTCACCATTGGGAATATCTGCTACTAATGCATAGAATACGAAAGCCCAGGTTACCGGATCGGTAAGGGCTTCTTTCAGTTGATACATCTTGAAATGCTTATTTCCAACTCCTTGCTGATTCTTTCGGATACGCTCAATTGCCATAAGTCTCTCTTGAGGTTTGAGAAATTTTGCATTCAATTGATTGTCTGGCATGAAGTAGAGGAATATGCACCCGATAGCAATAGTTAAAAGACCAATAGCCAAGAAAACTATTTTCCATGAAGAAATGGCTGCTCCGCTTTTCTTGACACCAACTGAGATACCATAGGCAATGAGGCCACCGAATATCTGAGCAAACCCATTAAAACTGAACCATATTCCAGTTCTCAAGCCTTGTTCTTCTCTCGTATACCATTGAGATGTAAAAAGAGTAAATCCAGGAGTGACTGCGGCCTCGAACAATCCAAGGAAGAAGCGTACAGCGATGGCACCTGCAAAATTGCTTGTCGCAGCCATGCAACACAATGTGGCACCCCAAGCAATAATATTAAATGAAGACCATTTTGCAAGTGGCAATCTCTGTAACAGACGATTAGTCGGATATTCCCAGACTAAGTACCCAATGTAGAACATCGACCTATACAATGGTTTCATTAGCCAAGAGTTATTTCCAGATAATCCAAAATACACAAGAGCATAAATATATCAAGCATAAGACGACCACAGAATACAACGACAATAACAATGATAGTAACAAAAAATGTCAAAAAGATGAATTCTCGCCACACTTATTTCGACATCACCCTACTCAATTTAAACGCTCTTACCCTAGCCATTGATAATTGTCACCCTTCAGGTTCAGTGAGGATTTCATCCCCATAATACTAGCATAAGAAAGTGTTGTTTTGTCGAGATAGTTGAGTCCATATACGACGCATAGCATCTGTAAAAGCAATGAGTGTAAGCAGCAAAGCATGAAGACATAAACGTACGGGCATTAAATTCCAATCAATCTTTCTCAATAATTTCTTCTCCATTTCTGGTGTCATGACAATAACTTCGCCATCGTGACCAGCAAATGCTGTAAGTGCCTCATCGCCGTCATTTGGATCGGCATGTTTGAAAATAGGATCATGCAGTTCCCCTTCACCCAATGTCATATTGCGTTCTAGATCTTGTGATTTTTTTTTGATGTCATCAGAGTCCGCAGATTGATGTTTTTCATCGATTGAGTCCTCCATGTTTTGGCTGATGCCAGGAATGTGATTGTTCAAGTGATTTTGAGCAGATGAAAGAAGTAGATGAGCTTGAATGAGGATGGAGGTATATCGGTTTGTAGAAGGAAGTGCAATGATTTGTATCAATGGAGAGGAAGTTGTCACAAGAATCTTGACCCTCAATGATAACACCTTAGTACGAATACCTGACTACGTAAAGTAGCTTCCATATATATGCATACTCCGTACATTCTGTGGTATCTAAAATCATCGCCGCCCCGCAACGCTGACCCATATTTCGCGTTTTTATCAACCTCCCATCCTCTTCACTTACGTTTGGAGAGATATCGTTTGATAATGTGTGGGATCATTTCTTATCAGTCCTCGAGTATCTCCCTTTTTGCCCACTTGGAATGGGGTGTTAGATATAGAATATATGAGGGGAGGGGAAGATATGGGTCATTGCAAGGATCGAGAATGATTAGATAGAACCAGGAAAACGATACTTGAATGGGAAAAAGATTTGCATGTAACAACATGAAAAGGAAACGTCAATAACCTTATCAAAACAAGCATTCATTTTTACCGGTTAGATTATTAATTTTGGCTATGGTCATCGATAAGAATCACGTACTGTGAACAAGGAGGATGGTTATTATGTGATCAACAAAGATCAAGGCCTACTAAGTACTAGCTATGGATGTGAAACTAATGACTAATCTTGATCACGTGAAGTCCTTGCTTCACAGTATGCAGACCACCAGTTATCTCACATTCAGACCCTCTTCGTTGATAAATGTTTTTAATTAGATTTATAGGTTCTTTATATTGATCTTTTTGGTAATAGTATTGTTAGCTGTTTACTAATAATCGATTTTTTTCGGTTAATCAGGGATTGGGGGAACGTTTATCTCTTTAAGGGTTTGAAAGCTTTTGATCGTATTTTTGGTGAGAACCTGAATCTGTTTAGTGAAAGCATTTTGAAAGTGTATTTATACCTTTCAATTACTATTTATTAAAAAAATGAATATATCATTCGAAAGCCCTAATTTTCTAATATTTAATGAATCTGTATAGTAACAATATATAAATTTAATAAATTTAAAATTTATTATTTATATTTGTATTTTCACTATTAAAATGAAATAGAAAAAGTTTATTAATCGTATTTTCTATTAATTTCTATCACCACGCCCGATCCTATCCCCCCCGCACTACACCCCCGGGTGTAGAACGGACCCTACACAGGGCATAGACAAAGAAACGGCGGCGGCTAGCTTCAATGATTGGTGGAATGCTTTGCCTCCCAACACGGTTACCATCTTCTCCGATGGATCCGAATCGTATGACGACGCTGGTAAGCACGTGGGCTACGGCTACGCGATCTACCAGGGACAAGCGCTTGTAGCTACCGGAAAAGGTGCGATTAACACGCTTTCGCATGTCTTTGACGCAGAAGCGATAGGGGCTCTGAAAGGGCTTCAGAAAGCGCTTACGCTACCATCCAATGTGGATACACAACGATGGCTATGTATCGATAGTACCTCTGTGATATGGTGTAAACGCGCGAATGCTTCGGACACTTCTCAATGGGCGTTCCTAGAAAGCCATCGACTAATCGATCGGCATGCGGTCAATATACGGTGGTCCCCTGGGCACCAGGGTATAACCGGCAACGAGGCAGCGGATAGCCTAGCAGACGCAGGAGCCAAGAGCGATATAGTGGATCCAGGGCCTACTGCGCAACCTACGATCAGTGGTATAGGATCGATAGCACGAAGCCTGGCTCACAACGTTACAAGTGGATGGTGGCGCAAAAACGAGCCAACGTTGTCAGGGAGGTATCGCAAATGGCAACTAGACTACGCTTTGAAGGAGCCTATGGAACTCAAACTCTCTAGGCCAACTCTGCATCGACTACTTGCGCTGCGATCCAGGCACGGCGACTTCGAGGCTTACCATAAACGTTTCAAGCATGAAGACGCAGAGACTCACTGTCCATGCGGTAAAGCTAAGACCCCGGAGCACCTTGTCTTCTGTGAGATCTCGGTTAGGAGGTTCCACTCGTGGCCGCTAAAACCTGTTCGCCCACCGACAACCGCCCGGGAAGGGCATGACTATATACAACGGCTTCTTGCTCTCCCACAAGAGTTCGAGCGCTTTGTCACAACAACGCGATACTTTACGTTTTGCAACCGAGAGCCTAACGGCATCCCAAACAGCGCTCGACCTAGCGCCACACCCTCTCCTCCCCTCTTCCCCCCCTCTCCTCCCCCCTTCCCTCTTCCCCCCCTTTCCTCCCCCCTTTCCCTCTTTACCCCCCTCCCCCCCTTCTCCCCCGCTTCACCTCGGAGCCTAATCTGAGGCGCGACCCATAGAGCGCGGCACAACACTCTATACGACGATACAAAGGCTGCATCCTAACGTAACAACTGCCCTTTTAGCACTCCCTACCAATGCGATTGCCATACAGCCCGACATTCACTCTTTTTAGATTTATTTATTTATTTATTATGTTTAACGTCTATATGAGCTAGCTAGGCTCTTGACCTCCCGAGGGGTACTAGAGACGGGTGATACACTAGTGGGTCGAAGACCCAAGAGCTCACCACTTAGGTACGTGTCGTACGACGTCGCTAGGTTGAAGCACTGAGGCCGCCTCCTCCCGGCGGTCTCTCACAACTCTAGCTCTGTTGGGCAGCCTCCTTCCGCCGTTTGAGGGAGCGTCCTGCATTGAAGGGATTAGCCTTTGCTTGTTATATCTAAAAAGAGTGAATGTCGGGCTGTATGGCAATCGCATTGGTAGGGAGTGCTAAAAGGGCAGTTGTTACGTTAGGATGCAGCCTTTGTATCGTCGTATAGAGTGTTGTGCCGCGCTCTATGGGTCGCGCCTCAGATTAGGCTCCGAGGTGAAGCGGGGAGAAGGGGGGGAGGGGTAAAGAGGGAAGGGGGGAGGAGAGGGGGGGAAGAGGGGGAGGAGAGGGTGTGGCGCTAGGTCGAGCGCTGTTTGGGATGCCGTTAGGCTCTCGGTTGCAAAACGTAAAAGTCTTTACCCATACCATGACAATTATTATATATCTTAATATACATTAAACTGAATCTTAGATTAATATCTTATCAATTCGAATTATTATAAATTTTTAAAGTGGTTATATATAATAGTTAAAAAACGTGCAGTCAGGGACGTGCACGATACAGGGAGCTCATTTAATCTGAGCGAGCCATATTCTTACACTTGTAATGTACAGACAATAGAAGCATCACGGCGTATGGGAAGATATCATCAGAAGATGAGACCTTAGGCACTTTTGAATGCATGTAACGCATGCGCATGCGGATGATAGATGTGAAAGAGAATGTTGTGACCTGAGTTCTACTTATTCATTCAGGTGTTTTTTTTCTTCGAAAGGATGAAACAGTGTTCTATGTATCTGTTGATCCTCTACTTGAGAGGAGAGTGCAATAATCTGGAGGTACTCGTATTCAATTGCTTGATATCGTTATGATATTTTGCTTCAAGAACAAAGATTGAATGAAGACGGGAAGAAACAGGCCGAGTTCAATTCTTCACAATGAGGTCGGACATCTTTCAAGCAGTGCTGACGTGATTTTTTGGATTCCGCTAAAGTTTATTTCTTTTACAGATCCTATAGCTAATGGATGCTGTCGAGTTGATATATCAATACCCAATTATATGGTGGCAATAGCCATCCATTATACTAGCGGAATTCTGCATGCATTGTCACGTTTGGGCTGTTGAACCGGAGGATTCGAGTAGAGACTCATTCCAGACTAAGATTACTTCTCTATATTTCGTTCCTGAATCACAGAAAACTCCAAAATCTTTGACTATCATTTGTCCGCCGACATGTTCTCGAACAATAGATAGTGCTCCAAAGCTCGCTCTTTGTTCTATTTGAGTCGATATCTACACGCTAGCCGAACCTTTTTTGAGGAGTCGCAGAACTCTTTATGCCTACCAAGATAAGATGTTTGATCTCGGGATAAATTCAAAGTTTGGAAAGATAATGGTGTGTATCATATCAATACTACCCCATTACAGTGAAACCTTACCCGTTCCCTTCCCCTTGAATAGTCTTGAGGAAATAACAGCAACGCTGGGAGGAAATCTATACAGCAGTATACCAAGACAATGTATGGAAATTCAAAGTATAACCAGTTTGAATGCTGCAAAACTAATGAAAACATCAAGAAAAAACGAGGTTATCGTCTGCTAATGGGATAATGAGTCTAGTGAGGTCATCCACCTGATTTCAAAGCCAGCCTTACTCGGCTCCTTCAAGATCACCCTCAGTTGAAGAAATTAGACCGAACCTATGCAAGTAGGGTCCTTTATTTAGCCTTCAAGCCTACATATAAATAGTCTTGCCAAGTGCATATCCAAAGTATGAAAATCCTGTTGATTTTGATATTGGCATATCTGATGATTGCTTTGTGACCTTGAATCGGATCGTTGAATATCCACGCATTTTGAATACAGAGCAAAACCCGATTAGACATCTTCCCAACTTCCTTCCAGCCTAGCAATCTATTCGGACCATCCCAAGTCTTAGGGAGAAATTCGCTAGAACCAAAATATACCAATAATACTATAGGTGCATTTTGAGGTTCATTAGAAGGATTTCATTGGTCATTCTACATGAATATTTGGATTGGCGCAGCCTGTGCTGAATCTTCAGAAAATTCATACGCACTAGCTCCACCCTGAAGTAAGTGTGCTTTCATCTTCCCAATGATCTCTGTTGTCATCTCCAAAGGTGTAATCCTCTCCCCTACCGCTACTTCATTTTCCTGTACATCATCGGCGGGCCCTGGAGCTCATCGGCAGAATCTAGAGTTCATCCTCCTCGCCGGCTCTGGCGTCGTTTTCCGTGGCGCAAGCCTTCATTGGTAAAGAAATGGTTTAGTCATCATGTTTTTTATAAGCTGTGCGCAAATATAGGGTATGAATATCGCTTGCTATTGCGAATTCGAAGATTCTGACTGGGAGGAAATCGGAGGAGATTTGGGCGGTGTTTCTAAGTTTGGCGGCGATGGGATTCAGCGGGTGGTTGTGGAGAGTTTGGGAATAAGCATGAGGATAGATAGGAAGAGACTTTTATGATTGTGGCTTTAAGTAGGGGTGTAGTTAGTTTATGGTATGAAAATGACGTATTCATATAAACTATGCGTAATACATAACTTCATACATAAGTAGATGCGATCGACCACATACTGCCATCAAAACATAATAAACCAATCAGTGTAGAAACCCTCCACGCTGATAGAATATACCAACTCATAGGAGATGTTACGAAAGTCCAGTAGAGCAATAAAACAAAATATACAAGCATTCTTACCCTCCATATCTCTATTTCAACCTAGATTCTTGTAAATATAACATCCTTCCCTACTCCCACAAATCCAATCCTATTCCATCCACTCCAACCCAATCTATACTCAAACCCAAACACACAAAATAGAAGTAAACTATTCTGGCCCCAATACCCAATCCTCGAGGTCCAATGCTCGAAACCCAACCCAACCCAACCACATAGCACGTCCAAACCCACACGCAAACATAATCTTCCATCCTCCATCTACTCAAAAATGACTACCAACACCCCTCCAAACAATCCTCAGATAATAACAAAACATACAATCCAAATCTAAATGTACCCATTAAAACTTGTATAATTCGATATATATATATATATCTTGGAATCATAGACTCTTAGTCTAACGAGTATTGTCCAAGCGGTGCTTTGGGAGGTTGTTAGTATAGCTTATCGAATATATAATTTCCCTTTAGACAATGCATTTCGTTCTTTTGTATACGTGTGTACGTGTACGTATACATATGTGTCTACATAATATATAAGTTTGCAATAACTAGTAATAAATGAAACAATGGACGTGTTGTAGAAGAGGCTAGGAAGGTAAGGGACGGGAAAGTGATTCGATAAAGTACAGTATATTTTTGTTATTGATTTAGCTGCGCTGGATTACAAGTTCAATTTCAATTTTGTCTTCTTTCTTTCTTGTTATGTTGTGGTGCCTATGACATATTGTTCACAATATTGCCCGTCGCTTCCGTCGTCCCCTCATCACCCACATCATATCCTCTTCGCCCCCTAGCCACATATTAAACAAGTGTGTTTGAACCGCAATTGAAATAGTATCAAATGAAAGTGTAGAATGAATATGAAGACAGATATGAATATAAATACGAATATGTATCTGCGCAACCCCAACGCCCACCCAGAAACCAAAAGAACAAATCCACAAAATCACGCTTACCCAACGAAATCCAACCACGCTCCTGATATCTCTATAAAAAACTCCCATGAAATTCGCATCCAAAAATCCCTCAAGAAGCAACAATACTCCTCGCGACACTACCCCCCCATCGAAACCTTTTCAAGCCACCCACCACTCCCCTCACCACCTCCCTCCCACACCCCCCATCCGCTACCGAAGCATTCCACCCGCCCAAAACCGAGGTTTCCTGCCTCCCTACCTCCCTCCCAATAACATAACCTGCTCCGAATCCCACGGCCGAAACTAGAACCACGACGCCCGCGCTCATCACCCACGTGAGTAGCGTTGGGGAAATAAATGTTTCGTTCTCTATGGGCAGGTCGGCCTTTTTCTTCTTGAGCGCTGCACGGGGATTTTGTTGTTTTTGACTGGGTTTTTCGGGTGATAGATTGTTCACGAGCGGGTTGGGAATTTGTATTTTGTGGACGGGTGGGAGATGTAGGTCTGGAGATGGGGATGGGGGGGTGTCGCAGTGGGGAGTTGGGATTCGGGGAGGATGCGGAGACCGATGGGTGGTTGGTGGGGGGGTTTTGTGGGGGGGGTTTTGGGAAGTCCCCGTGCGGCGGCGGCGCAGGAGAGGAGAGTTGTGAGGCTGGCGCGGAGGGCGGCGTCGTGGTCTATGGGGGGTCGGGAGAAGTTGTTGAATGAGGTGTTGCGGGAGGTAGTGTGGGTTCGGGATGGGTAGAATTGGGGGCGGGGTTGTGAATGAATTTGACGGGGGAAAATATGATTCTTGGGTTTGCGCGGTAGTTCGATGATTGTGAGATTGTGAGGATGGTGGATGGGAGAAGACATTTGGTTGAGGTGTGAATGGAAGCGATGTTCCTCTTCCCTATTCCTAAAGCAGTACCGTTCTCATCGTCATCTTCAGATTCGGCGTCATATGTTTCTTGGGTTGATAATCGGGCTGGGATGGCTACTGGAGGAGATATTTCATTGGAGCTGGTCAAAATATCTATATGATCTGGTTCCGATTCAGATTCTTCATATTCTTCTTGACTGCTTGTACTTGTTTGCCTATTGTTGTTTTGGGGTTACTTGTGGACGTGGTTGATTTTGAGAACGTCTGCGCCGTCGAGTTGAGGGATGTTGGGGATACGCGGAGACCAGTTGTTTACGATTTCATTATCGATGGATGAAATGGAAGATGAAGATGGTTGTGAAGAATATTTCTACCCAAGATTCTACCATTTTGAGCGATTAGATATGAGATTAGATTAGATGTGTGGATGATATGGATATGGATATGGATATGGATATGGGGAAATGGGGAAAGTTGTTTTGATAAAAGTCTAAATACCTTCATTGCGTAATCGATCAGATACACCGTTTGATCTCCCCATATTGTTTCTAAAATTTCTATTTTGTTGGTTTCGAGATGGGTTTGAATATCGTGAATGTTGATGAGAATGAGAAGGTTGTGACGTTGACATGATGAGGAATGAAGTTGATAATGGTGGTGAGGTAGATGAGTGTGATATAATACAAGGTAGAAATGATATGATGGCTGAGTTGATGAACAGCGGGGTTCATAAGATAGGATAGGATAGGATAGGCACGAGAAACAAATGCGGTCAGATGTTCGATATGTTTCAATATGATTTTTGTTGAGGATTATGATTTATGATGATATTTATCCGGATTTATTATTTCGTTCCTTTCGAAAATTGTTAAATATATCGTAAATTCAATAAATTCTTCTTATCGACAGGAATAGTCGAAGGGAGAGCAATAGGGGTAGTGGAAATGGAGATGGACTATTTGGAGTGGTTGGGTAAAAGCTTGGGACTAGAAACTGAAACTGGAAACTAGAAACTAGAAACTAGAAACTAGAAACTAGAAACTAGAAACTAGAAACTAGAAACTAGAAACTAGAAACTAGAAACTAGAAACTAGAAACTAGAAACTAGAAACTAGAAACTAGAAACTGGAACCGGGATACGAGTTCATGCTTTGTTGTCTTTGTTCTTGGGATGTAAGTATAATGAGGATGAGATGCGTGAAGGTTGGAAGCTTCCAAGGTCTGACAGTACTTACGGTGAATACTAGATGTTGATACTTATATAGAAATTAGATATAGATCTACGAGAGTTGGTTGTATCTTTCCACGCATAAACTCCCAAGTGTATACGCATATGCGAGATATTCACATGTATCCTACCGAGTACTGCAAGAGAGTGGATTTCATGGAACGAAGTTGGACGGTTGATTGATTGATGTCTTTATTGACGATATATTCTCAATATAAGGGTTTTGCTGTGTGGTATGTGGTATGTGATGTGAATAGGAGTAAAGTGTGTGGAATGATAAGAGGAATGAAGGGCAACACGAAAGGCAATGAAGGGCAACGAAGGGCAATGAAGGGCAACGAAGGGCAATGAAGGGCAACGAAGGGCAATGAAGGGCAACGAAGGGTGTATCTGTGTGTATCTGTCTACACATACACACATATATAAGATCAATGAATAACAATCCTTTTCTTTTGATTAGATGTTTATATGTTATTGCTCGTATCCCATTCCCCTCCAACTACTGAATAACATCTGTTGACATCAATCCCAACTACTAATTGCTGAGATGAGACATTGAAACGTTATATCACAAGCTTCTCGAACCTTATGGTTATCGGATCAGTTATGATATAAGACCTTCTATTCATCAATCTGACATAGTATTAGAAACACAGTATAAAGTCCTTGAACGCATATGATATGGCAAAAGCAATCAAACAAACAACGAAAAAAGAAACCACATCGTCGCCGATTCATGTATATATATAATATCATTTTGAACTTCCTAAACATGTGGATATCAACGATATCAACGTTATCAACGTTATCAACGTTAAGATTAAAGCGGCGGCTGGGGATTGGACAACACTATCTACCTAGTTTGAGATACCCTTGATCAAAAGCGGGCAATTACGATAAGACCTCTTCTCCCTTCTCCCCCTTCATCCTTCTCTGATTCATCAATATCAATATCAACATCAAACTTCTTTGCCTCCTCTTCATCTTCCCCCTCTCCCCCTCCCTCTTACCTCCTCCTGAATCACATCGCCACATCATCCTTGTGATCAACATAAATGCCATCCAATGACGAACTTCAAGTACAAAAGCTAAAAGGAAAAAGGAAAACCACCAAGGCCAATCTGTCCGTTTCTTCAAAATATAGATCACACCGACCAGGAACCACAAGACCCCCCCCCATCTAGGATCCACCGGAAGTATCAACGACATTCCGGTATATAGTATATGCGACATCAGATATCGTGATATTAGACGTGGTGATATCATTGATACATTGGTGTATAGTTATTTGAGTGATCTGATCAGTACATATGATCTGGTCACATGGTTCGAGGGTCATGCCGTGGAATGTTGAATTAACTTGTTAGTAGACTTATAGACATAATTAGTCGGTTACGTGCTATACTGTCGTATTGTCCATTCTTGTATCAGTTCGCACTGTCAACTTCTTGTAAGATTTATATACGTACGATCTATAAATTTAAGTGCGAAGAAGCTGAGATGAAAAATCATGTTCAAGGTAGCTCATAAAACAACCTGAGTCTTGATGGGATAGTTGTATTTATAAACGCATCTAGGCGCATATATAAACACATATCGTTCAAGTATCTCGACGAAGCATCAACGTGGATTTTGCTGAGGCTAGGTCTTTTGGCATTATTGATGGGATGGGTTTGCCAATTGTCTGTAAATAGGACTAGAACTAGAACTATATGGTAAGGTTATTGAGATCTCAAAGGTAGAACTAGCTCGTGTGAGTAAGCAGGCAAGTAAGGTTAGGATTAATAGAATAAAATTCCACTATCAATCCACCCATCTCCCATCTCCCATCTCCCATCTCCCATCTCCCATCAACTTACCTACATGATAACAATAATCCCACATCTCATTATCCAATAATGATATTTATAAGCGAAAATGGGCTGAATGTTTAGATCAATTATTTGAAGTTTGTGTCGTGGAGTTAGGGATAGCTGATGATCTGGCTTTTCACTGTGCCATTCCATTCAGATTCCCAAGTCTTGGATTGGTTATGTGACGAGGTGAATAGGATTGAAGAAGTGTGAGTGATTTTATTTTCTACTTATAGAAGTGCAAAGGCTTATGATAAAAACTGGTATAGTACAGTAATGATACAATAATGAATGGTACAAAGTGTAATACAATCCAAACCAACAGAATGGATCCTTCAGCGGCTTGATGAAAATCAAAGACTGTATTCTGTGACAGAGATCTAGAATTAAGAGATTCCTCATTTCTGTTCAGAAACAGAGTTTACTTGGACGGGCGCGCACCTGTTTTCTGGCATCTAAAAGAGCGATTAGTTCACATGAGCAAGAGATCTTAAATAAATAAACTCACGAAGATGGTTGACCAAGAATGGTCACATCAGCATCTCTTACGAGATGCTTTCTTGAAGCGGCTACCACCAGACTTGTCTTCTGCCATCTGAGAAGTTGACGCAGACCCTGCTACCTTCGGCTTTAGATACTCGACGAGGTTCACGTATGCACGGAACGCATGGGTGTATTAGTCAGTTTCCATCACTGGAGGTCATATTGATGGTCATGCCACCGGGAAAAATCCCGCTAACTTTGGCTTCAAATACTTAACGAGCTTCCTGTATGCGCGGGTGTTCTGGTTAATTTACACTCTACCGGAAAGATCTCAAGGTTCATGGCAGAGCTCTATGTAACGCTCAGAGCATTGGCGCAAAGAGTACTGGCCCTTCTTGGGGCAGCATACCTCGAAGGTCTGGCCGCCCTTCGAGGCCGATGGTTATGTGAAGCATGGCAATGAGTTTCAATGTGGATGCATGCTTCTTACCTAGACATCGAAGATCAGTCATGTATGTTGCCCCGATCGTAAGCTCCGCCATGAACCTTGCCTCTGATAGTTAATGACGTTGGGGTGTGCTGTCTGCTGTCAGTGACAGACGTCTCTCCTCTTGTCAAATTCTTCATCTCTCGAGGGTCGTGCCCTTATCATGAATAGGAGAGATACAGGAGCAAATGAATCAATCTCGATAATGGCATATTTTGCGTAATCAGACCACCCGAAAACATTTTTCAATAGTAGAATTTCTGTAAGTGGACAGGTGGTCCACTGGTCTTTTGGTGGATAATAAACAGTCTGTTGCTCTAATTTTTGTGGCTGATTGACTAGTAGTTCGTGAAATTTTCGGTCTGCATCTTCTGGTCTTTCGAGTTCCCGAAGGATGAAAAGATGGCCAGGAGAAGCTTTAAGATGATTTCTGAGGTATTGGGATGATAATCGCAGCTCCTTCCATGAAATGCAAGCCCCAGGATTAAGCCGAGAAAGTTTGAATAACGATTTGGCATTGAGAAAAATCGGAGCAAGGTTTGACTGGTGTATCTTATTTTGATTTTGATTTTGATTTTAATGATTACTATAGTCACAAGCTTAGAGGTTGGAATACTGAGCTGAGATCGACTGTCATCGGGAGCAAAAGAGCTAGTATGCCTGTTGAGAGGGAGCTCAAGTTTTCTGCCAACAAGCACCGTATGCCCCTGTGTTTGGCATATATTGTTGGTATGTAGAATAACCGCAGCATGATAGCATGAGAATTGCCAGTCGTGTCAGTTGTTACTGCAGGCTTGCGCATGGCATGCCCTGGAATAATTCGTGGGGCCTATTGGAGTTTGGTTGCAGTGGCAATAACTGGGAAGGCCCCATTTGTTGTGGTCCACAATCACCTCCCTTCAAAGTTTGAAGTGCTGCACTCGTAGATTAGTATCTACGAGCGAACATCGAAGGCGAAGATGGCAACAAATTTTGTTTTGTTTTTTGTAGTAATAAGTGCGACTCTACTCGACACGCGTGTTTAACCTTGCTGAGGCGCCATGCAACAGCAATTGGGCATAGGATGATGCCAGAAAAGTCTTTTTCTGGTTTTTTTTTCAAAGTAGGTAAATTATCGTCATTTCGGACACGTCTAGTTTAATTTCATTCCGGACATAAATCCCCTATCTCCTCAAAAGATCAAGCTGATGCCAGGTGGCATCAGCTTATAAAAGGGAGTGTGAGGTCGAGGTAACAGCTGCTGAGAGTCTCTTCATGCTTCATAGCTCCCTTTTAAAAACTTGACATTTATGCCTAACAGACTATCAAAATGAGATTGACCATCACTATGGTTCAACAATTGATAAATCTTGACACCTGCGGGTTAGCAGCAGTGTTCTCAACATCTGTTAAAAATCCGCGCGAATAAAAATCTTGTAAACTAGGTCATACTGGTAGCTGGGTATGTTACTAGAATCTGTTTACCACACCATGGACGGTATTTGAACAAAAGCCCTCTGGCTTTTTGATAGCCCACTTGGCTTGTATTAGCTCCTGCCATGCCCTTAGCAGAAAAAAATAATACCATGAAATGCCAAGCTTGGAGGTAGTGCGTTGACGAAATCTAGAAAGATTATGCAAAAGCTGGCCGGATGCTTGGGAAACAAGTTCTCATCATAAGAGCAGTGAAAATCGTCATTGTCTGCAAGCTTGCTAGACTCACATCGAGTTTAACGTTGTTGAGTGAATAATTCTGCTTTTTTTTTCTTATTTTCCCTGTCGCTGCGGGCTATAAATATTAATTTGTATCCAAAGAAGTAACATGCGAATTGGATACTTACGGTAGTCAGTGGTCGTAGGTCTCTTGTAATCAGAAAATAGGATTATTACTTCATTTTATAGGGCATCGAATTTTTGCATCATATGGGACTTTTTGAAGCGAAGTTGAACTGAAGATAAATATTTCCAACGGTCCTTGTTATTGTTCTTTGTTTTCTTAAGAACTTCCCAAAAATCTTCGGGCTAGGAATCTTTTCGATCTTGGTCTGGAATAGCGTATCAATTAAAAGCTGTCAGCAAGTTTCAAAATATCATACGTGTAACTTCATATCGGGCATACCTTATGCTAGATCACATCTTCACGAAGTCCAGGAGGGCACGCCGAAGCGGCTAGAGAGAGATATAGTTGTTATTATAGATACTAGGTATGATACACTACGCTGAGTTCCAAAAAGTCAAAGTTCAATCTCGGAGAAACAAATAAAAAGACAACACTCCATTGTTCCTCCCACGTTAAATTCACCATCTTCAAGATTACTTGCAGGGTCGATTTATCCACAGAAATGTTCTTGGACATGAAACGCGAGCTTGCGCCGAAGCTAGAACAGCAACATCGATTGGTAAACTCTACCACATAACCGGCCAAGTGACCACGCCAAGATCTGCAGTATTTTGATCATAACATCCAATCGACACCGCAGATATATTCCCACTCCTTTTCTATAACCATAATGGTATCCAATGCTGAAAGCTCGAATTGTGATGCCCATGAGTAGCCTCGTGGATAGTCTCTCTCCATCCTGTCTGGGGTTTTTTGAATAGCGTTGTTCAGAGATAATAGAATGAAGGGTGACTGTTAAGTATCGAAGTGTTAGTATTGGGACAATAGAATAAAACTGGAAAATAACATGAGAAGTGTTGGGAGTTTTAACACATACCTTCACTTCAAGTGGTTCGAAGAGGAATAGAGAAAGAATGTTGCTATTTCGTCTTTCCATTAACGGAGTCGACAATCTTAGGCATAAAAAGTGGGTGGGCAATATATCTAAAGTCTTTTTGTTAGCTGAACTCTTTGACCTGAATAGGATGGGAAAAGGATGGAAAGAGACCATACAGCTGCTAGAGTGATGACAAATGCAGAATTGTTAGAACACATGTTTATGTCCTGATACGTGACGCTGGAGATGCTAGTTGGTTAAGGTACCAAGGGGACTGCGGATCCGGCATTCCCTACCGGATTTATGATTTCAATCGGTCCATTTACCTTTCGACTTCTTCTTCTCTGCAGCTCCCCTGTGGCCCGAAAGCCTGCTTCTTCCATAGCGCTTGGGAACTTCTTGAAGTCTCTCCCCTTGTCCTTGCTATTGTCATATTTGACTGAGTCGACCCGATGAGAGTTGTTGTAGGTGCTGAAGCTTTGAAAGACAACCGCCCTGGTAGTTACCAAAATCACTAATGAGCTGTTTCTGTGAAAGAAAGCGTTTTTTGTCGATGGCCATGTTTGATGACACTAATTGAGACTATTGATTTTTGGAAAGGAAAAGGAAAAGAAAAAGAAAAAGAAAAAGAAAAACAGACGAATTTTGATATTGATAATAACAAAGCTGAGTTTTCTCGCGTATTTACTAAGGTATCGGGACTTTCCGATCCAAAAGCAAGATTGATAGAAACCAAAGGCCGGATTTCTAATTGCAAAAGTCTTCATATGGGATGACATTCAAACGATAGATTCACTTTGAATGAGATCTAGGAGGCCGATGTTTCTAGTCTGAGGCCGAAGAGAGAGAGAGAGAAAAGAAACTTGGAAACCGGAAGTTAATAAGGCTTGAAATAAAGGTATCAATTTGTAAAAGATTAAATTACTTGAAATTACTTGAAACTACTTGGTCAGATGTTAGAACTAGACTGTGATGTGGCGTTATTTGAAAGAGATTACCATTCTGGATCTTTGTAGTTTTCTTTCGACTTTTCATTTCAACGCTTCAACTTATTCTCTTCGACATCTTGACAACTTTCTGGGGAAGAAGATATTGAGAAAGAAGATAGTTGTATTTCTTCTGGAGATAGACAAAAAGTATCCAAAGAAACATATCTTCCTCAATCTCTTCTTCCCAGCTACCATCAAAAGAAACAGGTAAATCGCGCTTCTCCTTCAATACTCCCCATGTTTTCAAACCCAGCCACTTCCAATAAGGACGTCCCACCATCTTTGAACACCACAGTAACTAATATATATCAAATATCAGATGATCAACTGGTTTGATATCAGCACTCAACCATCCATCACTGCGCGTAAACCTTCCAAGCTCACCACCACCATCACCATGGTCAATGAGGTCGGTCTTGGTAGGAGGAAGCTTTGAATTGGTAGCTGCATCTAATTAGAAGCCAAATTCAAGCTTATTCTACCAGACTGATACCATGATCACGGTGGTTTGTGTGGGCTAGACTGTATTTAATACAATGGCAAGTTCTTATCCATTCATGTCATTTATTTTTTTATTTATTTATTTATATACAGTTTAACGTCTCCGTATAGAATGGCTAGTTCTGACCTCCCGAAGGGTATTGGCGACGGGCCCGCGACGGAGGCAGGGCCTCCCCGCGCATCTCCTGTGTATAGCCTGTTGCATACTTGATGGTACTTTCTAGCGCTCTGTCCTTCAGTTCCTATACCTAAACAGTACCGTTTTTCCGCTACTCCTATAGTCCTCCTTTTTCTTCATTTGAAGAAGCGTTTCCGCTTGCTCTTTTTTAAATCTTACACATTTGTAGGTTAGCGCTTTTTATTTGCTATTTTTACCTTTTAATTGTAATAGATATTTAAGTATAGTTACTACTCTTAGAAAGCGTATGTGTATATAGGGAGCACTTTAATTTGCCGGTTCTTACATTAGGGCGGTGCCTTTGTCCATTCATGTCATTCCTTGCATTGTGCTTCTTTGAAATGGAACACAAAACTTTCTCAACGATCTTCAAATTCCCGAACAAGGTTTCATCTCTCAGAGTACACTCACTCTTAAACATCCATACTTTCATTCTATCACTCAATTCAGAAGATGCAATATATTCAGGTGAACTCATTCTAACTTTTTCATAGAGCAGCAACAACTAGAGTTCTACCGAAAGTATTTCTTATTTCATTTCCCCTGCTTCTGCAAGTATGGTTTCAGATATTATATGACAATCACCATGCACTTTCGCCTGTTTCTGGCTTAGGAAGAACCATTTATGATTTTTATACACTCGTACTGTACCAAGACCTTCTCAGACAAACTCAAGTTCATTCAACATGCTCTTGAGTTTCTTTCAAGTAAGTGGACTTCATTACCTCTAGTTTCTGAAATTCTCTAACCTGTATCTGCAGCTCATCAAGACCTTTTTACTCAATACGATTCGTCGTCTTTCTCTTTCAAAGCACCTCATCGACTTCGACAGAGGTTTCCGATTACGTGGTCCTATTTTCTGTTGACAAAATTGACTCATGCTTCCATCATTTTTCAAGAACCAAATAGCAGCTTCCTCTGCCTTTCTTTCTCATTCTTCGTCAACATCAGAACATTCCCATCTTCTTCTCCATCCGTTACAGTCCTAAGCATGACAGTAAACGGCTAGAGCATATGTTATCGACAACCGCTCTGTACCACAGGGCTCATGATTGGATGGAGCGCAGGATCGTTGGTGTCATCAAAATATCATCAAGACGATCCTCAACAACCTCATCCATCCATGCAATCTTGAGCTCTGTGGTCGCATCCCTCTTCACGGAGTCAAGGCCATGGCTTCGATAAATCAGTCGCCAAGTCGCTGGGTACTTTGAGATGATGCTGGCCTATTCCGAAACTTTTCTTCTTCCCGGGATGGAGACTCTTCTCGAGGCTCTTCACCTCTGCGTTAACTATATTTTGTACAGTGGTGCACTCACCGCATCACCGGGCAAGAAATTGACGGCGGTCCTAGGCATGACAGTAAACTGTTAGAGATCCTGATCCTCTCGGTCAGGGTCTTGAGCTTCAACTGGGCGGGGTTGAGGGTGGAGCTTCGGAAAGTCTCCAATTATGGTCCCTGTCTTCCTCCTCTGATTCACTTTCAATAACACCGGCCGTGTAGGTTGGCCAGCTTCATTGGAAAGATTGATAATGGAGGACAACAGGGAGATGGGGACCATGGCTGTCTTACTGATGGAGAGGGGGTGTCGGGTTTGCGTGGATTGCGATGGGTGGTTGGTGGGAGGGAGGATTGGATGGATGGATGGATGAATTAATCTGCGATCAATTCCGTTCCTAAAGATGAATGAATGCTGAAAGGCAAGTACAAAATTATATGCACAAAGAAATATTTACAAGTCATTTTGATTAACATCCTAGCCACACTCATGTTTTCTTCTATTTCTTTCCTATAAATCACCTCGCAATATTTACAACCTGTCCTTTTATCATATGAATCGAACTCACATCTTAGACTCAGTATTTTAATGTCACCTTGGATATCAGACTCAAACTTTTTATCTCACCGTTAGCTTTTGAGTCTTCAATTCTACTCGTAGAATATCATTCAAACTAGATTTGGTGGACCTCGATATGATGATGGTGGTTTGCAATATTATAGACTAGTAATCTTGTTACTAGGAGAAGTTCATTGACTATAGTGTTCATAGATTGAAAAGACTGAAGCATATAAGAAAATCTGCCAGCAGCAGCAACTCTTAGAGCAACTAGTATAGGTAGTATATTATATATACAACAAACCATGAGTTTCTCAATTTATCATCCTGCAAAATATAAACCAACCTTACCTATCAAACCATTGTACAACATACCCATGAATTCCATAAACCCAAGCAACTTTGTCATATCCCATCAATATCCCATTTGTATCCCTTTTCCTATATTCTATATCCCTCTTCTTTAACCCCCTATCCCCTATCCCTCGATACAAAACCACCAAAACATCACACCCAAACTCAAACTCAAATTCAAACTCAAATGTAAACTTAAACTCAAACTCATCATTCATCAACCAACCCCCTTATCCCATCCAAAACCCAACCTACCACCAATTCCCAGTTCCGCGAATTCTGATCCTCGCCTATGCACACAAGAACATCAAAAGATGAAACAAGCCCTTGGAAGATTCCATCGTGTATCCATACACACAATTCAGCCAATCAAAAAAGAAGAAAGAAAGAAGGAAAGAAGGAAGGAAGGGAGGAAGGAAGGAAGGAAGGAAGGAAACCAATGGAAGCAAAAAGCATCCCAAACTATCTAGATTTACCCACTTACATATATCATATCAAATCATACAATAGTTCTACATATAAGACCCGGGGAAAAAGTGATTCAAACGATATCATCTTACTTATTGAACTGTTTTTAGGATCTGTAATTTATTGTATTTTGTCCTAGTCATGATATGTATTTTGGAGTAAGCATGTTCCCTAGAAATGTGTATTCTATATACCCGGCTGTATACATATGTGTAGGTAGGGTATTGTGTATTGAGTATTGTGTAATATGTAATGACCATCCAAAGACTATCGACTATCCGTACAATCACGATCTGATGGAGATGTTAGATCTCTCTGTATGTACGCCGACGATGGCAATTTGGAATTTGGACAAGAGAAGAGAAGAGAGAAACGCCAAAGGGTGCACGAACTGAACTTCATCCAAACCCGCGATTCGAATATTTCCCAAAGGAAAAAGGGGATGAGTGAGAGGAGAGGGCTAGGCGAAGAGGGGACTGTTGTCTCATACCTTAAGAGTCCTCTGTACTATACTGCGAGAATCAGCTTGGAAAAATTCAAGACATATTGATTAACCTTATGCAATATGTGCCGTACCATCAAACCTTGTACCTCCAAGGGATATTTCATGAATAGGTAAGTAAGTAAATAGGTAAATACCCACCTACAGTAGATACTCCTCTTCCACACACAGCACACAGCATACCAAGACCAAGACTAACCCCAGCTATCCACACCCCCCCTAAACCCAAACCTCTCACCATACTGTATACAACACCCGCCGACACACGTGATGATAACCCCAAGCCAACCAGACCCAACCCAAGCACACAGCCACCTACCTAGCTACTGCACAGTACCAGCACCAAGATCACCGCGCCGATCGCATATCGAACCACGAGACCCATTACCCCACAGTTCGGTGTGCCGCTTTTTACTACTGCAGTGAGATTTACAGGATTGCGGGATTGGGTGATGTACCGGCTGGGAGGATCCGGTTTGTGAGGTTTGAGTTGTGAGGTTTGAGTTGTGAGGTTGTGAGTTTGTGAGGTTTGAGTTGTGGGGTAGTGGGTCGTTAGATTGGGGATTGGGGTTTGAGGATTGAGGATTGAGGGATTGATAGTGTGTTCTTTTATTCTATTCTATTGTATTGTATTGTTTAATATAGAAGAGAGGAGGAGGAGGCGGGGAATATAGTCAGAGGAAAATAAAGATAGAGTTGCATGGTATTAGCATTGGTACTAGCACTAGCCCTCGCACCAGTACCAGTACCAACTGTGCCCTATAAGATTAGCGAGCAAAAGTACTGTAGATACCTACCTACCTCGATAGCATTAATAATAACAACCAGAATCACAAAAAGACCAACCCACCAACCAACCCATTGACGAAAAGAACGGTATATACAAAAATATAGATATCAACCCCGAGAAGTCGAGATCTCCATCTCTATCCCTTTTGTAGATCGCTAGTGTTATGAGATCTTGCCATTCATTATGTTGGATTGTATTATATTACATAACATCACAGCACATCACATTACAAGCACGACGCAATATTCCGCCCATACCATCCATACCGAACCAAACTCTATCATACAGTCTAAAAGGTAAATCTACACTAGACACTAGACACTAGACACTATGTATACGGCACGCACTAGCTCAATATATCCCGTTTTTCCTACCAAGTCTAGCCCCGAAGTCTTGGGTTTGATTCTCAGTTTGAGTTTGAGTTAGTGTTAATGAAGTAGGTAGGTAGGTAGGAATACAACATATTACAGGGTATTTCTTTCTTTCTTTTTTCTTTCTCTATCCCTCTATAATTAGGAGATAAATATATATAGGTACGTACTCAACTACCACAATTGTTGTACGGAAGAATGGTTTCCGGACTAGACTCCGGCTATATTGGATGAATAAGGTTCTCGTCACTCTCTTATGCGTAATGAGCTGTCACACCTTGCATCTGAACTTGTATATAAACCTGGACATTTCCCTACAAATCCTGAGAGAAGTCAGACTCAAAGGATCTTAGGAACCCTAAAAGATTATTAGCTAAATTGAATATCATTCCAAGCCTACTACCTTGTTACAACAATATTGTAACATAGCATAGCTAGTATATTAGGTAAATCCCATCTATATACCGATAGTTTACATGGAATTGTAAACAGGAGAAAGAATACAAATGGATGGATGGATGGATGGATGGATGCAATATTTAGGTTTAAACCCATTTTTGTTTACCTTGTTGGTAGATGACGAGATAGATAGTGAAGATGGGGATTTAGCGAGCGAGGGGGTTAAAATTATAGGTGGAAGTACAGAGTACCTAGCTAGTGGTTGGTTGGGATTTTATATTACTCTAATATAAGATAGTTATAGCATAGTATACTATAATATAAGATAGTATAAGTATAGTATAGTGATAGAGATATCAAAAGAATGATTTTGTTTAGATTTTCGGCATCTAGAGAGCATCAGGAGTAGAGAATTTATTTATCCGAGTTCTGGGATGAGATGGAATAGGATGCAGTGATCTTTAAGTGTTTATTAAACGAGTACTTGCTTAGCTTGGTGCTTGATGCTTGATGCTTGATGGTTGGTAATGATAAAATCGAGGATGAATTCAGGGTTGAATTCTTATGTAGTGTATTATTCAATAGGTAGGTAGTATTAGATGTATCTTTCAATCTGCATTTTGTATTCCATCGCTCTGGAAGCTGTGATTACTGTATATGATATGAGAATTGGATGATTGAAGGATTGGGAAAGAGGGGTATGAGGTAGGTTCTAGAAAGGATAGGTTACTATTATTATGGCGCTACTGTTGCTAGAGTCGTATATTGTATATATCGTAGGCAATATAGACACTATATACTTTATATTTAAGATAATGATCAGGGCTTGCTTTAGTACATTCATTAGCTTGGTCTTGGAAATACAGTATGAGTATGGTATACTAAGGATATTGTGAGGATGATGCAGATGTAAATGTAGATGTAGACGTGTAAATTTATATATATATATATATATAGATATAGATATAGATATAGATATAGATATAGATATAGATATAGATATAGATATAGATATAGATATAGATATAGATAAAGCTTAAAAGTATTCTGTAAGATACAGGGCTAGGTTGGATTGGGTTGGATTGGATTAAAAGGATGGTTAGAGTTGTGGGAAAAGATAAAGGCGGAATAGTACAGTAGATGGGAAAGGAGGTGGTTATATAGTGGGATGGATTTTTATATATTATATATAAGATTATATAGTTAGATAAATGAGTGAATAGATGAATAACCTTATATAAGGTATTGCAAGGTGATATTAAGGATTGTTATAATGAATCTGGGTAATACTTGTGTCTATATAAACGAGCTCCCTGGATCGTATATATCCCTGGAACTTGCACGCTTTTTTCGATTCTCAAAATATTAACACTATGGATTCAAAACTTAACGAAATACTTTTAAAGGCTTGTATAAAAGCCGCCTTGAATTATATTAAAGGGTAAGAATATCCTAAATATTCCCAAATAGTTAAAATATATAAAGTTAACCGTTCTACGCTATTCTGATGTTATAGAGGCAAAATCACCTCCTATTTATTTATATTTATTTATTTTCAGTTTAGCGTCTCTATGTAGAATGGCTAGTTCAAACCTCCCGAAGGGTATTAGCGACGGGCTCGTGACGGAGGCGGGGCCTCCCCGCGAGCCTTTCGTGTATAGCCGTGTGCTATGCCTGTCGGTACTCCTAGCGCCCTTGCCCTTCCGTTCCTACCTCCGAGCAGTGCCGTTTCCCTTTTCCCCTGCGGTCCCTCTCCCTCCATTTAGAGAAGCGCTCCCGCTGTCATTTCTTGCGCAGTTTGCGCTGCGTTAAAGAGTGTATGTGTGCGTAGGAAGCACCTTCGTTCTGCCGGTTCTTACCTTAGGGCGGTGCCTTTGTAGATTGGATGTGCTGCTTAGGTAGGGCGCGGCCTATTGCTAAGTAGCGGTTAAAGAGTGGCGGTTTTGTCTCGGCGAGCCGTAGCTCATATGGGAACCACCCGAAATTGTCTGATCGCGCGTTCGCTGTGCACGGGCATTGATGGCGAAGTACTGGGTTACCGCGGGAAAGTTTTCGAAGAGCTCGGGATGCGCCAGTAGTGCGCTTAGGTATCTCCGCCCTTCCTCGGGGCGGCTGGGCGGGCGTTCGGGTCTAGCCGGCCAGGCGTGAAACTTGCGTTGGGAGATCTCGCAGATATACGAGGTGGTTGGGAGCCTTCTCGAACCCGCAGAGGCAGGTGAGCTCCGCTTCGGTGTGGCCGAACCTTCTGTGGTACTGCGCGAAATCGCCGTGTGCCGTTCGGGTAGCCAGGAGCCGATGTAGCACTCTGCGGGGGAGGCGCAGTTCTGGGGGCTCGGTTACGGAGTATCCGAGCTTCCATCTGCGGTACGAGGCCGAAAGGCCTGGGTGGCATTGACTCCACCAATCAGACGTTGCAATGTCCGCGAGGGCCTTCGCCGTTGTGCCTATTCCACTAATCGTAGGCTCCGCTGAGCGATCGTCGTCTGTCCGTCCCTCGTTCGCGCCGGTGTTAGCCAGCTCATCCGCTGCCTCATTGCCTTCGATACCCATGTGGCCTGGGGACCATTTAATGCCAACCTTGTATCGGTTCTATGAGGGTATGACATTCGAGGAAAGCCCACTGGGAGGTGTTGGACGCGTTTGCCCGCATGCACGCATATCACCGAGGTGCTGTCGATGCACATCCATATCCGCTCGTCTGTAGGCTGGAGGATATCCAGTGCACATTGCAGGCCTTTAAGGGCGCGTTTTTTTTTTACTTAAAGAAAAGGTAGAATATAAATAGTTATTTTTGCTATCGCTGCTCAACAATTTATTTGCTGTATATACTTTATATATTAACATTACGTTATATAAAAGCTTCTCATTATTAACCTCTACTTTTTGGCAATATAAGCTATTTAAAGAGCTTACGGTCTTAGTTTTACTGTAGAGCTACCGGGCTTGGAACCTATTAAAATGAAAGAAATAGGCCAATGGAATGCATGTAATATTGACTATATAGATTGGAGTTAATCTAAGGTAAAATCTAACTACGAAGTGAAAGTGATATATACACAGTAGTTTAGCGCACATGCCACAACTTCCAACATCTTTTAATATTAAATTCTTCCTTTCCTTTTTAAATCAATATACTATAAAGCTTAATCTATTTTTGTATAATAAAAAAAAACATCGTTGGAATAATTAAACGCAATTTTTGGCCTATATTTCAAAAAGTCTAAAATCAAGCAAAAACAATGTATAATTGTCAGAAGCAGACAGCAAGTTGCACGCAGTATAATATGAGAATATATATGGGGTATGGAATGTATGTAGATTATTGTGTAAGTTATCGTATGTGAATGCACTACGTGAAGCCTTTTATAAGTGTAAGGCCCGTGCCATAATAACACGTGTCCTTTCAACAATAATATTCTACATTCTTTCGAAAAAAAGCAGAAATATATTCTATAAATAAAAATGCTACTATTTCTATAATTAAACCAGAATTTTTTGGTCATTTATATCAATATTGTTAATAGAAAATAAATTGAAATACTATATATATCAAAAGCTTTTCATTGATTAAAACTCGAATTTCGTTAAAATTCCAACCTAAAGATAATAGAAAAGCTTTTTAAAAGCAGCTTTAATAAATGTAGTTTAGGCACCGCCCTAATGTAAGAACCGGCAAACTAAAGTGCTCTCTATATGCACATACGCCTTCTAAGGACAGCAGCTATACTTAAAGATCTGCTACACTTAAAAGGTAAGCTAGCAAATAAAAAGCGCCAACCTATAAATATGTAGGATTTAGAAGAGAGCGAGCAGGGACGCTCCTCCAAATGGAGGGAGGAGGACTGCAGGAGTAGCGGGAAACGGCACTGTCTAGGTGTAGGGACTGAAGGACGGGGCGCTAGGAGTACCATCAAGTATAGCAACAGGCTATGCACGGGAGGCGTGCGGAAGGCCCTGCTTCCGTCGCGGGCCCGTCGCCAATACCCTTCGGGAGGTCAGAACTAGCCATTCTATACGGAGACGTTAAACTGTATATAAATAAATAAATAAATAAATAAATGTAGTTTAAACTGATATTTAATTATATAGATTAAATGGTTTAGAAAAAGCTTTAAAGATCGAAAAAAAGAAAAGGATTTAATTTAAGCATTTAAATCTATTAGAAAAGAAAGCTAATGAAGCTTAAATATGGTTCTTTAGTATAATAGTAAAAGCTAAAAAGTATTAATTAATAAAAGCATTTTTATATTAAAGTACAAAAAGGAAGCTAAGATGAAAGAGAAAGCTTAAAAGAAAACTGAAAGGAAAGGAAAAATGTAGAAGCTATAGTTAAAGTAGTTTAAAGAAAGGTTAGTCATTAAATTGTATAGGATTCTAAAGTAGAAGCAAAAAAAGCTTTAAGATTATTAAAATCACCTATTAAAAAGCTTAAAAAAGTTTAAAACATTTTAATATTATAAATTTAACATTTAAAAAAGTAATAGAGCTCTCTGAAAAGTCAGAGATTGATATTTCAATAATAGTAAAAGAAGGGGGGGAATTGTATACAAAAAAGGGTTAAAAAGATTAAAGTTCCATTAAAATATAAAGCTTAAAGATTTTATAGCTTTACTATATTATTATATATCTCAATATACATTAAACTGAATCTTAGATTAATATCTTATTAATTCGAATTATCATAAATTTTTTAAAGTGGTTATATATAATAGTTAAAAAACGTGTAAGAGTTAGGGACGTGCACGATACAGGGAGCTCGTTTATATATAGAATTTATAGAATTTATAGAATTCATAGAATATATACATCCATCTACATCCATTCATATAATCCCCACTATACCACACCTGCACCATCCATCCACCTTATCTAACCTCATCATTTCTCGTCTCGTTTCGTTTCGTTTCACTTCACCACCACATCACACCACAACACACCCGTCTTACCATAACAATACCACACTACACCCACACCATCCATAATCCCCAACCTCCAAGAGTTTCTAGAAAAGAAAAAACCAAACGGAGAAGGCCGATGAACTGTACAGCTTCTAGTTGCGGTCGATGAATGATTCGTTGTCGGCTGATAGTTTGTGGTATACAGTATACGGTATATGGTTTACGGTTTACGGTGTATCGGTTATGGTGTGTGGTATGCAGATATGTGTATGTGATGCAGGATTGCAGATGATGAGTTAGGGATGAGGGGTTGTGGGTTATTGGTGGGTGGTGCGAGGGTGGATTGGGGATTGTGTGGTTATGTATGTGGTTGTATGATTATGGTTGTATAGATGAGGTTATAAATATAGAGTGAGATTGGGAATGAGAGAGGTTGTGATTGTGATTGTGATTGTGATTGTGGTTGTAGTCGTAGTTGTGATTGTGGTTTGGTTTATATATGGGGATTGTTTTTCGGTTGTGATGAGGGGTAGAACTATTTATGATATTCTGTACTTATGCTCGTACTGGGTAGCATTATGTCTGGACTCATATACTCAAACAGACTGATACCAATAGGCTGAAATCAATAGACTGATAGATGAATAATTATCGTTATCTGATTATGCAGATGTTACAATTCCGATGTAGTATGAGGCGTAGAAGAATATATGAATACCTAGTATACCAGGATGTGAATTTCCACTAGATGTAAGATTGAACCAGGCCCCGTTGCGTAAGATGATAAGGTTAATTGAACGGTTATGATGAAAGAGGGGAAAGGAAGGAAAGGGGTTATAATGGCGAGGTTGTGGTGTGGGTTGATGGAAGGCTGATGGCAGTAGAAGGACTAGCAGGTAGGTAGCTATAGGTAGATGGAATAATACCCTTTAGATGAATAAAAAGTAATAAACATCAAACGTATTATTGCCATGATCAAACATAGGTAGTTTGAATATACCACCATAACATGAATAAAAAGTAATCAACACCATCAATCTTCCAAGGTTATCATTGCTATGATAAAATATAGTTTTTAATATCCATGGATACCACAACACGAATAAGAACGGAAAGAAACCATGATTTAAGAATGAGAATGAGGGGGTAATAAATCTAGAAGGTCTTTTTTTGAAAAGTATGATTTTGTATTACTGATCTGTAGGTATGTATGTAGGTATGTAGGTATGTGGGTATGTGGGTATGTAGGTATGTAGAGTAGTATATGTATGAAGAATGCATAGTGTACTTGTACTGTATGTAACTGTATGTAAGTAAAGGTTTTCCTAAGATGAGACAAGTCAAGTGTAGTTGTTTTCATGCGGTGGTTAGTTTGGTGATGATGGTCTATTGGCACACACATATATATAATATACCCATGGATATTACCATTACCGAAGTATTTAGATACATATATATATATAATTTAAAGATCTTCATTATTTCATCCATCTACCCGTGGACCTATTTAGTTATATATACTACCAGCTTCTAAAATGATCAAATGATTAAATAAATTGCCAAGTTCGTTCTTTATTCAACTAGCCCTAGAGGTACTTTGAAGATAATCATCACTCTATAATCCGTTTATGATAATTCGTTATTTAATATATATATATACTACCTAGGTAGGTATCTACCTTGTATAAATATAAATATAAATGTATTCTCAATATTTATGGATTTTACTTATATATATATCTATCCCTCTGTAGGTACTTACTTAGTCACCTAGTAATACCTATCTAGGTATATCAAAGATCCAAAATACTAATCAATTAGATCAAATCAACTGAGTCAGATTCATCGTTCAATAATCGACGAGGTAGACAAAGATCAAAGATCTAGTTGAATCTGTCAAGATCAGTTAAGCCTACTTATTACTACCTAGGTACCTAGTAGATATACGGATAGTCAAATCAGTTATCAGTTGATGCTACTACTCCCGTCTGTAACGTAATACCAATCAAAACAATCAACAATCAACTCAGTTAAATCAATTAGTATATACACTAAATAGATGATAAACGACTTGGGATACGAAAATATATATTAAAGAAATAATAAATAACTCGGGATACTAAAAATATATACTAAAGAAATAATAAACAACTAGGGATATTAAAATATATACTAAAGAAATAATAAACAACTAAGGATACTTAAATATATATATAAAAGAAATAATAAACAACTAAGAATACTATAATATATATTAAAGAAATAATAAATAACTCGGGATACTTAAATACACCTAGGTATATTAAAGACATAATAAAACCCTTAAAGAGATATTAAATATATTAAGAGATTAAATAAAAATTAAAGGAATGCAATATAAATAAGAAACATTAATAAAGCGTCCATCTAATCTTCTTGGTTCGCACACCAGCTCTGACAACAAGTATTTTTTTGTATCACGATAACTTCATATTCCTGTGTCAAGTAGTAACCTCTGGTCACCTCATCAAATGAATTGTTGTTCCAATCATTCATCAAGATTATCATCATTCATCAAGATTATCATCATTCATCATTCATCATTCATCATTCGTCATCCATCATTCGTCATCCATCATCCATCATCCATCCATCATCCATTATCCATCCATCAATCAATTCATTCTATAAGATTGATAAATATAATCAGACCTCAGACCTCAGACCTCAGACCTCACTCAGGACTCTTATATTATCAATCTTGAATCTCATACAGACATTCATACATTCATTACATTCAGACATTCAGACATTCAACCTTCACTTCATTCATGATTCAATCCAAATGAGTTAAAACCCCTTGGCGATGAATATAAAAGTAAAAAGGTAACCAAGCAAACCTTCGCCCAAGGTTGTTTCGTTGGATTCATTGCCTCCAACAATCCATCCATCCCATCTACCTACTTGAATATTGATTTGGAGTAATTATATGAGTACATGATCATTTATTCACCCATCTACTACCTACTTGTTTGTTGTTACTTGCTACGCTACCTAATACTTATTACTTACTACTTTACTACTGACTACTTATTACTTACTACTTTACTACTGACTACTTACCACTTACTACTTTCCACTTTCTACTTAATACTTCCTATTCCTTTCCTTCTACTCTGTCGACTCCATACAACTCTCCATACACTCTCTCTCCATATCTTACCTACACTCAACCCACTTCGAACGGAATAGTTCTGCCGTTTTATAACTACCTACAGAGTACTGGTATCGACAAGACACACACCAATACCAGTCAATTTTGTTCCTTCAATTACCACCAATACAAAGTGTTCCCCCCCCCCCCCAAAAAATACCTACCTGCTTCCCTACCTACTTACTACTTTCCATCAAATCCTTCCAATTCATATCTTCTTTTTACCTTTAGAAAGAGACATCAATATCAAGTATTATGATGTCTTCGCTCTATATTTTCTTGCTAGCTAGGTTCGTTCCTCGCCATCAACTCAACTGTTTTTGACCCCATCCTGTCTGTCCCCTCCACCATTTCAAAGATTGCAAAGACACAATCACAATCAATCATAATCAACAAAAAAACGCGTACAACATTTATGAATTGCTTGAAGAGTCTCAGGGCAACACACCAAAAGTCGATGTTGACGCAAAGGTTTGATTCTTAGGAATCTCATTTTACAAGATAGACAGAGAGACAAGATGGAGGGAGGTCAATCAATGTTGGCACCGCCTGCTGTGTCGCATTTGCGCGCAGAGGCTGCTTTGATGGAACGATCACTTAGTGCCGATATTCGAGAAGGAAGGGAAGATTTGAGACAGGCAGCAGAAGAAACTTTGATGTCATTATGGACTTGAGTATGGAGGGCACAATAAATTGGGTCAGTCCCTCTTGGATGGATGTTATCGGGACAACACTGGATTCTGTGCAAGGCAAACCAATCGCGGATCTGTTGATTGGGGACGATGATAAGAATGTATTTAAAGATGCTGTGGAGGCATGAAGAAAGATGATTCTCGCAGTCATATTATACGATTCACGATTCAGTTGGGTCCGGCTTCACGATTATTACGAGTGGAAAATTTGGAAGATGTCAAAGAAGGCGAAGGCGAAGGAATGGCCACCATATCCCAACCGGAACCTGCTACAATTGATCTAGAAGGACAAGGTATCATGGTGCATGATCGAGGATCCGAATCAGGTAGTCATGTAGGTTTCATGGCCTTTGTTCAAAATCGCCAACTAATTTCATACAGACAATGTGGATGATCAGACCTTGGATGGCCCACGAGAAATCCAAATCGATCTCGCTCCCATCATAGTCGATTCTCTAGGATCCGGAGCACAAATTCTTGCCAGTTACCTCACGACCGTTGCTGAACGTGGGCTCGAAGATCCAGGAATCATGCCCTCCATTACCGTTACTTTGCCGGATCTGCGAACGTCAAATTCCACCTTGGTGGTTCGAAAAACATACGGAATTATGTCTTCAAGAGCATAAAGCGGAGATGGAAGTACAAATGTGTCAGGACAATTTGACGGAACATCGTCATGCTATTGTGAGAGTTTTGGATGCGTTGGAAGCTCGATCGAATTCTGGAGAACTGGTGATGCCAATCCACCTCAAGCTGAATACAAAGGATTGCCAATTGGATCCAACTCGACCGCTTCTTCCGGTACTGCGTCTCCTGGAACACCCTCGTCAGGTAGGTCTCGTTCAAGGTCTACATCGGGATTCGGTCATGCGAGAGAACGATCATTTGCTCAAAAAGCGACCTCATGCTCGAATTGTTGAACTATTACTCGATCTTTGCGATACAGCCATGGAAATCAACACACCTGCAATCAAAGAGCCATCTCCGCAAGCCCCTGGAGAATTCCGTACGCAGTCACCTCAATCGGAATCTCGCATATCCAAGTGATGCAATGGCAATCGCCGAATACTAACGCGGCTGATCAAGAGGGTTTATCAATGTTATGTGCAGACAGCGAAGCCGTTGCTCGTGCAAAGATTGATGCCGTTATACGTCATCGTAGGATAATTGAATACTCTGAGCGTATTCGGATGGAATTTTCGGCCATCGTTCAAGATTGTATTGATGAGGCCATTGACAAGGCGGCTCGACTTGCCACAGGCCATTTTAGTGATTCGACCGAAGAAACCTGAAGAAACAATTCCAGCCAATGATGAGGGGTTCTTCACTGGTTCTTTTGATGGGCCTTCATCACTTGCTGTAGCGCTTCAATCTGCCGAACTTGGTCCGGGTATGGGACATGAAGGGCGCCGATTATCATCTGTTGCTATTTCTTCTACCAGATCCAGTAGTCCAAATCCAAAGGAGTGCCCGACACCTCGGTCACACCAAGGCCCTCTAAGTGGCATACTCGGACAAGCCAGGGAATCACGAAGAGAATCTATCTTTTTCGAAAGTGACACAGGTGCGGAAAGTGATGGTAGTGTCAGATCATCATCAGTCATGGGGCGTCCGCCAAGAACAGAATCACCAGTCTCAGAATTCGGAGATCTTCGTCGCCATGCAAGCTCTCGACAACAAAATCGGCGAAGTATGGTCCTCGGCACTGGTGCACTTTCGCCCCGAAGACAAGAGTCGCCCGTTCGGATGCCACCTCCATCATCCCCATTGAGAATTTCGAAACCACGCATTCTGCCAATCGCCCACGAGGGCGTTGTTTCTCCAACCGCATCGCCGATGCTTCCCGGAAGTGAGTTCAGTTCACCCGCACTAGTTCCGTCACACCATCGGCGTCAGTCCTCGGCTGCTGGATCAGATCCACGACCACCACCATCACCTCGTTTAAATTCGGTCAGTGCTCCACAGGCGCGTGCTGTACCACCTTCGATTAAAGATTTTGAGATCATTAAACCAATCAGTAAAGGTGCATTTGGTAGTGTTTTATCTATCAAAGAAGAAGTCTACTGGCGACTATATGCGATCAAAGTACTCAAGAAAGCTGACATGGTTGCCAAGAATCAAGTCAAGTCACGAATGTCAAGCAACGTGCCATCATGATGTGGCAAGGTGAGAGTGTTTCGTCGCTAAGCTCTATTGGACCTTTTCAAGCAAGGACTACCTTTATCTTGTGATGGAATATCTTAACGGGGGGGACTGTGCGTCTCTAATCAAAGTCCTCGGTGGCCTTCCTGAAGACTGGGCAAAGAAATACCTCGGTGAGGTAATTCTTGGGGTTGAGCATCTCCATAATCGTGGTATTGTACATCGTGATTTGAAACCCGATAACCTTCTCATCGATCAAAAAGGTCATCTTAAATTAACCGATTTCGGTCTATCGAGAATGGGGTTGATTGGTCGTCAAAAGCGTGTACTAAGTAGCACAGTCAATGAATCTGCTCCAGATCTACTCAAGCAGGGTCCTTTTGCTCGAGCTACTTCTATGAGTTCTTCTCGTGCTTCATCGTTCGATTTTCAGGGACGTCATTCGCCTGGGTCAACGCCTCAAATGACCCCAGATGTTGCGGGTAGTTTAGGGACCCCCTCCTACTTCAACTTGAGTCGAGAAAATAATACTATTAATAAGGATTCACGGCGAAAATCTGGTCAAAGAAGTGACAGCGGTGGTAGTGATGCACTGACTTCGATTTTTAACACCTTTTCTTTGAACGAGGGTCAGAATCAACCGCTCAATCACAGGAAAACACCTATCGAAGAACTGAGCGAGAATGAGGCCACTGCATCACCGGACTTATGTCTACAGCCCGTCAGAAGCCATAGCTCAGATGCCAGGCACGGCACGCCACCACAAACAGGTGCAGGAATGATGCCACCTCCAATGGCACTTTTTGATCCTGATGACAGTAATCGCCGATTCGTTGGTACACCCGATTATCTTGCTCCTGAAACTGTGAATGGTCTTGGCCAAGACGAAATGAGCGATTGGTGGTCTGTGGGATGTATTTTGTTTGAGTTTATCTATGGCTACCCACCTTTTCATGCCGGTACGCCAGATGAGGTTTTCGAAAACATTCTTGCTCGAAGAATCTCGTGGCCCGATGAAGGCGATTATGATGTCTCAGATGAGGCTAAGGATCTGATGAATAAGCTTCTATGTGTTGATCCACAACAACGACTCGGGGCCAATAAAGAAGAGAAGTTTTCCTCTGGAGGGGATGAGATTCGAAATCATCCTTGGTTTGAAGGCACCCAATGGGATAAGCTTCTCGAAGATGATGCGCAATTTGTTCCTGCACCAGAAAACCCCGAAGATACAGAATACTTTGATGCTAGAGGTGCTACTTTGCAATCTTTTGCGGAAGAGATGGAAGATCAAGCATCTACTCAGAACCCCACTCCTGGTGCCGAATATGCTGAACGTCCTCATGATGCTCTATCTCGAGTTCGCAGTCAAGTCAATAATGTTAAACGAGGTTTGATGCCATTGCATATTCCACCTCACGTTAGAGATATGAAGAGTAGGCGACTTAGCGAACCTGTGGTGGCAGATGATTTTGGTAACTTTACTTTCAAAAATTTACCAGTTCTAGAAAAGGCAAACAAGGACGTTATTCAGAAATTGCGACAAGAAGCCATGGCCGCCCAAAGCAAACCAGTAGTCAGCCCCGGCGGTGGTAATAACATGGCTACGTCTCCAGCTGCTTTGGAAGGAAGCCCTGTGTTGCCAATGCCAATGCCTATTCAACGAACTCTGTCCAATGCTAAAGCTACTGCTCGACCTTCATCTCCTTCGGGATTGAGTCAAGCAAATTCTTCTCCAAGTAGGGCTTCACAACCTTCATCACCTTTACTTGTCTCATTTATTGCAGGGCAAAATAATGATGCTAGACGCAAAACTTCGAGTAATTCGTCAAGCTTATCACAGCAGTCAAGCAATAATCTTGCTCCTCCCGCTAGTGCGATTGATGGACCTCGAACGTCCCCTGGACTGCATAAGACTGCTTGTTCTGCCGCATCATCACCAATCAAAACGCGTGGATCAGCACCTCCTCCGCTTTCATTATCGTCACCAGGAAAGGCGCCACCTTCCACGCCACGACAAGGTAGTGGTAATTCGTCGTCTTCTAGAGCTCGCTCGCAAACAGTTGGATCACAAGAAGGAAGTCCTCTACCAGGCGAATTCTTATCCCATCGTAAAAGGCGAAGCCAGGTATTCGACATGTCGCCTTCCTCTTCGGATAACGAAGGAGAAAAAGCAAATGCATTACTTCGTGTCCAACGTCGTCGTCAAAGCTCAAGAAGAATGTCTCAGATCACGTTGGCGGATGGCCCTGCTTTCAGACCTTTGGATATATTGATCTGCGAAGATCATCCAGTATCGCGAATGGTCATGGAGAAATTGTTGGAAAAATTACGTTGTCGCACAGTTACTGTCTCAAATGGTGCTGATGCAATGAGATATGCTATTAGTGATATCAAATTCGATATCATTATGATGGAATTCAAATTACCTCAAATCAATGGTGCGGATGTGGCTCGAATGATTCGCGAAACCAAGAACGCCAACTCTCAAACTCCTATCGTTGCCATTACTGGATATCTGAAAGAACTCCAAGCACCTCACCAATTCGATGCTCTAATTGAAAAGCCCCCCACGGCCTCGAAGCTTACCGAAGTCATTTGTAAACTTTGTCAATGGAAAGAACCTACATCTGGTATTAACTTTTCTCCAGCATATCCTCCACTATCTGGTCTACGTCAAGAGAGTTTACGTCTTGAGGATAGTCCAACTTCTGCTTCATCTGTTTATGCACATATGAATGCCGATAGCTTTAGGGGATCAAGTCGTGAAGATTCTGTTAGTTCCAGTCATTTTGAGGATACGGAAAGTTTTCCAAATGATGATTTACCAGTTGTCATTAATAGGAGACCTACAGGTGATTGGGACGAGACTGGACTTGGAATCGGTGACGAGATCAACATGATGGAAGCTAATGAATTACCAAAACTTCCACCGCCAAGCCTTCTTCATAATACCTCTTCCCCACCGCGACTCGAACATCGTCGGAATCTTTCTCGTCAACAATCATCTGAGAAGATGAAGGTCAAACGAGAAAATTTTGAGAAACATCTCCATGAATGTGGTGAATCTGGTGATGATGAGGATGAAGTGTTAGGTGATGCTGCTGTGCGAGAAAAGACTAGTCCAAAAAGTTCCACTTCTACAAAGACACATCGTGGTTCTAAACTTGGAACAGAAATGATGCGTACGAATAGTTGTGGTAGTGTTGTTTCTGGGACGGAAATTTCATGTTCTGACTTGATTGAACCCCCACTTACAGTTCCTGAAGAAGCAATTGTATTATCGCCAACATCGGAACTACCTCCAGCTTCAGAGATATCAGGAGCCACTTTAACACCTCCAGAGATATTTGAGGGTCCAAGCGATCAAGAGATTGATTTATTCAAGACACCAAAACAATCGCAGGTACAATCTTCATTCCTAGATGAAGAACCTACTCCTCGACCAACATCAAAGTCATCACACGTAGGTGAAAGTGAGGATTATCTTGATTTTGTCAAAGACTTCAAGAATCTCAATGTCAAAATGGACTCCAAGAAAGATCGATGAACCCTACTGGTATCAATTCTCTTGTTACGAACATAACTCAATTCATACACCATTCTCTTTTCTATGTCATATTATTTGCCTTGAATGGGCGCATTAAAGTTCAAATGACTTTTCTTCTCTGCTTTGTTTATTTTATTGGGAGCTTACGAGCTTCTTTCTTTTTTCCATTGGACTTTGTACTCCTTCATAGTAACCAAAATCATGACTCAAGCGTGGCGTTTGGGGAACGGATTGGGGGAATATGCATATCATATGGCGTTTGTGTTTGGTAGCTTTGACACGGCCTGGCAGAGCTGATCTTAACTGTGAATTTGTTTTTCCTTTTGTTACGGGAATTGAGGATGGTCTGGTAAGGAGGGGGTGGGTTTGGTGGTTGGTGGATAGGGTAATGAAAATAAGTGGTTATATTACCACTGAAGTAACATGTGCATACCAAGAAGTGAATGTGGGAAACGAGGAAAGTCGCGCTGTTAAATAGTATTTGGGATCCGCAAAGTAAGGAAAAAATCTTGACGTTAAGGCTTGAATTGGTTTGGTGGGAAGTCGTTTCAATTAGCTAGGCCGTGGCTCGTCTATCTTTTGAAATTAAGAAAAGAATGAAGGCTGTTTTTTTCTAGATCTTTACTAGTCTGTTGATTGTGGCTTTGAGAGCTGAGAGAGAGTCGAAGAAATCTCAGGAATGGATTGGTAGATGGATGGATGAAGTAGGTGAAGGATTTTAGTTTGAGAATGAGGACTACATATAAGATGTGAATCAATACATATAGGCATTTGTACTTGTCTTGATATTGATATTGATGTTGATATTAGTATTCGTATTGATGTACTAGGGTATACTCATCAGGGTTATGGGGATTTTGAAATATGGCTGGTATATATACATTATTTATCGATGGAAGTCATGGACCTTGTGCTTTACAGTTATTTAGAAAATTGGGGGGATTGGGGATTGGAAATTCTTGGTATGGTTGGGACTTGAAGGATTGGTTTGGAGGGGAGTATCTCTAATCTAGAATTGGGAGGATTGTAATCTTTTTGGATGGAGGTGGGTGGGTAGGTGGATAGGTCAGGTAGGTAGGTTGGGTATATGTGTGGTGTAGTGTGGTATAGTGTAAGTGTTTAGAGGGGGGGGTCATCTTCTGTGTTATGTGTCATGTGTTAAAAAGAAGGTTGGGGATGGGGATGGGGATGGAGACGGGGGATTGGTTAATTAAAGTTTAATATATTCCACTTAGGATTTGGATTTTGATAGGAATAGGGATAAAGGTAAAGATAAAGATGATGCGGTGAGCCCTGAATTGTAGTTGGGTTGGGTTGGGCAATGAGGATTGCGATTTGATGGAAGGGGGTGGATGGTAGCTTGTACTTGATGAAATGAAGTCACCAAGGACTCGGGAGATGAAAGAAAGGAAGGAGGGAGGGAAGAACGAAGGGAGATGGGTTGGGTTTCTGAGTGGGGGGTTGGTGGATTGTGGTTTTTGCTGTGGAGGGATGTGTGGAGGTTTGTATGTGGTTTGGGGGGGGGCCTTGGTTTGGGATTTAGAGTGTGTGGATGTTGGCGGGTGGTTTTGAGGGGATTGGGGATTATTTCAAGGGTGAATGAGCTCATTGTGGTTGTGATGTTGAGGGATTATGTGTGTGGGATGGAAGAGTGATGGTGAGTGGGGAGGATTCTTTAGGGTGGATATACGGGGATGGGGTAAGGAGTGTTTGGTTAAGTGGATGACTATTGTGTAGGATTAATGGGTGAGTGTAGGTGGATGATTTTATGTTTTATATTGTAGGATGGAAGGGGATAGGGGTGAAGGTAGTAGGCGAGAATTTGAATGATGGATGGAGTGAAGATGACAAGGCTGGAGAGAGTTATGAAGTTTCATGTGAAGGTGTACATTTCATTTGATGTTGGTTTCTTTCCCCTTACTGGTATTGAAATTATGTGCTGTATGATTTCTAGGGAAGTTGGTTTTTGAGCATATATCTTCATGTATTTCATGTATACGATTTCGGGATTGAGATTTTGTAAATCGCAATCACGGTTGAAAGTTACTGTACCAAATTATGGGCATGGATCTGTGTTTACAGACATCCAAAAGATGCAAGAAACGAATGATGGTCACGATAAGGGTACTAGAATGCAGATATCACAAGCAAAATAACATTCTGAAGAATTGCCACTACCTGCACTGTTTAAAAGAACTACTCCATCCGTAAAGCCATAGCCCAATTAATTTGGAGTATAATCCTTCACCTCGGTCATTCCCACTTTCGGCGCCTTTCCATTTTGATCTCTTTTCAATTGATAAAACAACCTCGTAGAATCTATATCGCTCTGTTGAATTTCCGGCGGTTCCCTACGGTAATTCATCACACTATATTCATTCCTAGGACCGAGCTGTTCCGCCCCTCTCCTCTCTCCAATTCGGATCCGTGCTCATCGCAAACTCATGTCGCAATCCCAATACGTGGCCCAATTCATGCGTAAAGACTTTCCACATATTATCCTTCCATCCTTTGTTGAAAGCCGCCGTGTACACAAACATATAGTTCAAGTCATTCGCATTTGGAAAGAAAGCTTCTGCCAACGCCGTACTCTTGTCCCCGCCATGACAAAGAACAAATGTTGCATCTTGGGCCAAAGGAACCCATTCAATATTACGCCAATATCTGCAGCGTTCCAAGCTTCGGAAGCCATGTAAAGCTGCTCAGAAGCAAAGTCGGCATCTTCTTGACTGTCGAAACCTGCTCGCCATGCTGCCCATCGAATGACAGAACCGGGTTGCCAGCGTGGACACTCAAAATCTAGACCGACCATGAGACTTGCGGGACCGTTTCGAAGAGCACGAGGAATGCTTCGCTGTGTCCAGCATGTTGGAGGCTCTTTAAATAATGCGTTGGAACAGGTATCAGTGTCTGGAATATCGACAGTTATTGGCTCGATGGTTTCCAGAGCATTTTCTCCGAGAACTTGTTCGGCAGCGTCGAGAAGAATCTCTTTTGCTGTGGGACCTTGAGTTCCCATGTTTGTGCCGGGTTTGAAAGGGGTGCTGCACCAGTTTGGGGGTAAGGGATCCAGATTAACGGATTGGAAAGACAAGTAATGAATTGGGAAGACTTAATGATAATGTTCTCTTTTGATCATTGCAGACGTTGGGAATTAAGCTATCTATGCTATGTCTTTATAGACAAACGATGATACTCATCTCAGCTCGGTCGGAGTACAATAATCTTTCTTAAACTTACATTCATCATGATGTCTAAATCAGTACTAAGTTCTACATTAGCACATCGAGCTGAGAAATCCAGATCAAGCCAGTGATAATATCACAAGCTGACTATCTTGAAGCGATGTGATTGCCCGAGACTATCTCGTCACTATCATTCAGCTCGCTTCGGGGTATCACCAAGAAAATATATTAGTGCGGCGGTATGCCACTGTATGAACAGTGCTTCATGTCTAAAAAGTAGCTGGGGGGATACTAGCCCTTCGCTAAATTAGAGTTGGGAGAGCGATACGTTCTCGGCTCGGATTAGGAGCTAATGTAGTGACTGCGCAAGCCACATTTTGACAAAACGTTAATTGACTTGAATGCCATATGAAGCACTATACGCGGGAGGATCTGAGTACTCCAAAATTTGTGCCAAATGATTTAATTTAGAACGGCGAATATGAGATAATTGGTGATGGGGTATGAGAGTCTAGATCGCAGGTAAGGCTTTGGAGCGGCATGAGGAGTTTGAGTTCATTGGAAAGAGCTATAGGATTGAATTTTTGGGGGTAGATGAATGAGGTTCGTGACTATCAATTGGATAGCAGTCATTGACATGATTCAGTGATGATTGACGGCACAACTATTGACCAAACATTGTCTTTTATCGATGAGATTTCAGGAGCGATTAAACCTTGTTTGGTGCAAGAGAAAAAGCGTTTCATTATCAAATGTCTCACTCTACTTATCACACCGGTGCTCTGATATTCAAATCAATTTTTGTCAAGAAAGCCATCTCGGTTTTGGGTATTTTCCCCTCAACCCAATGTCCAAATCGAGCCCCTAAATTGAAATTTTAGGCAAAGGAGTGATAGCTCTGAGTTTGAAATGGGTCTTCTATTATCTACTATAACATGCATAGTGATACTTTTCGCGAGAACCAGAGCACAGTGGCTATAATGCTTCTCCATCTTCCATTCCTACTATTCACTACTATTGCACAAGCAATCGGTGCATTATTGTGACTAACTGAGTACATTAACTATAATACTGATTCATGTTACGTGAGGATTATTTACCACTCAGGTATACAATAAGCATGTTTCTAGGAAAATATTGGTTCATCAAAGTATTGATTGATATAAATAATAGCCATGAACAAACAAAAACTCAGATCATATAACTCTCCTTCCACGTGAAATCTCGAACTACAACAACGAGAGAAGGCCATACACTTTGAGAGGTTCCCTCAGATGTGGAAATACATTTTAATTCCCTTCAACAAAAAGAGAAATAGCTGTATCAACGAAACTCTCCGTCTTCTCACTACGTTTTCGCGTCTCCTGAACCAAGTTTAACGATTCTTCAAGACTTTTCTCCAACTCCTTCATCATATTTGCGATCCCTGCCATCATATAATCCTGGGTAGAGATATACGCATCAGCCAATCTCTCGCGTTTGAGACTCCGGGCCCCTTCGATAATAGCCATGGACTCTTCTGTGGCACTATCCATTGCTTTCATTACAACTGTTTTCGCTTCTTGGTTCTTCGTCTGGTATTGTTGCTTGATGTCTTCGAACTTGACTTTGGGGTCCATGTAGGAGCGTACGAGTGAGTTGACGTCTTTGCTAAGGTTTTCAATGCCTTCGCGTATCAGAGCCGTACTCTTTTCAGCGATAGCAAGTAGTTGCTTCTTAACAAGAACTGTCTCGTCAGTTTGTAGTTCGACTTGAAGCTTCTTGAAAGGATTGATGGAGAATGATGCAAAGGCGGCATGGCCAGGCTCTTTGCTTGCCAAAGTTGTAGCTTGATTGGCAAGCAAAGGTGTTTGAACAGAGAGCATTTGACGCGCAATGAAATAGTCGAAGTTGTCATTTTCCATGGCAACGAGCATGTAGCTTTCTGTGTCGCCATCTTATCTTTCCATTCGGTCTGAACTGACATTGTGAAATTAAATGAACTGGTTGAGAAGTATAAAAGGTTGAGATTTTGTTGATTTTTGGGAATAATTACAGATTATTTGAACTTAAGAGTTGAATTAAAATTTAAGAGAGATATCAAGAATTTAATATCAATCCATGGGTATAGAAGCCTTGGATTATTAATCTCAAAGCACAGTTATATTGTGGAAAACAGATTATGAGATAATGTTCTGATCTAGCTTAGGGGCTGAAGGGAATTTCGAAGAAGGAACAAATGGCATAAGTCAGCCGCAGATTGTGGTACTCTACAGATTAACAAGTTGAAGAGAATCTGCAAATGCAAGTCTAGATCACAACCTGCCAGCGAATCATGTTTTTAAAAGCCACTTCAATTTAGTCACTCTAGCTTTGACTTCTTATTTCGACTTAGCAGATAGCATCACAGGATTAAGAATACGGCACACATATAACTCGATGCCTGACAAAATCCCAAAGCAGAAAGAATAGACGAATTCGTAACGTAATTCCTCTCGTTTTCTATCACACTGGAAGAGGGATATCTAATGGATAACAAAGTTTCAGTGCTATTTGTACACTACTGTTAGAGGAAATGCGGCCTACCGAACTGACTCTCGCAGCATCATTACTTGACACTTTGGTGCATCATCTCTGATAAGCACTATAGAAACACACAGCCAATTCGCATCCCAATGCTATCGTCTCATGGCTCAGTGGCGCACTTGCGGTAGTCAAAACAAACTTACACAACAGCAGAATTTAAGAAATGAAGATCTAGACCAAAGCCTTCAAGTATTCTAAGCCCTTGTCTAGATATGAATTAGATGGTACACGGCCTAACTTTCTTCTTGTTGAATTAGGGTTTGGACATTTTTGGAACTTGTGGGTTGACGCGGGCTGGGTGCACAACGCGGGGCACGGCCGCCTTCGGACATGTTACCGCTATAGTTTCTAAATCTGGCTTGATATCATGCTTGTTCGGTCAGTCATGTATTCAAAATAGGAAATCTTGCGATCTAAGTCTCGCGTCTTCGCAGTTGACACCGGCATAAGGTCTCGAACAGTCCAATTGACAGACGCAGTGCATGGCGGCCCCATCACAACCTGTGATTTAGGTATCACGGATTTAAAATTCAAGCTACCGTCTCAACAGATCAGCTCAGCATAGTAAAACTTAATTTCACACTCAAAATTGACGTGAATACGCCTCGCCTGACTAAAGTATGAGGGGCAAAGTCACCATTTTTTCAGCTCTCGAAATCTTTGCATGATCATATACCCATAACAAAAAATTGAGGCTTTTGTAGTGATTTACCACATGAAGATTCTTCAACAATCTTCACGCATACTTGTCTACATTGTGTTCTCGATAGGTATATAATAGAGCCTATTTCATTTATATATTGACTTGAAGAATCAAACAACTCATCTTTAGACTTCTGTTACTACTAGAAATTCAATCTATCAAGATCATTTTCAAAATCATCCTATCTTACTTTATCTTCTACCTGCAATATGACAACCATGACAATCGCCCATGGCAGCAGACAATGCAAAGCACTCGCGCATATACCCAACTTTGCTTTGCCGTCGAAGACTTCAGCTACTTTCTGGTCGTCAAGCCTTACAAGAGAAGGCACCCGTCATTTATCGAACACAGTTCCATCAATTGGTCGCTGGCGGCGCGATTCCTGAAGGGCAGTTCTTCCCTGAAATGAAAATTCTCAAAGCAGGCTTCCAAGATACAAGCAAGCAACAGAAATTAAGGACCTCGCACAGAAAGCAGGCGAAGATGTCAAGGCCAAGACTCAAGAGTTTGCGAACGAGTTGCAGGGAGATGTGAAAAATAAGCCCGCTCAAGGTACTTCTGTTAGCGATTGGAAAGAGAAGTTGAGGAAGAAGAACGAGGAGAAGAAAGTCGCAGATCAACAAGATGATGGATGACTCGATGAATAATGCCATGGAAAAGATCAGGAAATGCCTGAAGAGCAGAGAGCACAGGCTGCTGATGTTGTAAGTACTTTTCACTCGTTTTATGCCATGCCATCATATTCACCTATCATTTGTATATACTGATACTTTGGTGCTTCAGTGGTTCTGCATGGTGGGACTTTATAATGAATGCCATTGCGAAAGTTATAGAGTTCTTAAACAAGGCATGGCAAGCCATTTGTGATGTTTGGGTGAGTATCGTTCAATTTGTCGACGGAGTGGTGAAATCTGTCAAGGAATGGGCAGCTGATGCTGAGAGAGCTATTTCTGGAGCTTTGTCAAAGATTGGAGATGTGTTCTCTGGCCTCTTTAAAGTTAAATAGATCATAAAGGTTAAGAGGCAAAGACTTGTGGTTGCCTTGTATGGGCTATATGATCTTACAGCCATCATGTTTTTGAAAGTTGAGCTTAAATAGCACGGGTAGAGAATTCAAGAGTTTGCAACTTTACATCTTGATTCTTGATATCATAGATTGACCATCAAAAACTATCTTTGAATATACGAAGTAGCACTATTTTCGACTTGTGCTGCCTTTGGAGTCGAGTATTGTGAGAGTTGAGATGATAAAGCAGAGAAACTTTGATAGGGACGGTTCAGGCACCATATTAGGGTAGAAGTGTTCCCCGCCCGCAAAACCATCCCTCCTTCCGGCTCCCTATTATCCCACTGCCTTCTAGACAACCATCCCATCAATTCAAACATTGAATCCCTGATATTTCAGTTCAACTCAGACAAGCATTTCTTAATATCCGATAACAACATAGTCATTCAAGTCAAGCTGAAAACACACTTTTTGTCATGTCATATTTTTCCTCATGTTCTGATTATGTGAACCAAAATACATTCAAGCAGTCCAGCTCCGCAACACTTGTCTTAGTACCTCTTCTCATTTTCCAGATTCACTGTATTCTTCTTATGGTTAATATTATCCTAATTTATGCATTCCTGATGATTAATTGATGATTCGAATTCGGATACACTTAGGAAATAGGCAAAGCATGCCTTAGTATGGATAGTGTTGCTTCCTTGGAAATGATCAAATCTGCACCTGTCCTTTAGATCCAAGAGATTACATCGGATTTCAAGTATTTTAAAGATAGTGGAATGCTGGAGTGTTATCCAGGATTCTTGAGGCCCTGGCTATACCACTTGCGATAATTCTGGTCCTCGTGCCTACCATTTTGCTCAAGATTTGGCAAAATATTCTTCGTTGTGAATTACAACAGCCTCTGCGAGTTTGGCGATTGTCAGTGGCCAAGAGGTCAACACATCCACTGCATGGTAATAAAAGCTCGAAATTGACTCTTGTCGATTTCGTCCAGAAGTCTATTGTAGAAAAATGCAAGGGTTCTTGGGAGACTTCAAAAGCATATCTGATTGCTTTTAAGGAGGGAGCATTTGGTGGCCTTTCCATCAGAGTGGCGATGAACCGAAACCTGGCCCATTATCATGCAGTTCACAAAGGATTCCCGAATGTAATAGTTTAGAACGTAGATCCCATCTGATCTTGAAGTCAGGCTGGCCTTGTTTGATACCCGATGGCTTCCTTTTGCACTTTGTTGCTTCAAGCCTTTTTGCTAAGATTTCAAGACCGACAATAATGCTGCGAAGTTTATCAATCTCAGCTCTTGCATCCCGGACTTATCGATAAAAAGCCTTCAAGCCAATCGCAACAGCCTGAGTGAGTTGAATCCCTCCAAAAAGCGCTGCCAGCTGAGCCGAGGATTTATATATTAAACCTGGGAAAGAGGACAAAAAACTTTTGAATATATATATATATATATCCTTCACGGATCTGAGAGATTAAACACACACAATCCCCTACATGATTTCATATCGTGCCACGTAAATGATCTGACAGAACCAGTCATTTGCTAGTAACTTGCTTCTAGCCTGAATTTCGAAAGCAATAACACTGAGGTTGCAAGAGTATGACGTCCAAGACGAAGATGGGTTCCATGGCTAGGGACGATGTATGATTAGAGCTATCATAGCAGGAGTAAGGTTATATATAGCCATGTCGACTTGACCTGTACTTAGCCTCATAACGGTCCCTATGATTATTTTTTATGGGAGGCACACAAAGTAATTGACAAAGATATCATTTTGGAAGACTTTTGATGAGAAGTATATCTTCAGTCATCGAAGGTCGTGTCAGTTATATAAAGCTTGACGCTCTAGGTCAACCTTATTAATCTACACCGAGTAGCCCTAGATTAAGGTTCATTAATTGATCTCCGGTGTCATATTCTTCCGCCCCGAACCGATATCCCCAGGATTTCTTCCCCATAGACAAATAATAACACCTACAATCTCCACACTGTCTCATCGCCTTTGAATCTCAATTACTTCAATTATTTCAAAAATGGTCATTCAACAGAAAGTCCCCCTTGGTCGTGTCCTTGTAATTGGTGGTTGCGGCTTCCTTGGTCACCATATAGTCTCTCTCCTCCATGATAACTATAGCTGTTCTATCTCCGTCCTCGACCTGCGAACGACTCGAAATCGACACTCTTCACAGGATATTACTTATCATGATGGCGATATCACCTCTCTCGAATCTCTTCTCGCAATATTCAACTCAGTAAAGCCAGATGTAGTTATTCACACCGCGTCACCAGTCGCAATCAGTGGAACCAACGAATTATTCCATAAAGTTAATGTAGGGGGAACAAAATGTGTAATTGAAGCCTGTCAAAAAACTGGAGTGAAAGCTTTAGTTTTTACAAGCAGCGCTAGTATCATTTCAGATAATACAGCAGATTTGATTAATGCGGATGAGAGGTGGCCTGTTATACCTGAGAAATTGCAACGAGAGTATTATTCATGGACAAAGGTACGTTCTTTCAATTCTACCCAGTCTTGTGCCTCGTCGTGCCAATTTCTATAATCAAAAACCTATACTTACACAAAACAATGACTAGGCTGAAGCAGAAGCTGCAGTCTTAGCTGCAAACCGCGCCCCAGAATCCCCAAAACTTCTTACCGCTTCCATACGTCCCTCAGGTATTTTCGGTCCCGGAGACGTTCAATTAATACCCGCACTTCTTAATGTTCACTACACCAATCGCACTGGTTTCCAACTCGGCGATAATACAAATCTTTTCGATTTCACATTCGTTAAGAATGTCGCACACGCACATCTCCTCGCCGCTGCTGCCCTTCTCGCAACTATCAAACTTGGAACAACCCCGTTAGATCACGAGCGCGTGGATGGTGAAGCCTTTCTCATTACTAATGGATCACCCATTCCATTCTGGGATATGGCACGTGCAGTTTGGGCAGCTGCAGGATCTACAAAGGGCACAGAACATGTATGGGTTATTGGAAAGGACTTTGGGGTGGGACTCGCAGGATTTATAGAGGGATTATTTTGGCTTTTCGGGAAGACGCCAAATTTGACGAGAATGAAGGTGAACTTTAGTTGTATGACGAGATATTTCAATATTGATAAGGCAAGGACCAGGTTGGGATATGTGCCATTAGTCTCATTGGATGAGGGTATCAAGATTACAGTGAAGCATTTCGAAGAGGAAAGAGCGAGAGAAGGAGAGAAAAAGAGTCAGTGAAAGAAGGGACTTGAAATTAGTAGGTTTGTTCATATTTTAGAGATCCCGAGCGGAGTTACACATATATCTTCTCAGTTACTAGAACTTGTAATTAATGAAAATGCTCGAGCAAGAATGAAAGATACCCCAATTATACTTATGAATGATACATTATCATTCACAGGTTATTAGGCTCATATAAGTGCCACATACCTATCCAACAATGCCACTTTAAGCGTTCAGCAGCCAGTGCTATGCAGACGAAAGGGGGAAAATGTCCGATATAGCATCTTATTGTTTGACTTCAATTACATGATATACCCTCATTATCCAACTGCAATGTATACAACTACCTTTATTGTCCAATTTCTAGTTACACAACAACCCTCAATTGTTTTACTCCGAATCAGGCGATCCGCCCATATCATACAATTCCAACTCCCGCAATATACACATTTTATTGATCTCAACTCCCTCTTATATGTAACGGCATACGCCCCATGTCAATTTCTATATGATACATTGCATATTATCGCATGACTTCGCCTTGAATATTTACGACTGGTTATCCCTCAAAATTAAACGCTCGTTGGGCTCAAGAGAAGAAAGACTTATTTATATGAACCCCTTGGCACATCATGTTGAAGCATTATGTTCTCGTCTACAAACACCCATCCATGTTCACCTGAAGATATTTTATACCATTACGGCCTCTTCACTCTATCTCTTCCTCGAGATAGATTCTTCTCACGATGGCATTGCCAAGTTAAAGTTATTTCTCTGCATAGCACCCCCCCACCTCCTTCCTCATCAAAACCTACAAAATTATACACTGCACGGCTTTCTACGCCAGAAAATACACCGAAAGAATTCCCTTTCTCAAAATTATTTGTTCCTGTCAGGATGATCATGATGCAGAGAGTGCCGTGTGCCTCCAAGGCATTTATCCCTAGAATCTAGCGACCAAGAATAACGACACACTTACGGAGACCATTTTCAGTATCTATGCAATATTATCCATAGTGATACTAACATTTCCTCACTGAGAGATCTTAAAGATACGAATGAATAGTCAAATATATCCATCGATATGACCATCAGCAAAGTTCAAAGTCTCTTGCATCTCACTCGCAATACCCCGCCAATTTCCATTCTCAAGCCCCTATTATTAGGCGAAAAGAACGGGATTTCTGATGTCCATTGATTGGGATGTCGTTTCGGTATGTGTTCCTATATTTTAGGCGAGTGTCATGTTTGACCAACCGGACGGGCACGGCAGGATAATCTTAATCCTTTGATATTTCGCTTTGACCAAAGGTCATTAATCGGTATGATGTACTTCACTGTATTGGCATGGGGTTCTTGGGTGAGAGTCGGAGTATCTAATCAGCTGGGTATGGGGGTTTTTGAGAAAATTAATGGATAACTTTTGGTTTTTGTTATAATGTTATATCATTCTTGACCTATGCTGATAGTATTCGGTGTCATCCCTCACTCACACTCACCCACAACGATTAGATGTACAATTCTGTATTGGTGGCTAATGTCATATTCTTGGGATCTTTAAGTTCGAATCATGAGTTCCCATCTTAATACCTTTGAATACCTAGATTTATTTGTTTATCTGAATAATCCATTTCTCATTCTTATCACTAGTAATACTAAATGGCATGGATTGAATCTAATAAAAATAGGCATTGTGTAGGATATTTATATCTAGGATTAGATAGATATATATGGAAGTGAAATGTATTGAGAAGGTGATGAAGGTTAAATAGGCTGTAAAAGAGAGAAGTATAGACTATAAAGGTTTGATCGATATTGCATGGCTTGGAGTTCATGGATATTTCGGATTTATTGGATATGCATTAAAACATTTCTCTGATGCTAATTACTCGTAATGACCGTTTCACAATAACTCTTTTACAGATTAGGTGTAGTAAACAAGAACCTTTATAAAATGTCCATGGCCTGGAAGTCTACCGAAAGAAGGGTTTTTTGCCGGTTTCTTCCCCCCTGAGAAGATTCGCAACCTAAGTCTTGTGGGCTTTATGCAACGGAATGAAACTGAATACTCTTGACACAGGAAACCTCCAACTCCCGTTACCCAGAAACTCCCCACCCTTAAAATCCACCCAAAATCACCAATCAACATTCCCCCCCTCCCAAGGAAATACCCCCTCCTCAACCCTCGACACACCAAAATTGATCTCTAACAACGTCCACTGGCAGCTCGTTAACAAGCACCAGATTAGAACTCAAAAGTATCTTCAACTCCCCCACAAATACCTTCCACGTATCACCCACACGCCCTCTCTGAATCGCCTCTCGCAATCCATTCATTAGTCTTATATAAAACCTCGCCGTATCCAACGGTGTACGTCTCGAATACTCCAGATCGCGGCGTTGAGTCTGTTTCTCGATATCATTCACCATATTTGAAACAAAGGGACAAGTAGCCGCATCACGACGAAGATTTGTCGCGACTGCGGATTGGAGTTCTATGAGGTGGGCGAGGGAGTACTCGATAGTTTGATGACTCTGTCGTGAGGTTCAAGTCTTTCTCTCCAGTTCCACTGGGCGGATCTATTTTTCTCGTATTCGGATAGCATGCGTGGCCATTTTCCTACGACGAAGATGAGGGCGTCATGGAAGAGTTCTTTGTGGTGGAGTTTGTAGGATAGTATGCACATGTCGAGGGTGGGGGTGCAGAACCAATCTCCTAGCATCTTTTTTCGACTGCGTGGTATGACTTGGGGATTGAATGAGAAATTAGGGAATGGAATGAGGTTTTGAAGAATGAGATCGATGGATGCAGAGAGGATAGGGAGAGCGCAGTAGAAATCAGCAAGCCGGACTGTATCTGCAAATTGAAAGAAAGAGCTTATGATGATAGGTCGGCGGTACATGGCTTTGAGGATATTATGGAAGGATGTTGCTTCAGTGTAGATGCAGCGGTTATTGGTAAGGAGGGAGTCCCATTTTTCGAATTGTGCTTCGTCTGGGGGAGTATTTTGTGCCTGAAAGAAAGTCTATCAGTCTTCAAATTATTTCCGGGGAAATTTAAAATAAATAACTAACCTCAATAGAAACGGATTTTAAACCCCATTCCCCATCATCATCATTCATTATAGCAGCATATTCATAAGCGAATGAAGCATGTTTAGCAGGTTCTTTTCTATTTGGTGCATCCAGAAATCTCCGGAAGTAATTGGAGTAAAGTCTTAGGATAACGGAATGGACATGATATTCTTGACCAAAGACTGTGATGCGTACATCTGCATCGTGTCCCGGGTTTTTAAATATGATTGGATTTCTGGGAAAGGGCAGGTCCCCTGTAATTTCTGGTCTTTCGAATGTCATTTTCAACATGGCAACGACGAGACACCAGGTGTAAGATATTTGAGGATGATATCTTAATACTGAGCTTTTAGGATTGATGTTCTGGAATCAGTATTCTTGTGAGACTGATATTGGAATATCGAGGATGTATATGAAATGTAAAAATGTAGGAAAATAGAAACTCAATAGCTCTTAAGTAACAGGATCGTAGATACGGTAACAGTATATCTCAATCCAGGACTTTACTCGAGCCCAAAACATGGCTGTACTGAAAAATGAATCACCTTAGAAGCATAACAATCTTGGTCACTAAACCATCATCGACCAGAGAAGACTCGATCACAACCTCAAGGCCACTTTCTATAAAAGCGCCAAGATCAATAGCTTCAAGGAAGCCAAACAGTTCAAAGGCCAATAATATCCTTGATCAAATACTAGTCATCACTAAGAATATTGACAACAGAGATATCTACTTCATCAAGACCTGGGATCTCATATTCGTTGCCGAAGCTGAAGCTAGCATACGTGAAATCAAGATCTAGTTGACTATTCCAATAGGTTATCGAAGGCATATTAATCAGAAAGCCTTAGATTTATAGAACTATTCAAGTCACTGCATTAGACGTGACCGATCATTAACCTAGTTAGATAGATACATAGGTATTGAATGTAAAGAGTGCAAAGTGGAATTAGATACTGGGTTGAATATCAATGTTCAGGTCAGCCGAGAACCTGTCTCCTTCAGAATACCACCAGCACCTCAGTAACGCTTACCTACTGTTGGTATTAACTTGGTCAGTTAAAGTGTAAGTACTTAAATCTCTTTTTGTATAATCATCGTTGTTATTCTCTATGTAATCTATGGAATGGAGGACGACTTTATAGACGTCCTCGAGGTGCTAGTACGCCTAATACGGTTAGACGTATTATTCGTACAGCAGCCCAAAAGTCACATGATCCATTTCCCGACACCTACCAATATGATCAATCCATGCGCACTCGCCTGTTTGGTGGTTTACAGGATCACCAAGATCACAAAAAACATCTATAATCTCAGACATGCAACAAAATTGAAATTTATATTATATTATATCACGTGAGATTTATAATCTAATGCCTTTGATTGGCTAAAGTATCAGAGCATAAATACCATTCCACACACTAGCCTCTAAGCATGGCATCACCCCAACATGATCTGATGTAAAGTTACAAAAAACGAACGATTCTGACAACATAGTAAGATAATTGACCGGCAGCATGATAGTAAATACTCAAGCCGTTCATTATCTTGAAAATCGCAATGGCCCGATGGGCTGATTTTTATATTGATTCGGGACGAGTTTGTTGGTATTTGAAGTCGGTTACTACCTGTCTAATTTATCTTCCATATATGAGATCTTATTTTTGAAGCTACTCGTCTTTATATATACTTCCTAGGTACATAGGTATAAACTACTCAAATATTCACCGCAAAAACAAATTGCCCAAGATTCATATACCGGTATACAGGAAGAAGAAACATCATCATGGCTTCGAGAGCAAGACTTCATATTGATCGAAAGGAACGAAAGGAACTCTACACAGATCTAGAATCACGAATTCATTATCTCCATTCATTCCTCGACTTTAGTTCACGTGAGTCCCTCTTTCTCATCCCCATCATCATATACTGAAGAATCTTCAAACAGGCGATATAGAAGCCCTCACATACGCATCAAAATATATCAAACAACTCATTCCCGCCGTCGTGAATATTGTCTATAGAAAACTTCTCCAATATGATATAACATCACGTGCATTCACAACCCGTAGCACCAGTTATGAAGGACCGATTGATGAGTTGCCGGATGAGGATAGCCCGCAAATCTTACATCGGAAGATGGTCTGTAGATTTATACTCGTATTTGTACAATCAATCAATGATCAAACTAACAGCTGAATCAGTTCCTCAGAGGTTACCTCCACAAACTCTGTTCCGACCCCAGCCAAATGGAATTCTGGGAGTACCTCGACAAAGTCGGCATGATGCACGTAGGACGGGGTCGTCAACACCCCCTTCACGTCGAGTACGTTCATATCGGAGTCTGTCTCGGCTTTATCCAAGATATCATATTTGAGGCGGTGCTTTCGCACCCGAGATTGAAGATGGATAGGAAGATTGCGATCGTGAAGGCGATCGGCAAGGTGCTGTGGATTCAGAATGATCTTTTTGCGAAGTGGTATGTGAGGGATGGGGATGAGTTTGCGGAGGAGATGGAAGAGATAGTAGTGGAGAGGGAGGGCTGGTTGAATGGGAAACAGGTGATTGATGCGGAGGGGAAGTCTGAGGAAGAGGGGGAGGGAGAGCCGAGTGGTGAGAAAACTTCTCCGGACGAGGGGAAAAAGAAAGAAACCCCTACGTCTTGTCCATTTGCTGGTTTTCAGGCAGGGAAGGAATAGACTTTCATATTTGAGCTTATTTATATAAATTAATTTTCGTCGCTCAAGATATCAATATATATTTCCCCCTCCCCGTCTTATTATCACCCAAACATCATACTTCCAATATCTAGATCCCACTTTATCCACTCCAAAAGCTTTTCTGTAAGATACCCAATTGCAACATCTTACACTCAATAGACCACCAAACCACCAAAATCCCATCTTCCCGAAGAATTAAAGCTTCACTATTCGAGTAGTATCATATTCTCACCTCACCCCATCCCATCCCAAAGAACCAAATCTCATACATTACCGTGCACCCACCCACCCAACCACCCACCCATCCATCATCCCAAACCGGTTCCTCAGATGAAACCAAGTCTCACCCAAAAACAAACTAGAGGTCCCCACTTAATTCCTTTGTTCTTCGCCTTCTATAGTACCTGGACCCAGTAATCTCACACTTGCTCTACTCTGCTCTATCTGTCTGTCTGTCTATCGTGCGGTTTTGATATCTTGTATTTTGTATATTGAGATAGGTATTCAAACAAGATATTTTTAACCCTAATGTAAAAGGTAATTTTATATTCAACATCCATAATTCCCATGTTTCTAACTTATCAGGATAGGAATTAGAATTGGGACATCGGGTTTGAAGAGAAAGGATTTGGCATATCTTATTTTATTTTGTTCAAGTGATGCCATGCGCTGCGCACTGCGTGGTTTGATACTCTTGGCCCAGAATGCTTGTAGGCAGGTACCTAGGTAAGCTTAAGCTGGAGGTTTGTCGGGCATCCCATTCCCGCAGTTTAACTTGTAGTATGAATTTAGATTTCAACCTCAGTGTCAGTATAAATACAGATACAAATACAAATACACATCAAGAAACCCTACCTCCCTAGGTTCTTTCACTACCAGATACCATACACTCCGTACACCAACACAGCCACCAGCCAATCTAGAGATATCGCCTCGAAAGCCAGATCACATTCCCGTAACCATATATCAAAAACTTCATAAATACAAGTGTAATATAGATATTAAACTATAGGACTACAGAGCTACCAAGCCATCGGTATTTCCACCATGCAGTCATATGAGGGAAAGATAGAACTATAGCTAGTCAACGAGCGCTTCCTGATCCAATGGTGTTTAGTTTTAGTTCCATGCCACCCCCCACCATAAGATTACCACCGAGGCACGGGTACGAAACGCGAAGTTGGGTAAAAGAGAAGGAAAGGTAAGGGAAGGTAAGAAATGAAAGAAAAAAAGAAAGGAAAGGAAAGGAAATACCGGCTAATTACCCGGTATGCTGCGCTTCTGTGCCGCAGCGCAGGCGGAGCGAGTTGCGTTGCGTTGTGAGATGAGATGTAATGCGAGATGTAATGTGAGATGTGAAGTATGATATAGATAGATAGGGCTATATTTGGATAGAGGGGTAGGGTTGATGGATGGATGCAGCATGCATGGCTGGTACTGCATTTTTCAATGCTGGGTTTGGATACTATATTTACTACTGTATGGATTGGCCATGGGTAGGTTGGTACCTGGGTATAGATCAATTTGGGTGTGATGGTGTGGCTCAATTGGGTGGTGCTTGCATGGCCGGGGGATGATGGGATGGGATGATAATTGAGTACTATGGTATTGCTTATTTTTAATGGCGGTGCTGATTGATTCATTTATGCTGTGGAATGATTTTGTACTGCATGGAGTATTGAATTTTCATGAGGGTAAGTACAGTAGGTAAGGTCAGTAATAATAAGTTGAGGTTGGTAAGGTTCATTGATATCGCTCGCCTCTTGGTATTAGGCGAAAGGAGACTTTTAAAGGTTGTTGTTGTTGGTGGTGTATAGTATTGGGTTGTATTGTATTGTATCGTCTCAGATCATATCATATTTTATATTCGTACATCTAACTAACACATACGCCAGTACCTATTCAAACCATATTCTTTGCAAAAGCAAACATGTCTGCTTCTGCTGCAGACATGAATGATAAACGTTACATCAATATATATGTAGTGGTTGAGGCTGATATACGAGTATATTGTGCCACACTTATAAGTTACCGTCGCACCACATAACCCCGTATACATACATCTAAATAAGGATATAAAAGACCTCGGGATGTAAAGATATGATATCCATGATTGCGATGACAAAATATCAATATTGAAAATAAAATTGATGACCAACCAATCCTCTAAATATCAAACATCATTACCCCCTTTAGATTAGTTAACAATCCCCAAGTACCTACTAGAAGATCTCTTCTGGTACATCAATCCATCCAACAGTTGATCCCCTTCATTTTGATCGAGTTCTGATCATTCTCCGGGCTGTGCATCAGTGGAATCTCGAACTATCCCATCTCAATCAAATATCGACATCTAATGAATATCATGCCATCGTCATGTTACATATATGATTGACGAATCTTGCAATCTAGGTAGGGTGAGAAGATCCTGATCAAGACATTGATCGAATAACCTTATGGGATGACTCGGTACATACTATAGGTAGTAGGTAAGATGTTTGCAGGACTCTTGATTTCCATGTCTATTGTCTTGTCGAGTACAGACAGCAAGTAAGTAGTATTGGGAAAGTTTGAACAGGGGCACAAGTGCGTACAGATAACCCTTGGTACATAGATACACACATACATACATACTATACATACATACCATACATACATAAACCATACATACATACCATACATACATACCATACATACATACCATACCATACATACCATACATACATACCATACATACATACATACAAAATCAAATCGGCCTTCCGAGTAGAGTAGACCTTTTAACGTTTTGGCCTTTTGCTTCATAAGTCAAACCTAATCCTAGTCTTTGCTTGACCTTTTATCTTTATATTTCATCTTTTTGTTTCTCTCTCTCTCCCCCTCTCTCTCTCTCTCTCGTATTGAGCTTCAGATTCAATTCATACTTATATTATTAGAGAATTCATGATGATATTTTGTATTTGATTGATAATAGGTCAATCTCATCGTCGCCGTTCTTATTACTGTTGTTGTTGTTATTGTTGGCTGTTGGTTGTTGGTTATCTTGTCTTGGGTTGAGTCGAGTTGACAAACGCATCGTCTATTTTCAATATACTGATACGATACATTGGTTGGATCGACGTCTGCATATGAATCATCTCTCCCATAAGTATCCAAGTACCATTTGCCATTTTTTATCCCAAATCTTCACTCCTGAGGAGATTATTGAAGATTATTAGAAGGAGGATAAATCAAGAAAATCACCTTGCTTGATCAAGGTCCGTTACCGTTACTTTCACTGTTAGTCCGTTTTCATATAATTTACTTTTCTTTCTATTCAATTATTATATCTTCTTTTTTTTCCACATCAATAAATCCAAAGAAGTCAGACATCTTCGGAAAGTTATCCATGTAGTTACATACTTTCAATACCTCTTCACTCAATACCAATCAATCCAACACCTCAACACCTCAACACCTAGTAATTCTTCTCTCTGTTTCTTCAATTCAACTTCCAGCACATATTTGATCTGCAATTCTTTATCTGGTTTCTTCTTTCAGTTCCATTGTTGATCAATATATCAAAATGTATCTCGAGGTAGATACAAATACTTTCAATCAATCCCTCATCATACGAGATTCACGCGAATGTGCAACAGGCCAATTGTGGTATGTTTGCAATGGGAATAATTTTCGTGGTTGTTGTTCTGTAGATGCATGTTCAGTATCAACATGTCCAGATACAAATAGCGTTGGAGTTGATGCATCAAGTTTTTCTTATACTACTTCGACTACATCTCTCAAATCTTCTACTCCTTCTTCTACTTCTACTTCTACTTCTTCTTCTTCTTCTTCTAGTTTTTCCTCTTCTTCCTCTTCTTCCTCTTCTTCTTCTTCTTCTTCTTCTGCTGCTGCTGCTGCTGCTGCTACTACTACTGCTACTACTGCTACTACTGCTACTACTGCTACTACTGCTACTACTGCTACTACTGCTACTACACTACTATCACATCTTCTCAAACCACAACATCCTCACAAACAATCTCACAGGCTCCTTCACCCACCACCCTACTCATAACAACCACCGTCAACAACCCACTCAGTACTACCTCCTCCCCATCAAACTCTCCTAGCAATCTCCCCCAAAAGTCCGTCTCCAACCCCTCAAACTCAACACCTATTATAGTTGGTGCCATAATTGGAGGCATTGTCATTATGTGTCTCACCATGGCTGTATTCTGTTGTTTTCGCTTTCGCCAGAAGAGAAAGCAAGCTAGAGAGAGAACGTTTGCAGAACCAGAGAGTCCAGATGCAGAGACTGTTCAATTTTATAGTACGAATGGAAAGGTGTTACAATCTCCTCGTACTAAAAGAAAGAGTAAGAGTTCAGGTGGCGGTGGTGGATTGGTATTGGGGGATGGCCTTCCGCCATTGGATGGAAGTGAGTTCTCTTTCCCCTGGGATAATCTGTTCCTTTGCGAATTTCGATTCGTGGCATGTGGAAGATTTAAGAGTTTATACTGATTTATTGCTATAGGAAAAAGTAATAGTAGCAGTGACAAAGCTTCATCACCTGTTACTTTCGCTCCTGCTCCTGAACTGACGCAATCACAAATTCCCGCCCCGGTTCATCCAGCTCACCTAAAACAATCCATTCATACTGTTCAAGCCTCCCCCATCCTCGAATCGACAGAAGACTACGAATCTGACAGACCACTCGCTCCCGACCCAGAAAAATCAGCCCTAACCCCACCTCCTGAATCCTCACATCCAGCTTTCCACCCCCTCCCAGGAATGGCTAGTACGCGACCTGCATATCGACCTGGAATGAATTTCACGATTAATGAGTTAGATGGACGGGAGATAGACCATGTACCTTTTGGAACTGCGGGAGGAAGGGGAAGTGGTATAAGTGGTAGGATTGGGGGAAGTGAAGGAAGTGGAAGTGACGGGGCTGTTAGTGCGATGAGTACACCCAGTCAACCAACTTCGAATGGTAATGGTAAGATTAGCGAGATGAGTTCGCCAAGCTTCCCCCAAACACGAGCAAACTGGCATGCACAACCCGACATTCTTTTACCCGGTCAACCTATCCAATCTCAATATCAACCTTACCACCGTCGTGGTGATTCACACTCCAACAACGGAAGCGCAGGTTCATTTTCAAATTTCACAAACCCATCACAACAAACATACGCACAAACTCAATATCTAAAACAACAAGCCCAAATTCAATACCATAGACAAATAGCACAAGCTCGACGCATGCACTCAAATGCAGCCCAGAATCCATATCAATTGTATACCGAAACTAGAGAACATCAACAGAACATGGGATATCAAAACGCACTAATTCTCGCTCAAGAACTTGAGCACGAACGCGTACAAGCTCAGGATCAGGCATGTGTCCTACTACCACAAACAAACTCCGGAGAAGTCACGCACGAACAAAACACGGGGATCTCACACCAAGAAACAAGCAGTCACAGTGCACCTATCGAACTTGGCGTCGCTACTCACTCTCCAGCCCAACATGACCAATTTTCTCGCTCACCTCGCGCTCCTTCACCTTCTACATCAACCGCAATATCCCAATCCCAATTACGAGCTCTCTACTCACCCCAACAAAGAGAACAACAACAACACGAAGAAAATACCCGCATGCAGGTTCAAGCAAATTTGTATGGAGAGTCCCAGATTCCCTCGCAGATCCTTTCGCAAACGTATTCCGAGGCGCCTGCGTCTAGTGGGGGAGGTCCCGCTTTCTCTAATTCTAGCTCTGCAAGTAGGAATGCGAGTGGGAACGTGAGCCAACCATTCCAATACAGAGTTATGGCACCTACGCCGCCGCCCACGATGCAGAATCCACAAACCCAGTCTCAGGCGCAAGCCCAGACTCAAAATACGAACATGACAAAAGACGCGCCACAAAATCCGAGAGCACAAGATCATATATTAAGCTGGGCCGAATATGATGGGGGTGCAGACTTGGGGTTTAGCGCTGGGATGGACGGGAAGGGGAAGGCGAAGGATGTTGTGGGATAGTGGCTGGATTTGTATTTGGGGTTGCATTTATGGATATCTTATGTGTATGCACGAGTTTATGGTGTTTGGTTTTGGGGGTTGCATTTTGCATTTTTCACTTTGGAGTTGAGATTTGGAGTTTGCATTACATACATACAACAGACAGGTATACAGACAGACAAATGTGGATACACAAACTTAAGAATAATGAACGCGGTTTTCGAGGGGGAGGGTGGGGGCGGAGGAGGAGGTAATAGGACAGGTCACGATATGGATATGATATGATATGAATATAGATATGATACATACGACATGAGGGAAACAAGCACAAGTCCGGACATACTTGGATGGGTGGAGAATTATAGGCATTGTAAGATTTATCAGGTGTATACGTAGAGAATGGGGAGGAAGAATAAATGAAAACAAAACAAAATAAAATAAAATAAGCAATAACAATAAAGATAAAAATAAAAATAAAATCACTTAAAGATATTGTATGAACCTCATTCATACCTCATACTTAGCCCAACACAACCAAAGAAGTCTACACCGGAAATAGAAAAGTAAAAAGATCAATGAATCAACGAGGTGAAAGAGAAAGGTAGAAGGATTTCGAAATATATGTGTGTGTGTGTGTGTGTGTGTATGTATACACATCCATACAATAAAACCATCAGAAAGCATTTCCTTCTGTACCAGCACGCATTTAGTATACAATATACATACAATCATTCACATATACACAGATATGCAGATACGCAAGCAATAAACGATATATAGATGGGGGGAAAGTCTGAAAAAAGGAAAAAAAAGGTGTGTTTTCCGTGGATATAAATATATATCTATACATGGAAACCTAATGCTCATCCATCCATCCACCCAACAGTACCTGTCTGAAGCTAATTTCTCTCAATCTCTCTCAGACTCTCAAGATACATCAACAGCCCAAGAGAAGAAGCGAGGGGAAAGGGGGGTGCATATAGATGGTGTGGATTTCACTTACTCATTTCATTCATTCCACTTATTTCGCTGTTTAAGTTGACTTTAGATCGTAAGCTACCAACTGACCTACTGACCTACTGACCTACTGAGCAATCGAATGGAAGATTGACCGAGTGCAACCGAGTTCAGAAATGAATTTGAAGGATGGGGATGGTGATAGGAGTAAGGGGGTGAAGGAGAATATTTAGCTCTGTATAGATAAGTAGGTAGGTAGGGACCTAGTATATGGACTTATATGGGAAGTGGTGTACTTACCTACTTTGAGGTGATGTTGCTCTCGTTATATGGAAATACACTCACTATGCAATATCTCATCTCATTACTGAATAAGGACAGGGATATGGACAAGGACAGAAACAAGAACAAGATAGTAAGAGTGAAGAATGAAATGAGAGATTGTATTCCTGGTTCATCACTTTGTCTCCTTTTCTTCTCCCTTCTGTGTCTTTGCACCAGAGCCTAAAAGCTAGAGAGGTCAGAATACTTGGTAAGTATTCATATCCAACCCATCCTCTCGTCAACATAACCATCTTAAATGCCCTTAGTCTCCTTTCTTCTGCTCAGAACTTTTCTTCATTATATCCCCTTTCCCCCATGATTTTATTCCTCCAGATGTCAGAACAAGAATCATGAAATCAAAACGCCGCAACAATGCTCTTTTCCTTCATGTAGATCATCTACACGAAAGAAAGTAACGAAGATCCCATTCCCAACGCCCATCACTCCATTCTATCTGGGTTACTTCTTCAGTCCGGATATTTCTCCATGCTGACTTTCTACCTAGATTGTTTTTATAGTCGGTATCTTCTTATTGATTTTATTGACCCCTTGTAAATTTCATGAAAACTCTCATTTGATCCACTGCAACTGATTATACTTGAGTATATACCGATTTTGAATACTGAGTTCAATGATTGAATCAAAGAAGCTCCTTAGTTTGTGAATCCCATCAACTTTGTAATTTCATCCAACAACTCTGTTAAATCATCATCACTGATTTTGTCTTGTAAACTGGGTATTAGAGTCTTTGCTTCATCTGCAGTATCACAGCACAATGAACCTTTGTCTTACGTCAGTATTACTTCTCTCAAAACAATCTTGTCATTTCCCAATCTTTAACAGATTGTCACCATCAGTCTCGATTCCTCCCCATCTTTGAATAAGTTTAAAACCTTCATAACTCAACAAAACATAACGAAAATAAACCTACCCAATTGCGCCCTCTCAAACTTTGCCAACTCCCCTCTACTCCCCAACAATCTTTCAACAGCTTCCACATTCTCCTTCCTCTTGAACCTAGCAAAATGATCCAGATATTCTTGCGTCTTACTTAAAATCTCCGTCTCATTTACATTCTTGCGATCACCGCGACGCTTTGCGACAAGGGCGTTAATGACGAGTGCGGCTTCCGAATGGGTGAGTGCATCTACATCTTGGAATTCTCCGAGTTTAAGAACCGTGGAAGCTTCTTCGTCGCCAGCTGGAGGAGCGCGAGATCGAGAGGTGGGAGCTGGTGCTGCCATTTTGGAAGAAAGTTGGATGGGGTAGAGGAGACTGGAGTTGATGAGGCAGATTCGTGGGGGTAAATTTGGATTCGATTTAGCTTTGCTTTCTTTTGCGACCGAGTTCCTTTGTCGAGTATAATTCTAGAATTATAGAAAACTCCCTTTCCTCAAAGATCACCCTGTGAAGATGAGGATTATCCTCGTGGTTATGATTAGGTTTGGAGTATTCAGAATTGTGTTGTGTTGACTTGAAAGGAAGAAACAAAGTTCAGGGCCGATCTACAAACATGTGCTGGTCGGTCGGTAAAATCTCGAAATCTGGGGAAGGCTGCTTACTTAGCCGCTTTTGGACGAGGCTACCAACGACAATGATACTGTATTCTATGCCTCGAAGATTGTATAATGAATGCGCCAAGTTTGATATTTGATTTAATCAATCCTTAAATTCGATTTGTTATAAAGGAATAGAAAAACAGATTTGAATGTTAAATTCTTCTACGATTAAATAATTCTAATTCTTATTCCTTTTACACGAATTTGTCTCTCCTTCATCTCCAGCATCGCTCTTAGGAGCGCTCAAATATCAAAATGTAAGGTTTAAACTCCAATCATTTCCTGTCAACCAACTATTAAAACTGCGAATCTAACATCTTAAAGGGTCGTGTTTGCCCTCACAATAATAAATAAAGCCGGTGGACTCATCTACCAAAAGGATTTCGCAGATGGATTGAATAAATTGTCTATAAACGATTATCTGGTGCTTGCTGGAACATTTCATGGGTTTGTCTCCAATCACTTATCCAGTTCCTCAAACTTTCTCCTATTCCTATCCTCAAGAAGAACCTCTTGTGTAAACTTTCACTAACATCCCCAGTGTCCACGCCATCTCAACCCGTCTAAATCCCATCCCCTCTCATCTCTCATCCTCCAACCACCCTACATCAAGTAGCCATGGCAAAACCCTCTCTTCCCTCTCCTCTCTCTCCTCCACTCCCAGTAGCGATGACCGCCCAGATCCCCCATCTGGTATCGAAGTTCTAGAAACAACTCTCTTCCGCCTCCAATGTTTTCAAACCCTCACTGGTACGAAATTTCTCCTATTTACTGAACCTGGAATGCCGAATGTGGAGAGTATCTTAAGAAAGATATATGAATTGTATGCGGACTTTGTGATGAAGAATCCGTTTTATCAGTTAGAGATGCCGATTAGATGCGAGAGGTTTGAGAGGGGGGTTGAGAGATGGGTTAAGGGGGTTAACATGAGGTAGTTTTCAGAAGAGGGAGAATGATTGGTCATTTGGGTCGAATTTGATGAATCAGTGAAGACAGGACTAGGAGCAAACTGAACGGAAAGATTTTGGGATTCGGAGTGGTATGAATCGGTTCTGCTGGGCAATAGAAGATGGAAGGGATTATGAGCATCATGCTTACTGGACTTTCTCAAAACTCGCGCATTGGAACGTGAAGAAATGCGGATGGATGTACGCATGACTGAGGCATAGAAGGAAATCTATTGGGACTTGAGTATTGAATTAGACGGTCGATCTCGATGCTTCAGAGGACAAACATCACAGGAGTCAAGGAGTATACAAACTAGACATAATTTGTTCACAAAGAGCCAAATATCATTGTTTATGATATCTACCTAGGTATTGATACATACCAAACGCCAGTTTGCCATGCAGCCCTAACCATTCATTCAATTATCAATCCATCCATCCGTTCCATCAGTCTACGTCATCATCCCATATCTAAGCCGTGTCCATTTTGTCATCATCTTTCTTGTCCCCACTCCCACTAGCCTCCCCATCCTTATTCAACAGAGGTGCCGATGCTTCATCCTCTTCCTTAATTTCTCCTAAAGCTGATTGCTCCGCGGCTTCCTTCTCGAGTCTTGTCTTCTCATTCTTCTCAACCCTAGCCTTTTCATCCTCCATACTCATTCTCAAAGCCAATGCCAATTCTGGATCCACACTTGGATCAATACCAAATTCAAATGCACTACTATCACCACCTGCTTCTGGTCCTCCCATACCAGCTCCTGATGCGGGCCCGTCTCCATTCAAAATTGGTGAAGTGATTAACTGGTCACTGAGAAGTCCTGGTCCGGGTGGAATTATAGCCAAGTGTGATCCATCACCTCCTTTAACGTTATCATTGAAGGCCGTCAACTTTTTAGTGACATCATCATCGAGTTCTCCGAATACAACAAAATCGATTGATACGTTGTTTTTCTTCATCTTTTTGGCAAGTTTGATAAGGGATTTCTCATCTTCGGCGACTGGGGAGCAAGTGAAAACAATTATACGTTGACGTTGAGATTTGTTTTGTCGATGCTTCAGTGCCAACTATAAGAATCTTGATGTTAGCATTTGCTCCGATCTTCATGTCCGAGTGATTTATAAATAGAGAGAAATAATGACAACATACACCGGCGATCTGAATACCAGTAGCTAAATGACTACTCCCACGAATCTTAGTCTTGGTACGATGTAATCCATCCAAGATCTTTCCATGATCAGTTGTTAAAGTAACAAGAACCTCTGGTCCTTTTCCTCCCATAGACATTAAACCAACTGACGATTCAGGATTGGCTTGAGTAATGGCGGAAAAAATTAGAGAAACTGCATCGGATTGTGCTTCATAGCGTGTTGGTGTATAATCTCCATTTCGACTGCTCTCACTGTTGTCCACTACAACCATCACTGCTTCAAGACCCATCTTTATGGATGATTTGCCGCTGGGCGAATGTGCGAAAGCTTTTATTTAAGAGGTATGGTAGAATAGTGAAGTCGAGACAATGGTGAGTTTGGCTGTAGATGTGAATGTCGAGATAATCGTTGATTGACGATACAGAAGTTGATGTTTGGTAAGGTTGCTCAAGGTAGCTATGGGTTTGCGCGTTAAGGTTATTAGAGTAGGTAGGTAGGTAACCAATAGCTAACTAATAACTACCAAGCATCATTTACTACCTAGCTTAGAAACCGGGGGATAGTTCAGCCACATCTTGTGGCGCTAAGAGAAGCGATGTCGATATGGATGAACAACCATCGATTCTCTATCATAATCATAACATTCTGCAATTACTGTACTGCACTATACTGTAATACACTACAATACATCTCAAAACTACAATACAATCGTAATTGAACAATAACAACAATCTAAACCCACACCCTCTCATAAGCTCATACCGATCACCGCGCACATAATAGCCTTCAAAAAATGGCTATCACATCAGTTCAAAAGCAAGCTCTAATGGAGAACTTGCAGTTGGAAGGTGAATAGTCAGCTCAAAAACGCGCGTCAAATTATATACTAACTCTTATTCACATAGTGACTGAACGCGCTAGAAAACTCAGAGCGCAATACAATGTTCAAGCTCAAGGTCTAAAAACGCGCATTGAAATTCGCGTCAATCGTATACCAATTTCGATGCGCAAAAGGAAGATTGGAGATTTATTCGATAAACACAACAATACTGGCGCACAAGCAGCGCGTAATGAAGTTGGACCACCGGTGCCACCAAAGAATAATCAAAAGAAAATCCCAGTTGAAGAGTCTGAGAGTGGGCCAAGCGATGAATTCCCTCCATTTCGTACTGCCAAGAGGAATAGGTATATTTACCCCCTTCAGGTACCATGGATCATATACTAATAATTCGAAGTGTTGATGCTTGCTTGGATAAGGAAAATAACATTGACAACCCGAAGAAACGTCAAAAGGCTGCTCCTATTTTACCTGAACGAACCACTTCCCGTGTCAACATGGACCCAAAACAAATCCTTTCACCTAGATCTGCAAACTCCAGAACTTTACCTGCGTCACCTATTAAACCTGCGCCACCAGCCAAACCTATCACTGAGTCCCGTCCACCTACAAGAGCTGGACGAAAAGTTGCACCACATACAAATCCAGCCGGAGCAGCTGCTCGAGGAAGACCTGCTGCGGCAGCCTCAGGTCCAAAAACTACAAGAGGAAGAAACGTCAGCAATGCCAGTACAGAAACTGTCGTTGTTAAAAAAGCACCTGCTGCAAAACTCAAGAAAGCAGCACCTACACCTGTACCTACACAGCCCGCTAGCACTGCTGTTGGGAGAGTTTTGAGAAAAAGAGCATGATGTCATTTCATTGATTCCAACCTGATGCAATTTTTTGATTCAAACACAACTTATCCTTTGTGTATAAAGCACTCAGACTCAATTGAGAACACTTCTACTGAGAAGTGGGGAACTTCCTTCATGGTGTTTGATTAAGGATGCTATGGGCTGTGGCCCCTTCTTTAATTGATATTCATGGGGCATATAGAACCTTGATATTGCGGCTTGTGGTTTTGAACATGGAGATGTTGGATTGATTAGAACTGAAATTGGATTCTTTGGTTGGTGTATGATTTTGACATTGAATTGGCCAAGGTCTTGGTTCTACTTCTTTTCCTGGTCTTGGAACGTGGGAATACGAATTCTGTATCTTTAGCGTTGGTGTTTGGTTGCATTCAATGGTATATGGCATGGTTCATGGTTGGCACTCCTTGTGCATATGGTTAGAATTGGTTTCAATGGTATATGATCGGCGAATGCTTCTTGTGTATTTTTAAGTCCCTTCTAAAAGGATTGTTTGATACCAATAAAAGGTTCCTCTGTTATATGTACTTGCTGTCATTACAATTTGCGAGTTGGTTTGTTTACTGCATGTTTGCATCGAGTTTGGACGTTATATTTCGATCTCCCTGGATTTGCAGCTGGGATCTACTCAATGCTTGGCCCAATTACTGACGGCTCTGTGTTTTGTCTTCGAGCGCAGCGAGCAATGGGGGTTTGGGGGCTTGCCCCCATGAAAGATGCTCCTGGGCTAAGGTAATGACGCTCCGCCAGCCCTTTATGAGTCACTTTCGCGGAGGCAAATTATTTTATGATCAGGAAAGTTGGTTGAAATTTGATTTCATGTAAAATTTATATCAATAGGACGTTAAATCAACCTGAATTCTTACAGCTCGATAGCTAACGTGACAAGTAAGCCGATACCCCTTACCATAAGACACCGCCCTAACGTAAGAACCGGCAGAAATAAAGTGCTCCCTATATGCATATATGCCTTTTAGTATAGCGCTTATGTTTTATATATAATCCATTACAATTAGAAGGTAAGTTCGTTTACAAAAGCATTAACCTACGGATGTGTAGGATAAAGAAGAGAGAGCGGAAGCGCTTCTTCAAATAGAGGAAGAAGGATTACAGAAATAAAGGGAAACGGTATTGCTTGGGTGTAGAGATTGAAGAACAGAGCGCTAGAAGTACCATCAAGTATAGCAACAGGCTATACACAGGAGGCGCGCGGGAGGCCTTGCCTCCGTTGCAGGCCCGTCGCTAATACCCTTCAGGAGGTCAGAACTAGCCATTCTACACGGAGACGTTAAACTGTATATAAATAAATAAATAAATAAATAAGACACCGGAATAAAGCGGCCGCTAGATTTACCACGGAAAAACTACCCCACCATTCCTTTCTTGAGCTTAACCAACACAACTTGCCTCGTGCTTCCCCTCCAAAATACAAACAAAACCACGCCCATTACCAAAGCTCTTTCAAAATTCAATACCCGTTAATTCACAAATCATCATGGCAGATGTAGAAGATTCGAGTGCTGCTCCAACAGAACCTCAATCAAGAAATATTGTTTACTGCGGAGGTAATATGAATCGGAGCCCCGCTATCTTGATTTTCCCCTCACTAATGCGCAAGTATAGTTTGTTCATTACCACCCGAGGTAGGCTTCTACTATATCCTATAAGCTTCTTTTAGAGTTCATAGGATTATAAGATAAGATTGTTGACACGGAAGGAAGTAGTATTGTGAGAATGGCGGTACGGTAAAGAAATGTCAGGAATGGCTAGAAAAGAAATATCCAAGCATGTATGAGAGGTTATGGTCTGAAGGTACATGTCTCCCTCTTTGCTACACTTATATCAGTGCAAATCTCAGATCTCTCTATACTAACTTCCAATTTCAGATGCCCTTGCAGCAGCAACCTCTACACTCTCCGTCGATGCACAAAAACGCGCCGCAAAAGACGCCACAAAGAAAGCCGCCAAAGCCGAAGCTGCTGAAGCCAAACACAATGAAACACTCGCATCATCAAAAGTTCGCATCAAGCGCGTTGAGCGCAACAAGCGCAAATATGTTACAGAAGTACAGGGCTTGGAAGCTTTTGGGTTGGAATTGAAGAAGGTGGCTAAGGAATTTGGATCGAAGTTTGCGACGGGAAGTAGTGTAACAAAAAGTGGCCAGTGGAGGACAGGAAATTACGGTACAGGGTGATGTGAGTGACGATGTGAGAGAGTTCTTATTGAAGACTTATAAGGAGATCCCGAAAAAGAATATTGTATTGGAGGAGCCGAAGAAGAAGAAGGCGGAACCAGTTGAAGTATAGAGAGTGCTGGGGAAAGGAATTATGATCAGTGATCAGGCTTTTGATAGGTCCTGCTAGGTATACATTTATGAAGCACGTTTTATGACTTAGGATAAGTCCCTGGGTTTACCTACTGCATCGTGCGAGACAGCAATGTCTGAGTTTTCAAAATTGAGCAGAACATCTATGTCTAAATGTTCAACGTATTAGGATTGGGCAACTAGGGTATCGGTACGAATTATCTTCTTCCCTAGCAGGACGAAATGCACCGATAAACTCCCCTAATCATAGTATCTTACTTGGTAGTCCCAATAAACATAGAAATACACAGAAATATCTCATCTAATTTTCCTCATCTCATATACTCTGTATATTTCATCTAACTCTGGATTTCGTCTGAGTTTACCTAGGAGGTATATCAAACATACCGGAACAATAGTTAGCAATAGGTTCTACAGATGGGATAATAGTTTACTTTAGTGGTTCGTCACCATTTGGAGTTTTAATATTTCATTACATCGCATCCCATTCTTTCCAATTTACTCACTCGTATTATTTCCTCAGATTACTCCTCAAGTGTTTATCATTTATCGTTCAATAATTTACAGGAATTGTATCGATTCGCTTCACTGATCGGTAGACGGGAGATACTATACAAGAATAACATCTAATTACTCCTATCATTTCGCTTAATAGTGCCGGGCTCAACTCAACATATATTCGAGTCTATACTTTTCCCAAGCCTGATTTCTGCTTCTAAGTTAAACTCCCATTCCGTTCCATCCTAGAATTTACATATCAAAAACTCAATCCCTGCCTTGCTCGACTCTGCTATGCATATAAAATGGTCGCGTAGCATCAGTGTATCACTGCCTGTTCTACCCAAACCGCCATGTCTCATTTGCAACCAGCATCACATTGGAGAGAATATGATTATTAGTATCGTCTTGTTCTGTACTATTTGTACGTCAATAAGTTATTGTGATAGAAATATGCGGTTTTGAGTCTTGTCTGAGGCAGTTACAGCTCATAACATATCATAATATATGTACATCTACCCACAAACAGATGCTTTCCATGAGTACAGTGGGAGTTTGTTCTTACTCCCTACTTATAATAGTCTACTATACTGTTTCAATTATTCGATGTACATCCATATTATGGCATAGTCAACATCTCTATTCCCATGCCCATTATTTCATATCCGCATTGCATATCATGAGTCTCTCAACCCATTACCACCCAGATATGGAATAGTAACAAATTATGGGCGTTGCCATATAGTGAATAAAGTAATGCAAACTTCTACAGTCCTACCAAGAAATAAATCGGTGGTTCAAAGTTCTAATACGATGATCTTAATTGTTGAATTGCAGGTTTCTTATCTATGTGACCGGATTAGCATTACAAGTGCTGTACGTGCACACAGATAAAGTAATACCTTTTGCTTTTCTTGTTTGAGTGTAGGTATTTACATATTTATATATGATATGAGTTATTGTACGGGTATATTACACTTGTACGGCGGTTTTCGATGCGGACATTCGTGAGGTTTGAATTCAGCTGGGATGATATGATGCACAGGGTGTTTCATAGATACGGAAGATGTAACTAATTATACATAAAGTTAATATGTAGATAGACTTATGATACCGGGTTTTTCATAAAATATAATCGAACAATCACAAACACAACGACAGTTCTAAAAAGGGAAGAAGATACCAGCGAGGTAAGCCTCTAGTCTTATTCCCCTTTCTCATTCCTTCCTGCTTTGGAATCTCTGTGCATCTATAAACAACCAACCTAATTAAATCATCAGATCATCACACATACCCATAATATCTCATCACCAAGGCCAAAGCAAATCAACAACTCACAGTAAACGTATCAGCACCCCCCCACAGCAAGCACAAACCCCATATGTGCAGCCGCCTTACACACAGTCAATGGCCAACAAACAGTTCTTGACATTAGGGCGATGAATACTATTGGCGCAAATGGGTCAGTCGATAGCGATGAGAATGTAGCTGCTGTTTCCAAGTAGGCGGTGGTATTACCATAATCACTGGTCCCGAATCGATTCCCAGTCCTCTGCATTTCAAGTCCGTCTAAACAGTGAACGGATTTGGCCTAGATGAAGCAATGGAGTCGACCACTATGAAAAGTAATGAGGGTTTGTTGATAACTAACTATCGATTTCGATTTGAACGTTCCAAGTACCATCAGCAGGTATAGGATTCCAGTACTGTGCTCGGGAATGAGATTGACTTAGCTGTGGCGACGGATTATGATAGCTATGATCAGAATTCCATCAGATCACAGACATACGGCTCAATTAGACTGGCATTCAGAACATGGAGCTTGTATATTTCTCGGGTGCTGATAAAGGACACTTAGCAGACGATGGCGAATGTTGGGAGCAAGAATATAGCAGCAAGACTTCTAGCTACCATGGGATGATCCGGTGCATGCAAGATATGATAACCTTTGCGATTGATGTAGCAGTATAAAGGATGCTAGCGGCGATATTGGAGCAGGGCATTTGACTTCGGGTTATACAGATAATCCTGGTCCTTAGAGCAATATGCGATGCTCTAGTTGCTGGGCTCCTGAAGTTCTTTTCTTCATAGGTATACGACGACGATGGGATGTTGGCGTGCCGATAAATGGCTTTCGATATTAACATGACTTGATCTTATCACCTGAGTTATTTACAACATTTCGAATCTTTCACATCTTTAGTAGGACTTACCCTTCATACTGATATCATCCATCCCTTTACTTCAATCCAGTCTTCTTCTCGTAGAATGATCACGAACATAGCCAAATCAAATAATCCATTATTTTATTGGTTCGTATATTAACTTATTTGCGTATTTATTTATTTAATTTCATTAACTTCGTTACAGCATACCGAGTGCTTACACCCAATTGGTCTCTCCAACCGGTTCAATAACCACGGGTATCTTCTTAATCATAGCAGTATTTGCATCCGACAAACTCACTTCTTGCATGCCATGTTCCATTTGACGTTCCACTTGACGTTCCGCTTGATGTCTTACTTGATCTCCCTTCTCCTCTATTAACTTCTCCTCGTCATCCGTGGTTTCGAAGGTGAAACTATCGGGCGCGGGCATATTACTCTCTGCATCTGTATCCGTATTTAGATCATCATTCCCATCTGAACTCCCCACCATCCCGACCTCCTCCCCCGCCCCCCTCAACATCCCCTCCATAATCCTCCTCTCCACCTCCTCCTTCTCTTCACTCATCTCCAACAAACTCTTCCTCTTTCCCCTGCCCCCTTCCCCTCAACCTTCCCCTCCAAAAAAGCACTTCCTAGGAACCTCGCCCAACTCCTTCCAAACCTCATAATCTCTGACCACACCCCCCAACCTCCTATGACCCTCATCCGGATCCCGCAGTAACTCCATCCCCATCACATCAATAAACCCCTGTCGACTCAACATTGGCATGTTGGCCCCCAAACTAATACTCCTCCTAATCCTCTCCCCAGCCGTGGGCGACGGACTCGGCGGCGGAAGATGCGCCGCATGACGAACCGCGAGCGTATGTTGAATCTCATGATTTTTATAAAAGATACCGAGTTCCAGATCAGCGATTTCCTGATTTTGGACACCTCCCTCGGCAAACAACGTTTTCTGCCCTACACGCTATAGTATTAGCTTTATCACAATTTCCCAAAATAACACAATCGGCTCCCTCGTCATGTTTCAAATTAATTTCCTATCTTGGGTGAGAAAAAACCTACATATATTATCTTCCATAGGAACACCCTGCATTTCCAAAAATGCCGAATATACCTCCGGACTCAACGAATCCGTATTTTCCACATCGAGATGCAAAAATATCGTCGTCATCAAATCGACAAAAATCGTATTTTGCGTTCCATCAGCTTGGAAAAACGGTGACCATTCAGCAGGAACCGGCGGCGCCATCGAAGCATACGGATTGGTAAACGCTTCTAATTCAATTTTTGCCGGTATCAGCGGTAAATCAGGTCGTAATTTAGTGATGGGCGAGTCTGAAAAACTCAAATCGCGATTGTGATTGCTATAACTATACGGGTCCTCATTGTTCGGCGGCGAAATTGAGATGAGCTCACCACTCCCGGGGCCCTTTTGCGAAGGCGTTGCTTTCGCCGGTCTGGGTCTCGGTTTTACAATATCCCACAGCGCGCCCCAGTTGGCGGTTGGGAGCTCGACTTTTTTCGGGGGCGTGCTGCTGAGAGTGTCTTTTCTAGTAGGGAGGAGCGAGATGGGCCGTGGGGCCTTGGGAGGGGGGACCGCCGGTGTGGTGGTGCCGCTGGTTTTGTATATGGAGGTTGGATGATTGTTAATGTGTGTACGAGAGACGTTTTGGATAACGAAACAGTTGGCGCAAAGATTGTAATCTGTACATATATGACACTGAATGCGAGCCTTGTCGGGACGAATTAGTTCGGTGCAACCATCGCATTCATATAGAGACATTTTGTACTACGGGACCTATTGAATAGCCTTGAAGGGTATCCCAAGGATAGGTTGGAAACGACGATGATGTCCTTATATGATATATGAGAGAGTCAAGTGAAAGAAAGAAAGATGCGAATTATCTCGGACCAATGTTAGGTAGAGAGATATGCTTTCTTTACATACAAAGGGACCAAAGTTTGTTTTAAGGGTCCGGGAGTTTAATGAAGCTCTAGATTCTATTTGTGTCTGTGGCTAACCTCGTGGCGAACTGTCTGTCTTGAGGCAGTGTTAAAAGTTTCAGAGACGTCTGGAGGGATACACTTCGAAAGATGGGACGCTTCACCTAGATTAAGCTTTGATGTTGATGATCAGATCGCTGAAGGTTACTTATTATATTTTGTCCTATTCACAGCTAAAACTCAATTCTGGAACAATAAGATGAACAAAGGGTGAAAAAGGGTGAAAATGATGAAAATGCCGAGGTGCGAGGCGGTCAACAATGATGAATAGATGGATGGTAATAAATGGTAAGTAGCTGTTGCTTAGATTTGGAATTGATCAAGATACTTGGCAACGAACCTCACAATGTAGGTAAGGGTCTTATAGTAAGTGAAGAATCAAACAGTTCTACCGATGCAAGTACTTTCGAGAAAAATCTTGATATTTATAACAAAACTCTCCTGATCATATATAAGACAAGTTCAAGTTCAAGTCCCAGCGCGAGTTCGAGTTCGAGTTCGAGTTCGAGTTCTAATTCTAATTCTAATTCTAATTCTAATTCTAATTCCAATTCCAATTCCAATTCCAATTCCAATTCCAATTCCAATTATAATCCCAATACTAGTTCTAGTTTTAGTTCTTTGTTACCTATATATGGATATGCTCATTCTATATTGACTCTCGAGCAATTTTACCTATCATTGTTCAGCTCTCAACTCGCACATACCTTTACTTTTATTAATTCTATTCCAAAATTCAACTCAGACATTCCACGTTTCTTGCCTCCATCATTCAACTAAAGCTCATAAATTCACAGTCTCCAATGTGATTGTCCAATTCTAAACCCTTCCCCCCTCTTCTCTGACCACGGTTCCTTTTATTGTACTTGATAGATCGATTCTTTGGGTAGAGAAGTAGCAATAGTCTTTAATTACCGATAGACGATAGATGATAGACGATAGATGATAGACGATAGATGATAGACGATAGATGATAGACGATAGACTTGATGTGTAGACTATTGGAATTTAACCTTGTTATTGAATGAGGTTATTTCGTCGTAAATGATGTATTCGTGGGTAGGGTTTTCGAGAGTTGAAGCTCTTCATTTGATGTTATTTGTTGTTGGACTTCGACAGGGTGTTTTTTTGCTTTTTTCGTTACAGCTAGGAAGATTGAGGGTGAGGTACTAGGTATGAGTCTGTTCATAGTGTTAAGATCGATGGAACTGTAGTATTCATTGCTTGGGGGGTCATTAATAACTCCTCGGATTGAGATCTTCTTAGTAAATAAAATACATATAATGATACGAAATAAACAACTAATTAGCATCATGCCTCGCTGCTGCGGTAAGGGATGTATAGATGTGCTACTTTCAAACCAAACACCTTTTTCATACCGAACGAATCCTCACGCAAAGAACTAACTAACCTGACAGATAGCAATTTTGAAAGGCAAATCCGTAACCTGATAAGAACTACACAGGTAGAATGTCGGTCAGGCATCCAGATGATTTTCACTACTCAATTAAACTGACGTCCCTTTCAACTACCCTAGGTACCTAGACATATGGAACTGTCTCGAGTACAGGTGTCTTCGCATAAGAAACTTGAATAATGTCGCAATACATGAACACTTCGGCTGAAACCCCCCCCAAAAGTGCGATGATAATAGACTTGGAAAAAAGAAATATACAATCGCTAGACACTGGTGACATTCCGATCGGCAAGAGTGGACGACGCCAAAGTAAAGTAAAGTGCTGATGAAGTATCAAGCCCGCAGTTACGAGCTTTTGGCCAATTCGATTATATTCCCTTAATCCTGGCAATGATAAGAGGCGTATATCGTATAATGCCTACTCTGTAAGTACAGTCATGATGGTTTGCTGATTAATTGGCCAGGACTCGGGAGAATAATTTGTTAATTGCAGCGGATACCAAATATATAATTCCCGCAGTGCCACTGTACAGCAGGTAACTTACGGTGGGCACCAAAAGTTTATGGCATATTCGCCGACGCTATGATCGCTACTGCAACTGCGGATAAGGCGTTCGTTCGCGGCAAAAGGTAGATCTGTTCATAGTTATGCTCATATAGCCCGAGGGAGTTTAGGAAATCATAGTTCTAATGCGGCTGCAAAGTATATGAAAGGTTCCATGACGATAACTAACTCGATAGCGAATGAGCTTGCTTCATACAGAGAGTAGTTTTTAAACCTTGGTCGCTTTGACTGGATGTTTGAAATTCAAAATATGAATGAGCGGATTCGAATTTGAGACAGTAAGGAGGTAGAAACAAGATATTATGCTGTATCGTGAGGAGGATGATAGAAAGCAGCTGTACAACTATCGTTACATATGTAGGCAATCCCTAACTTGGTAGTCTGTTTCAATTCGAGAAAAGCCATTGCAGAAGCATTGATAGAAGAATGGATAGAAGCTTAGAAGTACGGAGTACAGACGAAGAGGTGTAGAGCTGTAGGGACGTAGGAACGTAGGGACGTAAGGATGTCGAGAAGAGATGTTGAGAAGTATAGATGCAGCGATGTAGAGATCAAGTATAGACCGAATACAAAAATATATAAACAAGAACCCTTAAGCAAAAAAGATACATATCATATTACCTACCTATTAATAGTAAGTCTGGAACGGTATAGCTTCTCACGTGATTATATATATCTCCCTGCCTACCCAGTAGTATCTATACGGGTTCATGTTTGCCCCGCGAGTTTGAATGATCAGAAGAGAGGAGACCAAGAGACTCTGAGACGACCCAGAGACCAATCGATGTTTCTACCAGTATTTCGATCATATTAGGACCAGGAGGGCTGTCGACACGGCCCGTATTCTGATCTTTTCTATCTAATATGTATCTTTCGTTTGAATAAATCATAGATATAGTACAAACTTTTATTTAACCTTGCTCACATCATCAACTACCTACCTACTTGATATATTTCCACTTTAGTCTTTACATAGGTATACATAGACGTACCTCTATACTTTTTGCTTGCATCCTGACTTGATATCTATCAACTACTATCGAGTTTGAAAGATTTGGAAAGAGATGAAATGGCAAACTGTTAACTCCTTTGTTTCGTATGAGATTTAAGGGATGTTTGGAGCGGATAACGAGTTGAGTACAAATTAATGAATTCCTTACCTCTTCCTTGAAATTCCTGAATAGTTCGCTGATTTAATACCAAGATCAACCTTGTCTACCCATCCTTCGAATTCAAACTCAAATGTATGCATATAGCAACCTTAAGAGGTTGGAAGTTTTCAAGTTTTGAACATCTGAATGGTCAAAAACTTAAACTCATCTCACAAGCTTTCACCATATGACAGCGGCACATAAGGTTATCAATAATTCATTAATCTTACGAGGACACTATCGCCGAATCTTGTGTCTAACAACAAGCATGCCTTTGACGTTTGATGATACTTGGCCCAAGTTGGAACTTTTCATGTGATAACACAGACTGAAGATCAGCCATGTGGCATATAGCATGAGCGTATTTTGATAGTGCCGCAAGAGTCAAGAAAGTACCGTACCTCGGAATTATTTGCTACTTCTATTTGCTACTTCTATTTGCTACTTCTATTTGCTACTGTGCCGTACAAATTAGATGGAGATAACCTGAGTGTGAAACTGACCAATGAGACTCTTGATGGGTTAGAAAAGGGCCAAGGGAGATTTCAACTTTCCTCCAGTGTTATGATTACATCCCACTATCTAGCCAATGCTGCAGGCATGGTGCCACAATGAAGGTGGATGATGATGATGATGATAATGATAATGATAATGATAATGACAATGACAATGACAATGACGATGATGATGATGATGATGATGAGGGAATTTTAATTTTCACTTGCGGGAATTTGATGAAGCCATCAAAAGTACTGTATCAATATTGACCCAAGCATTGTCATGGACTGAACTGTAATGGTTCCATTTATTAATATTTCAATGCATGCAATCAAATCATGAATCACGAATCATAATCTTGCACAGTTGACTCTTCCTTGAAGGTTTCCTTGGATTCTTTCTCAAGTATTATTGAAACCTATGAGTTGTATCTTCTTCTAGTGGAGAAGAATGAAGCCGCTTCCGAACGATTGGATATCCGAATAATGGAGAAGCGCTTCTACTGTAATTGGTTTCATACAATTCAATCATCCCATATCTGAATCTCACAAATCCCCGGTTTTACTTGGCAACGATACATAAAATAGGAAATCATAAGCATACATTATACATATTGCCTTGCCGTCACCATGGCCCCTATCTTTGTTGCTTTTGACCGGGTTTAAACTCATATGGTAGGTTAATTTGCGAATAATTACCGCGATGAAAGGCTTTAGTAATATGATTGGTTTTGTCTTTCCAACTCTTCTGACTGTATGAAGGCTTATGAACAGTTTGAGCCAAATATATAGATATTGTGCAGCTTTCAATGGGGCACACCAAATCAGTCAAAATGTCGGAACTTAAGCGGTCTGACCATCTGAACTTTTGATGTTTGAGAGCTATCTTTGACGACTTACCTAGTACCTACCAAGTACCTAATACCTACTCCGTACTGTGCTGTATGTAGTACTTACCTTCTACTTTGCAGTTTTGCAATGTAACCGTATACTATTTTCACTCCTATACTTTTTTTCTATACACATTTTCCTGGGCTGAACCGAATCAGCAAAAAGGAGGATCCCTCTTTTTTTTGGAGGGTCTCTTCGGAAGGATCACTCACTACTTCTGGATCTAGTTAGCTAGAACAACCAAATTCGCCATATTATGGGTATAATGACGTAGAAATCTTCCATGGTGGGAGGCGCCAATGCATGAGAACTAGTTAGATCCATGCTACGTTGTAATACTGCCATATTCCCTCCAAAAGATGGCTGATTGGTTTTTCTTTTACTTTTTCCCTAAAGTAGGCCGCTGCAGGTAAATATGCAAAGAATTTCTAGATACGGTTATGCACATGAATATGCATTACAGTACTTGTACAAGTATAGTACGTACTGTGTACGTATGTTTTCTTTTCTGAAACCGTTTGAATCTTTGATTCTCGCAAAAGACCTCTAGTCTAATTTGTAAATTTCTAGAATTTTTCTCGATTTTTCTCCGACACGGAAACTACTGACAGATCACCTAATTTATGCAACAAGAGATGAACGTTTAGTATTTGATATTCCACATTTAACATTTTCACATTCAATACATTTGAACCTTCTTTCCTTTGTTGAGTTGTTTGAGTTGTTTTGTCCCTTTCTGCATTTCTAACCCCTTCATTATGCGGCAATGCGCACGCTGCGCAAATAAAAGTGCGAGAAGGAGCCGGAAGATAAGCGGACCCCTAATTCTCTAGTACTGTTGGTATCACAACTAATTCAAATAGTGCGTTAATATAGTGGAGTAAATTGATAAGATGGCATCGATAGTCCTGGTTTACTCTGTCAGGTTCCCACGCCTTCCTAGTTATTTTCGACCTCTTAATGGAAAAATTGTGTACCAAGTGGATTCTACTTATTATCATGACTTATCAACTTATTGTCGGTCGCCGCGCTTCATAATTCTCATCGGTCGGTAGGGTAACATGTGGGTTGCTAGCTCGTTTTACCAATTTCATTCCCAATTCCCATTCGACACTAATGCATTGAAAGTATAAACTACTTGATGCGATTCAATTTTCAAAACACCGTGTGGGCCCAATCTCAAAAGAGTAATGCAATCAAGACATAATACGGAACTACTATCTCTGTTCATCATCATATATATCAGACCTCGCTCGTCCCATTCCTTTGTCTCATGAATCAGTCAAGTTTAACTTTACATCCCTTCATCTGAAGAAAAGTGTTTGTGTCAATTGTGATAAGTCCATATCACTCTCACCTCCAAGGGTCGATTCAGAGTTGTAGCAACCACGAACCGAATGACACCTCACAAGCAATTATTATATCACGATTATTCAGGAGGCTTCTTTAAGCTTCACGGACGTCCTTTCTGTCAGTCTTTGGTACCAACTTGATTATATATATACATTCGATATTCATAAATTTTTATAATATACAAATTTTCAAACTTTAAATCTTCATTCCACATTATATCAACAGTGACAACCCCTTCCAAATACCTCGACAACAGACAGATAGAGTCAACATGGCTATTCCATTCGGTTTCAGTTTTGGTGAGGTCATTCATGGAGTTGGAATTTTGAGAAATGCATTCACAACAATTCACGAATCCGGAAACGCAAATCCAGTTTTTGGAGACGTCGCAAAAGTTTTATCTAGCCTCCACAAGCGCCTTGATGGCATCGAGAGATTTTTGAGTGATGCCTCATTTGCTTCTCAGCGTGGTTTAATGATGCAGGTCATCAGTGCATGCCAACACTGTATTGAACGATTTGTGCATCAAGGTTGCAGATTGAATGGCATCACCGCCAAAGGATCTTTATGGTCCCACGAAGAGTTCGCCAACATTATCGAGAAGGTTGACTGGTTAGCTTGCAAAAAATGGGATGTTTCTCAGTTCAGAAAGGAGCTTTCAATTCACGAACAGGCAGTTTCAAGTCTGCAATCGACCATACTTGATGCTCGTGATCTGGAGAAGGGTCAACTTACGCGCCAAATCAATGACATCGTAGCCATTCAGCACAGAATGGTCCGTGGTGGGAGCAAAGCTTCTCCAAAAGATGTTGCAACCAGTAAAGAGGTCTTGAACGCACTGGCTGTCATCAACCCTCTTATCGGTAGAAAGGAAATTGAAGCTCGTACTGATCGTCTCTGGAGCAAGTCATGTGACTGGATCCTCAGTAATAACATTTACAAGTCCATGATTGAGAGTGATCAATCCGATTTACTTTGGGTTCACGGCCAGGCAGGAAAGGGTAAAACCATGCTTTCTATGTATCTTGTCGATCTTCTATCCAAACAGGTCGCCCAAAACCCATGTGACCAAGTTGCCTACTTTTTCTGCGATAACAACACCGACCAGAGAAATTCGACATTACATGCTCTCAAGACCGTCCTCCACCAGGTTTTGAAACAAAGTTCCCACAATGTTTTATTGGAAGATTTCAAACGCCATGGTCCTCAAATGTTTGCCACCATCGAGGGAGTTTGGACTGCTTTGATACGAGTACTAGAAGCTTCCACCACACGAAATCTTTACCTAATCATTGATGGTCTTGATGAATGTACTGAAGAGTCTTTGGACGTCTTCCTTAAGCTCGCCAGTGCATACATTGCATCCAATGTTGATGGACTTTGCAATGTAAAATGGATCTTCACCAGTCGAAACGAAACTAGAATCGAAGAATACTTGAAGTTATCTTGGGTAGTGGATTTGGAAGAAACCACCGCTGAATTCAGCAAAGCCGTTGATACTTTCATCACTCACAAGGTTGATGCCTTGGCTACAAAGAAGAGATTCGACGCTCCAATCAAACAGTTCGTTACCGACAAATTGAGGGAGAAAGCAGATGGTAACTTTCTTTTCATCTCACTTGCCTGCAAGGAACTTTCAAAAAAGAAAGTCAGTTCCATCAACATAAAGCTTGTTCTTGGCAAATTCCCGTCTGGACTTGAAGCCTTGTATGCGAGAATTCTCGAGGGAGTCTTGAAGTTGGGCGAAGAAGATCAACAAACAGCTTTCTCAGTCCTTCGTGCAGTAGGAATTGCTTTCAGACCTCTCAGTCTTCGCGAGCTTGCCGTCATGGCAGCTTTCCCTGCAGCAGCTATTGATGACGAAGACATTGTGTTAGACGCCGTTGAATTATGTGATTCATTCTTATCGTTACACCGCGACCATCCTTACTTCGTACACCGATCCGCAAAGGAATATCTCCTCAACCACGAAACAGCCGGTATCTTCTCTTCAGACCTCGAATTTGAACACGAGAAAGCCGCTTTCAGAGCCCTCAAGTACACAACAAGAGACTGGAAATACTACCTCGAAAGTCTCGATGATGTTCCACTTTCCTCATTGCAAGATCAACCATCCTCAGAAGACAGTCTTCAATACCCTCTCATCTACTGGATTAACCATAGTAACATAGCCGGATCCCGAATGATGAAATCATACGCCCTCGACCGACATTTCTTCCGCCGCAACTGCGACCTCCGCCGCACCTGGCTCCTTTACTTTAAGAAACATCGCCACATGACCAACTTTTCCGCCATTCAAAACGTTCACTTCTCCGCCCTTCACATCTCAGCCGTATGCGATACCTGGTGGGTTGCCGAGATCCTCCTCAAGAACAGCAGTACCTACATCGACGTGGAAGACTCCTTCGGTCTCACCGCTCTCCACTGGGCCGTCCACTGCGGAAACACATCCGTAGCCAAGATCCTCCTTCAGAAAGGCGCAGACCCCAACAACAAGGGCGGCGCAACCGATTATCAAAATGGTCCTAGAGAAGGCACCCCATTAGGTCTCTCAATCTCCTACAACAACCTCGAAATGTCGAAGCTCCTCCTCGCTCACGGCGCTGACATAGATTGTCCCGATCATCACTTCACCACACCCCTCGTATGGACCATCCGTAAGAACTTACCCAAATCAACCAAATTCCTCCTTCAGCGTGGCGCAGATCCAATTCTTAGGGATGGGAAGGGTAAAACTCCTCTACATGATGCTTGTGCGAGGGGTCATGAGAGTATCGCGAAGATCCTGTTGAATCATGGAGCGGCACCCGATGCAAAAGATGACAAAGATATTAGTCCAGCGGGTGATGCCTGGAAAGGTGGCCACCAGGGTTGTATTAAGCTGTTGGATTCTTATGGTGCCAAGGCATCTGAGGGGGAAATGGAAGAGGGGAAATGGGGGAAGGGTGGAGATCTATTGGCGGCGTAATATATCAGGGGTAGAAAACACAGGGAACTTTTAATGAACACGTTTGGATAGAATGCAATGGTTTGCAACGGAAGGATTAAAATGCACGGATTGGAATACTGGATTGGATAGCTCAGGAATTGGAGTTGCGAAAGATACCATATAGATTAAATTGTGCCGGATTCAGGAATATATTATTGTCAGATGGATAGGTTGACTGGCTTCGACTATTAGGCCAGATTGATTTACTTATTTTTTCCTTTCTATGACATGACACCGATACTTAGTTTCTGGGAATAGATAGGGGTCGTCTATATACTTTGTATACTTATCAAATAGTTTAATATTTCAATGTGGAAATTTCATCCTTTATTCTCGCATGCCAAGTGCTCCATCTCCTCTCCTCTCCTCTCCAACATCACATCCAATATAAGCAAGCAAGTGCATACAACAAATAAGCATCCAAATCTCGTTCCAAACTATCTTTCTCCTACTTCTAAACCCTTCTCTCCCATCCAAATACAAGGTTCCAATTCTTATCTATATACATAGGTAGGTAACTTTAACACATCACACTTCATCACACCAACAGCCATTACCCACCCATTAAACCCGACCCTCAAAGCAAAGTCAACCAATAGAATAGAACGAGAAGGGAGACCTATTAGCGATGTGTCGTTAAATATTTGTGGTTTTTGAGGTTAGGTCAGGTTAGGTTAGGTTAGGTTATGTGCGATATGTGATGTGATGTGGTGTGGTGTGATATGATGAAGTCCAGTATGGTATGGTGTAGTGTAGTGTGGTATCGTTACTGTATATCTGTATATCTCTATAAAACACAATATTAATAATGATAATGATAGAATCAGCAGTGTTGGCAATACCTACCTACCCACCCACCTAGGAAGTAAGTACCCAATTATTACAAGACGTGATAATCCAATCCAATCCAATCCAATCCAATCCCAGGTTGCTATTTCTTCTTTACATTCTGTCTACTGTGGTTCAATTAATCATAATATTCGAATCAGGGTGTCAGATTCATAAGCTTAACTTTTATCTAGCTATGATGGGGGTTAGGTGTTAGGGAGATAGGATGTTTGCAGTTGATATGATGTTGTATGATATCGATGTTATCTATAGGATCATATAGAGAATACCTCAACTCAGTATGATAGGATATCACGGTACATTATAATACATCCCATGATGCGATAATGCAAAAGAAGAAGAAAAAAAGCATTAAATGAGAGAGAATCAAAGTCTTTGCTTCAGATATTACACTCATACTTACGACCGACTATTCAGACAATGCTGATGGATACTCTATGTACGCATATGTAATATTTGCAATAGTATGATATTCAAGTGCTTCCGTGATCCCTCCTGCTAAACTATGCTATGCCATACCATACCATATCATGTCTTCCCATATCATGATCATGCTATTCGTCCCATGTAACCCAAGCCAACTTATGCTCCATTCGCCAGAAAGTACAATCTCATCCCTTCATTACTCCCTACTATCACCGAATAGATATCCGGCTTCAAGACAGTATGCTCCACCTCCGGCCATCCCCTTCTCGCTTCCCCAGCATACGACTGTCGCATCTACTATCCCACTCAATACACCCTCCATGGCTCCCAGAACACCCCAACCGATGAATCCGGCTACTAATCCCACGACATATGCATATGCACTACCTTTAATGCCAGGACCTTCAGGCATACTTATAGACAATCGGCGAGCTGTCGCTACCCATCCACCAAATCCAAGAGCCATTGACATAATCACGCGAGTTGCATGAAGTAGGAGTTTAGCTAATCGGTATGGAAGCAATGGGGTGGCGGCATGGGTTCTGGAGGAAAAGGACCGTGGCGTTAGGGTAGTTGTGGGAGCTTGTGGAGTGAGGAATGCCATTTGACTCAGACCTCTTGCGGAAGTTTGGAGAGGCTGAGAGTGGATTGCAGCATAGGTAAGCGCAAGAGGATTGAGTAGAGCTGCAACCGGTGTTGGTGTGAATGAGTATGCAATTATCGAAATAGCTGTTACCAATCTTCGTGGTAATACGAGGAGAGGCAACCTTATCAGGAGGGCCAACAAAGCTGATAAACATATGGTACCGAATATTGTATTGGTCGAGTGAAAAAATGCAGCTCCAACAATCTCTCGAGATGTAGGTCCTGGCTGTACATTGCGATGATAATACCATTGAGATACTGTTGCAGCGGTAGTGGTTCGTTGGATTCCTCCAATCACAGAAAGTGTCCAAATGTACATCATGACAAAACATACACCGAGCCACCAAGTCGTCACATCTATGATGAAGCTAAGACCTGACCTGGAGAGGTGACCACCCAGAAAGACTCTTGTGAACATTCCTAGCCATACCCAAGTCCATAAAACAACCGCGCCCAGAGTAGCAAATCCCAATGCGAGCAGGCCCGGATTTGCAGCCAGAATTCTTGATGCGAATTCCAGAATATTGATTGCCTTGGTTAAGGATTGACGACCCTTGTAAATTGTATATAGCCAGAGTAAGGCGAGGGCACCAGGGATAAAGGACATCCATCGCATAGCTCTATCCTGCACACCAGTTCGATCTGTTGATCCTTTCATACTAGACACCATAGGATACAGTGAGAACGAGAACAGTATAACTGGTACTGCTAGAACAATCAAGAAGACTAATGGGCGGACAAATGATCGGAGTAAAGCAAGCCACAAAAATGAGACAATAATGGATGCCAGAGTATCCACTGCAAACAGGTGAAATGAAGAACTAAGTGTTGTATAGATCGTATCGCCTAGAACTCCCTTTGGTGTTGATGTATGCAGGAAAATCAGGAAGAACGTTGCGAAAAGCGAACCCAAACAAATCAAGAATAATGATCCCCAAAACATGTCATGCGTTGGACCTTCGTCTAAGGTTGTGGCTACTGTTGCTGGAATAGTCTCCGCTTCGCTCGGTGGTATGGGATATCGAGGACCGGGTTGTCGGTGAGACTCAATATCCCTCTGATTACCTCTCTTAGAATCATCCGTGAGCCGGATTGGTCCAGATTTTGGTCCTGATCTGAATTTTTGGAAGGCTGGTGGGTTATCATCACCCATGTCGTAGCCCAGTTCACTCGGTGGTTCACTATCGGCAATTGTCGATTCCAAACCAACATCCACCATTTTCCCCTTTCCTTTACTACTGCTTCCTCGACTGCTTGTCGCCCACTTTCATTATCTCCTTCCTCTCCGACTGTTTCTGGTGTGCGCCCTCGTTCTCTTATACTTTTTGTTCCACCAGTCCAACTGCTCTTGATACCCCTAGGACGTTCCCGACCGTCGCCTGCTTTCCTATCCTCATCCTTACTGTCATTCAGAGCTACATCACTTCCATCGCGCTCTGTTTCTTCACTTTCTTCTAGTCTCGCAGGCGCAAAACTCTCCGTGATCTTTGTAACGCAAAAAAATCCGCCGTCTCCCTTTCTCGTTCCTCCTCTTCATCTTCTTCTTGAACTCATTTAATGCACTATGAAACAACGGGGCGTCAGGAGGAGCTTGGGAATATCGAGAAGTAAATCCAAAATTCGGTAAATGTGAAGACTGATAAGGGTTGCCAAGTGCTCGGTGATGCCTTGAACTTCGTAAAGGCTGTGATCGTTGATAACGTTCGTTTGGATTTCGAGGAGGCGGCGTTTCGTTATCCTGTTGAACAAAGTTGGAGAATCTAGACTGTGACTGAGCCAAGAAGCGCGAAGCATCTGAATATTGTAATGAATGATTAGAAGCACGAACAACAGAAATATGATTGTAAGAAATGAAATATAACTTACATTCTGAGAACATCTTCGGCTCTCGATCAAGTGCTGCCTGTAATGGTGAGGTTTGCCTAAGATGAATTCAAGAAGTTGAAGGGGTGCCCAGGTGTTGATAAGGACTCTCTATCTTGGGGTGGCTCTGCCCAGTCTTGTGGTCCTTTTAAGAGCTGGTAAGGGAAGCAAGTTGGTTGGTAAGGTTACCAAATACTTATGTATTCCAGTACAAACAACGATACCAAGCCAAGGTAGGAGGTGGTAGGAGGTGGTAGGAGGTGGTAGGAAGTGGTAGGAGGTGGCGAGAGGTCGATAAATAGATCACTTGCAAGTTACCCAGTAGTTGATTGTATGAACATAGACAAGTGAATAAAGACAAGCGAATGATAACAAGCGTGTGATTATTCCAAGGTAGAAGTGAAAACAAGGCTTATTAATATTAAAACAGCAATGTATTTATGGACGAGAGAATGAATAGATGGATGGATGGATGACTCGTACAGGGCCTGGAGGTTGGTTGATATTGCCCAGGTGTAAGATATCAATCACTTGCTTGCCCTGGTGTCCTAATAATAAGTGGGCGAGTCAGACTAGCAAAATTCTAATAAGTGATATGATAGAGTGAGTGAGTGAGTAGTAAGTACTGGATGGCGCGAATGAATGAGATGAATGAGATGAATGAGATGAATGCAATCAATGCAATCAATGCAATCAATGCAATCACAAGGCAGAGACGGTGAGGCAAGTAATAAATACCCAGGTAGGTAATGATGAACTTATTATCCCTCAAGATTATCTGTTGATTAGACAATAGTTTTTGGGGATGATGTGATGATGCAGGTGTGATATTGAAGTATGTGATTAGGCCGTGGGCAGTGTTTATAAATGAATTGGCTATAAAGTCAACCATGGAAAGGGTTCCAATAAAGAGAGAATAAGAGTGCATAGTATAGGTAGCTGGAGGGAATTAGATAAGACTTATATACTCTAAAGTGATATAGATATATATGATATAGATATAGATATAGATATAGATATAGATATAGATATAGATATAGATATAGATATATATAGATATAGATATAGATATAGATAGATATATGATATAGATATAGATATAGATATGATATAGATATGTAGATATGTAGATATGTAGATATGTAGATATGTAGATATGTAGATAGATAATGTAAACATAGATCTATATCCATGGATATCTATATCTATATATCTATCTATATATCCATGGATATCTATATATCTATATATCTAATCTATATATCCATGGATGTATATAACCTTGAAAGTCCGAGAGAGTGTAGATCATCATCTGCATTAGGTATTATATAAGTTATATGAATATTTTACGTACCTACTTACGTATAGATAGATCCATGGATATCTAAATAATAACAATTTAAATAATGCTTGTAAATTGATTAGATTGATATATAGTATATAGTATATAGTATATAGTAATATAGTAAATAGTATATAGTATATATATAGTATATAGTATATATCTCCAGCTATTTATTCTATGTCTATCTATCCTAGGTATCCATGGATATTTATATACTTAAGCATCCCGAGGTCTACTTATATATCCATGAATACCGAATACACACATCCATGGATGGATCCATCCATGGATACCTATGATACTCCCAAAACATCGATATTCCTTGTTTATTCACCGCCTTCATTGCTTTGTTATTGCTTATCAATTATCCCAATTCGGTAATTTACTCATACTATGTAATTACACTAGACGATAATAGTCATCCTACTGTACCTGCCGGTAGCTCCCCCATACATACTCCGTACATACTCCGTATATACACCTCCTTCTGCTTGCATTTCCAAAACTTTCCCCAAGCCACTTTTTTTTTAATGGATCATCATTCAGGAACGCTCGCTCATCCATTTATTAATTCCAAAGCTTCAAGGTTACGCTTACTATTACCACCAATGTAGAAGGTGATTACTAAATCAATACTCAATAACAAATCAATTCACTCACCCACTCACTCTCACACACACACACCCTCCCTCTCTCTCAAGTTTCTACTTGTCTATCTGTCTATCTGTTCTATCTAGTAATCTTACATACCATCCATACCCGTTGTACTTCTGATTCATCTTTGTCATTGAATTATTCAATTTTCAAATTTTACCATCTCTTAGATTTCATTAATACCTCCTTTAGTATTGGTCCTTCTTCTTCTTCTTCTTCTTCTTCTTCTTCTTCTTCTTCTTCTCTTCTTCTTCTTCTTCTTCTTCTTCTTCCCCCTCCTCCTCCTCCTCCTCCTCCTCTTCTTCAAATTGCTCTTTCGCTTCAATCCGCACAGTTAGACAAGCAATGTCTGGATTATCATGGGATTATATTGCAAAACTCGTCTGTATTGGCGATAGCGGAACTGGTAAATCATCACTCACAGTTCGACTTTGCGAAGGTCGTTTCTCTCCACATCATGATGTCACTATTGGAGTCGAATTTGGTTCGAGAATTATTCCCGTTGGTCCACCAAACTCAGAAGGATTCAAGCCAAAATCAAATACTCTAGCAGAAGCGCCAGGACCCAGATCAAAATCTTCAATTGCTGCATCGGACATTCCACAAAAACATATGAAGCTCAGTTTATGGGATACAGCAGGACAAGAAACTTACAAAAGTGTAACGAGGAGTTATTTTCGCGGGGCTTCAGGCGCATTACTCGTATTCGATATTTCACGGCGACCGACATTTGAACATGTTACAGACTGGTTGAACGATTTGCGACAGATTGCTGAACCGGATATAGTTGTCATTTTGGTTGGAAATAAGAGTGATTTGGCTGTGGGCGAGGAGAATAAACGAGAAGTTACGGTGGAAGAGGCAGAAGATTGGGCTAAACGAAATGGTGTATTGGAATACGTTGAAACAAGTGCAAAGAGTGGTGAGGGTGTTGAGAATGCATTCGCTCGAGTGGCAGAGAGGATATATTTGAATATTGAAGCCGGAAAATATGACTTGAATGATAGAAGATCCGGGGTGAAAGGACCTGGTGCTGGAGGGGCCAAGACAAATCTTCAATTGGTACCCCAAAAAGCTGTTAGTGGTGGATGTTGTTGAATAAAGGTGGACTTGAAGGACAGTGGAGTGCTTCACTTCACGAAATATCTCTACGCATTGCAGTCAAGCATACAGACATCACATCTTGATCGTTCTAAATATTTCGTCATGAATTACAGCTTCTAGTGTGGGAGGGATTTGTACACACTCTGATGCAGGACTGGGTAGTCTTGATTAGGCACCTTGTACCTTATATGATAGGAAAAGTCCCAGAGATCCCGGAGTTATTAGTTGGCTTGAAGATACCCAAAGCATGAGGATGATATTATGATGATGAACACAATATTACATTTGATTACCTAATGGTGCCTAAGAAAGGTTGTTTGAACATAAGAAACTGTGAAGGGCCCTAATAATGGAAGAAAACGTCCTCCATAACTTCCATAGTTACTAGGTAGGCAGGTAACATCTTGAATAAGAATGAACAGATATCATAAAAGAGATCATTCGCTGATTCCTGGTGAGTTCCAGATTAATGGTACTGAATTGCTCAAGTCATCTGACCTGCCTCGATGAAATTAGATGGAGGAAAGCAACGAACAATATAGCTAGATGTATGGTTTTGCAGGTACTAGGTAGGTAGGAGGTTGACTTTGGGAAGTTAAATAAGATCCATGGATCCATGGATATCAATAGTTACCTATAGCTACTTAGGTAGATATTGTTCATAGTACCTACCTCCAGCTAGGTATATATAGTCATCATTTATAAGTTTTGTTATTTTATTAGAGACCTACCTGGTTTATATATTATTTCCATTTATTTGTTAATACTCATCTATCTATATATCTATCTATATATCCATGGATATATATATATTCCCTATCCGATAAAGATTCAGCCTCATGCCAGTCGGCCCCACTACCCGTATTTGATCACCCATCGACAATAACGCTAGTACATAAATAGAATTCTGCCATTCGCCACCGACATTCAGATCTCTTTAGATCTCTTTTCATCTACAAAGTGCAAGCAGGTAGGTATTTATCCATCTAGTACATGTATGTATTAACCTACTAGGTACACCTACTTACCGGTCGATCATGATATCAGACAGATTTCCAATAAAGAGCCCCACACAAATTACTTAATTTCCCTCTCCAACAACTTCACTCGTATACTTACTCATACATCTATACACTCATACACTCACACATTCACACACTCACACATTCACAACACTCATACATCTACACATTCACACACTCACACACTCACACATTCACACACCCACACATCCACACACTCTCATACTTCCAAATCTTTGCAGATTAAAATCCTAGCAAAAAAATACTAAAGATTCATTTCAAAAGAAGAGAGATTGGTCATCTTTGACTACCAAGATCATGTCGACTCACTCCGTTATTCGTATTGCGAAGGTAACAGTTATACACTCATACGATAACCAGCCTAGACAAACAATGGTTGGTTTATGGTGAAAAGCGCAAGGCTGACACTTTTTGATATTAACAGGAGTTGGCAGATATTCAAAGAGGTTCAGATTTATGTAAGTTAAAATATATATAATCCTTTCAAACTTTGCCACTTGAGTATAGATCTCTTACTGATGATGATTTGATTCCATAGCTTTGGCAGTTGCTTGTCGAGACATTGATGTCCGAAGTGTTAAAGCAATCATTATCGGTCCACCAGATACCCCTTATGAATTTGGGTTCTTCGATGTTCGTCCATTCAATTTATGAGATATTCTCATTATGGAATACTGACTTTTGTTCTCTGTAGTTTTCCATTAAATTTGGCAAAGGTATGATGATGAAGAATGGTTGCACATCAACTAGAAGCTGAAAGTCATTATAGAATACCCTGCCAAAGCTCCTAGTGTTATTGCAACCACCACAAATGGAGGAAGATGTCGATTCAATCCAAACATTTATGCCCAAGGCAAAGTCTGCTTGTAAGTTCACTTCATGAAATCATCATGCTTTCAAAATTTGCTAAGTCACTTTCAGATCAATCTTGGGGTAATGACCAATCATCACACAAACGGCCTAAATTCTGGAAGCTAAACGATATTATATAGTACATGGCGAGGCGAAAGGGGAGAAGAATGGTCATCGGCGCAAGGACTTGAGTCCATCTTAATCTCAATCCAAAGTTTAATGTCAAGCAATCCCTACGAGAATGAGCCTGGTTTTCGAATTCACAGGTGAACTTGCGGACAAAAAGAATCAAAGTGATTATATTGCAAAGGTATGATTGGGGTTTCCGAATAAACTATACTTGGAACTGACTGGTCCGCAGATTCGTCATGAAACTCTTCGTATTTCAGTTATTCAACGTCTTGAGGAATACCTAAACCTCTCCTCAGCAGGAGTATCCCTACCATACTTACCACCTAGTGATGACGATGATAGTGATGTGGAATTACCGGATGAATCCTCCATCCCCTTTGAACCTTTCAAAGATTTATGCAAACGCAGGTTCTTGTGGTATTATGAATCGTATCTGTCAGCCATTGAAAAAAGCAAAAAAGGAAGTTCAAGATGGTCAAGCTTTTGCTCGGATGCCTTTCGAAGGTGGTGGAAATGGTATGGAAGGAAAGTTCAATTACACCGAACTTGAGAAACGATTGAGATGCATACGAAAGACTCTGGATAGTGAAACTGCTCATTGGGCAACGGAAGGATTGCTCTCGCAGAAAAAGGAGAGTGGTGTAGCTGCAAATCTTCAACGCCAATTCGAGCAAGTAATCGAGGCATACAAGAAAGATCAATCTGTAACACTTGACGTCGAATTGGAAAATAAGAATCCTTTTGTCTGGATTATTACCTATTTCGGTCGTCCAATGACAAACTTAGATGGGGGATTGTTCCGAATCAAGCTTCATTTCAGTCCAAGATTCCCAGAAGAACAACCAAGAGCTAAATTCGAGACATTATTATTCCATCACCGAATTGGAGTTGATGGAACTCCTTGTTATGCTCCCAAGCGCCCTGATGATGTTAAATCTCATATTGAGTCAATCATCGAAGCTTTAGAGGAGGTATCACCACCATATGATCCGAGAACACTGGTGAACCTAGAAGCAGCTAAACTTTTCTGGGGATCTATTGATGATAAGAAGACCTATAATCGAAAACTTCGTAGATCGGTTCAAAGTAGCATGGAGTAAGTTTCAATTTCTTAATATTCTAACACACTTACTGACTGAAGTAGGTAATAAATTCACATCATCAATATAACATTATTCTCTACGCAACAACACTTTACATAATTCTTTCTGAAAAAAAAAATATTATTTGCCTCGATCAATTTTTCGGCACTTTGGTTTTTAATAATAAGCAAAATTAATTTTATCCCAATTTATCTTGCTACATTTCAGCTATAGCAAAGCAAGGCGTTTATCAAGAGAGTTCTGCGTCATATTCTCTTTACTTTGGCTGGTCCTGAGGTTTATTTCCACATTGAAGCGTAGATTCAAACGAGAAGGTTTTCCCTTTTTTTCTTCTTTTTTCTTTTCTTCTCCTTTTTTTTTTTTTCTTTTTTTTTTCAAAACATCAATTTTGATTCTGACTGGCTGGAGGAATTGATCATATAATAGAAGGTCATGATATCCATATATTTAATCCAGGGTTGGCGTTAGGGGAAAATATTGATATGAAGAGAGAAATGGTAGTCGGTGAATATGAATCAATGGTCTGGGTTATAAGGTGGTGAACTATTTGCTTCTCCTCCTTATCTCAGGAATGGACGGATACTATACATTAAGTTAAGTAGCGATATAAAAGGAGCGTTAGCGAGAGAGGGGGGGATAATATATGGTAGTTCCGTTACATAATTCACAAGGAAGTTTTATACATTAATTAATATATAATACCCTCCTATATTCATTTTGATGATTGATTGGTAGGTAGGTAGTTTTAGCTAGTCGTTGCGACTTGCCTACCTACTGACCTAGTGTCTAGATTAACTATAAACATAGACCTTGGATTTTGAAGTCTTACATGCATATATTATATTAGATACCTTGGTATTTGGCTGTATAGATAGTGAGCGTTTAATGATTATTATATGGATCCTTAATTCAAGTTTATAATGAGTAGAGAGTATGTAAATATGAGTGTATATGTATATGTAAGTGTAGATGTATAGTTTTGAATATTTAGCAGGTTGGTGGGGATGGAGGGAGGTAGGTTGGTAGGTATTTAAATAAGGGAAGGGAAATGAAGGGAAGGGAGGAATTGATTTTTTTATTTTTTTATTGGTTAAATGATGGGTGAATGGATAAAGGGATGGATATTGGGGAGGGGTTTATTTATGTATGTATATATATATATGTGTGTGTGTGTGTGTTTGAATATATAAATCCCATGAATATATCAACAACAACAACAACGTGCAAACACTGGATTTATCATGTATTACTACTACCTAGGTAGGTGCTACGATATTGAGTTTTTGTTCAAGGGGGGAGGACGCAGATGCAGATGAAGGTGGAGGTAGAGGGTAGATGGGATGGGATGGGATTGTGAATGAAGAATGCGTATTGAACACCTGAGGAAATGAGATTGATGTTCCCAGTGAGACCGGCCATTCGAAAGACGTATACGACGTCGCAATTCATGACGTTAGCACCACTCAGTTGTTGCCATGCTCTAGGATGCTGTTGGTTATGGCCTTGCGAGCGTGGATCTTGTAGTCACTTACTGAACGCTCATTCCAGCCAGGGCACGTTTCCACATTCCGTGGTGAAAGGACTTTCTTCAATCAGAAGGGGATTCACGCTCTGCGGAAAAGACGGTCCAGATTTCTTCCCATTCGGCAATGACAAGTGGGTTATCGATATCCCTTTTAGCTTGGATGTCCGCAAGTGTCTTGAAAGCTTGTTCGGTGCGTCCAACCTCAGCTAACCAACGTGGGGATCGAGGTAAGAACGGTAGACCGAGCATAAGGAGGATGGCGGGGATGAATTGAATGCCTCAAGCTGTGCGAAATGATGCCGGGCCAGCAATAAATGAGCAGTAGGAACCCGAAAAAAAAATACGATGAAGATACCCCATTCGATCTACAAAGGTACAATTCAGTAATTGCCCAAGAAATTGATGACAAGACATTCAAACTCCTTGAAAGCCCAAGCAATATCATTTCTCCCATGGTAGTATCAAAAAACACTCAACACGGACAGCAAGTTGCTGAATGACAATGATCCTTCCCCGTCTTTCCTTCTTTACAATCTCAGCCAGGTAAATGGGGATCTAAGATAATATAGCACCAACACAAACACCGTTGAGAATACGTCCCGCAATAAGTTGACCAAAATTCTTGCATGAAACTTCCACCGCGGTTCCAATGAGCCACCAAAAACAAGCAAAGAATATAGAGGCACGGCGACCCCATTCATCCGATATAGGGCCCGCCATTAACGATCCAATAACTGAGCCAGCGGCAAGAGCAGATCCTATAGCACCCTGAATGATGCCATGTGGATCTTCAAAACAATCCGTATATTGTTTTATGCCAACTATAGCACTCATAGAAGAGATGTCAACGCCAAGACTACAGCATTGTCAGCCTTTATTTTTAAAGCAATGGGTTAGGTACATACAGCATCCGCCCACTATGGCAATGATTACAAGGAAATAGATATTGCAGATCTTAGGGAAGGACTGCGTTATTACTGGTGAATGCAAACAATAACGTGATGACCGATTCCCGTGGGATGGAGATCAATTAGGAGAGCAAGAAAACTGGAAAATGGCTTTATATATGTAGCATACATAGAACAACATGGTATGGAAGTATGCCGTCCATACCTCTTACCTTGACTTAACAGAATACATTAAGCTGTTCCTCTAGCCAGCAGCTTTGTCGACCAGAAGCCTCATAAAACACAACAGTAACAAGGCCTAGTTTTTCCCCATCCAATCCCCAGACTTTCACCTCCATGCTAAATATTTTGGCGATAGAAGCGGGATTTGTCGCTTGTCAAAGGGGTTCGAACTTAAAAGACAACTGGAAGGACTAAAACAGCTCACCTTGGCCGATGCGTGAGATGCAAATAAGCTACAATAGAGATAGAAATAAGGTGATAATAGATTTGCAATGCGAATAGACGTTGATTGGGGTAATATCCTTGTTGATTGTTGTGGTTGGTGCGCATATCTTACCAATTGGCAGCGAGAAGTCTATCAATTGAGTCTCCTTGTCCTCGCTTTAATCACGACTACGAGGAGAGTTTGGAAGTGTTTTGTGGTGTAAGAAAGCTTACAAAACAGTGCCTAAGTATCATATCTCTCCTGCCGTGACAAATGACGGGCGATTTCCAGGCACTCAAGGACTCTTCTAGCAAATTAGAACAAATATTAGATAGCTCTACGAAACATAGAGGCGTAGAGAGTATTATGAGTCAAATAACAGCAGTTAAAGTAGTTGGTGAACAATTATCCCATGTATTCTCCATCTTAACCTTGATGTTACCGAACTCTCTTAGGATACACTAAAGGATCAATGGTTGGCGGCATATGTACTACAGTACTTGCATGATCACACTGCATGACCTTATCGCGGGAAGGTTGAAGAATCACCCAAGATTTTCTCGCGGGGGTAGAGCTTCCGGTCCAAAAGACAAAGGTAGGAGCTATAGCATATTAGCATTACATTTATAATATAATAGCCAGACTGGCAGGGATGTGATATACCTGTTCTAATCTCAAGACGATGAAATCCCCATTCTTATCGAACATGAAGATGGGAGTATCAAGATCGCAAAACTCCCGAATACTATCACAATCTAGATCAGTATGATTTCTCTCGCAACCCAATCTCCAGCGAGAGATCCTGGGTATTATCTGGGTGACCAAGCTTACAATTGTCGGCACATCCCACAGGGCTTGCCGGTGGACTGATATCTGTCGCGACAGCCACGACCTTGAATCTCTTATGACCCTCAGTTACGGCCTTTCCAAAAGCAACTCTTTCCGCACATGTGCCGACGGGATATGCAGCATTTTCGACATTTGCGCCATCGATAAATACACCTTCATGAGTGAGAATGGTTGCGCCAACTCGAAAATTAGAATAAGGGCAATAGGCCGTTGATTTCGCAGATGCGCTCCTGGATTTTAATGTGGCGAATTGCTCAGGTGTAATATTGAAGGTTTGACAGGAGGATTCTATATCAGATATATTACTGGAATGAAGTAAAGTCGGTTGAGAAGAAGCCATTTGTATGTATTTGTTTGGGTGAGTGGGTTATGTATGTGTGTGTGTATGTGTGTGTATGCGTATATGTGTGTATATGTGTATATATATGTGTATGTGTGTATGTGTGTATGTGTGTATGTGTGTATGTGTGTATGTGTATGTGTGTATGTGTGTATGTGTGTATGTGTGTATGTGTGTATGTGTGTATGTTGTATGATGTATGATGTATGCGAATGAGGTTGTAAAGTACTCAAATAGACACTCAAAACCAATATGCAATGATAACAACAAAGGGAAGGTGTCTTAGAATCTCCCCCACTCACAACTCATTGGCCTTTACCTAGGTAGGGTGGATAGATAATAACTTGTAACTCCTAATGGAATACAATCACACAAAAGATATATATATTCAAAATCTTGCTATATGGTACCAGATCATACTTGCATAGGTAGATGGGAATACTAAGTAGTCCCCGGTGAGCTCGCTTTTTACAACCCTGAGATTTTTTATCCTATTTTCCACTCTCCAGCAGCGCCGCATACATGATTCTCCTTATACAATATCTTCACCAAACAGTATTGTCATATGTTAGATATCCCCTCGAAAAAAAGAATACAAACATCAAAACCATACACTCCTACTCGACAAACACCTAACAGTCACAGCAACATACACAGCCACATCCACCTCAGTAGTACTGAAATGGCATTACATCCCCTCAACAACCATATGCATATCACTCGCTTAGACAGATCAAATATCCTATTTATATTACAAACGGGAAAGTTCCTCCATCATATCCATGGTATCATATCCATGTTGTGAAACCTCATCCACCATATTATACTTCACCACTCACTCACCTTAAGCTTTAGAACGCATAGGAAGAGGAGGATTTGACGGCTTCAACCAAAGTCCCAAGTCCTACATCGGATCCAAACCTATAGCTAGGTATCTGACCAAAGCTTGCTTCTCTTTATATACGTACATCTCAAGGAACTACAATTATATTCATCCATCCATCCACCAACCCATCCATCCATCCATCCATCCATCCATTCATCCATCCACCAACCCACCAACCCACCACCACAACAAAACTCAAAAAATCACCACATTAACCCCCCCCCAATCTATGTTTCAAAATCTCTTTTTTGTAACCCAGACTCCCGGCCTCGGCCTCTTGTAAAGCCTCGAATCTAGACGCCTACCTCCACAGGGCTATGCTTCCTTCCTGAGGTCTTGTAAGATCCTAGTTATTTAAACATCATAGATGCCGACATCGAGCGTCAGAACGGTAAATGTCAATGTAAATGCAAATGGATCATAAGGGCAGGGATGTATGCTAAGAGGGTTGACGGTCTCATATCTCCATTGGACTCGTGCCCGAGCCAAATATGACTGATGTGCTGGTAACTATCTATTGGTATCTATGGGTATCTAGATGAGTTGGTTTGCTAGAGCTGAGTTGATTTGAACTGGATTGGATCGGATTGGATTTGGTTGAACTTAGACAGGTAGTTAATTATTCACTCTCAATTCTTTGCTTTATCACACTACACTCATGCATGAGACTCTGTAAAGAAAAAGGCTATTAGAAATTCAATGCATTTCAATACAGTTAGGCTGGTTATAATGCTCATCCTCGGCGTCGAACATAATATACAATCGCTTTCTTTTGGTTTCCACCCACCATAGCTCCATCATTCTTCACACTATCCATGTCCTTTCCTACTGTCTTTCAACATTCACAAGGCTCCAATCATCTGAGATACCCAATCCCTGATCCAATTCCTAATGCTGTTTCATATAATCCCTCATCCATTCCTAAAAACCCATATATCAATATCTCTACCCGCGATCTTAACACACTCAATTGATTCAAAACATAAAAGAAACAAACCCCTCAAACTTCATCATCACTGTCATCACCCAAAAGCTCCCCTTCATCCTCATCTACAACAGCATAATCTCCTCTACCCCTCGCAAAACTATCTCTCGTAGTAAATCTACGGTTAGATGGTTGACTTCTACCCAATGCACTCGATGCAGAGCGCCAAAGCGAAGATGCTAGGAGTGGGATTGCTTGAGCGACTGCTACTGCGCCCGCAACGAACATAACTGGGTATTTAATGTATGGCGCTTCTCCATCGAATGAAGCTATAAATTGTATTAGTAAATCATTCTTGACAGAAATCAAGTGATCGAGAGTTAAATATGACATACATTGTTCACCCAAACGGATTTGACCAAATTTGCCAGTCCAATTGCGCCATACCCATACTCCGACAGCAGAAGCAATACCAATTGGGATGAAAACTGCGAAGAATATAGCCCAGCCAGAAGCTGCGTGTTTCTTGTTGAATTCATCTTCGTGTCCAGCGCAAGAGAATGCCTTGTTGTTGACATCCATTTCGTTTTCCTCCGTGGCAAGTGGAAAGAGGAAGTCGTCTATAGCCTGTGGGTTCAAAGTATTCCACCACATTCTTATCAGTTCGGCATATTTCAGAGTGATCAGGTGGCAAGTACCCTTTGACGAGGGCACAAGATCCGTCAGATTGGCGTTCGTAATTGAGATCACTGTACATGTTAGCTTTTATAAATCAATATCCAGGAAAAACTTACCATTCAAAGTCCCGTCTGGTACAAGTGCAATTCTTGGCGATGTTATGCAAAGAAGGAATCAATCTTCCATTGTAACACTTAGCATTTATTTTCTTTCGGTGATATTGGGAAACGTGGCCAAAGAGACAATCATCATCTTGCTTAGGGTGTTTTGGTTGCCAGAGATAATAATCTCCTCCTTGAACATCCTTCTCATCAAGTTTACATTGTTTATCTCTTAAACCAGAGAAATCGAGATTGATAGCTGCGAGTTTCCCATCAATAACACCCCAAAGAACAAAGTTTTGGGAGTTGTCGCTTGGGACAGTGGTAAGATCCTCGACCTTCATTTCAGAATCGGAGAATTGGTACTCAATCCAAGTATCCCCTTCATCTAGAGAATAGTAGACGACCTTAACGGATGCGTTTTCCTTAACTATTACGATGATTGATCCCTGGTCTCCAAATTTCCACATGTAGGCCCCCTTCTTGACAAATTTCCAGTTGATACCACCATCCGTGGTCATAAATGTATCAGCATCTTTGTAATCGGCCAAGAACTCGCCGACATTTCCAACACCTAACATCAATCCGATTGCAGATTGAGATGAGAAAGTGTGAGATTTGTCAGATCTCTCGGTATAACCATGAATGTTCAATGAGCATTTATCAGTTGAGCCACTGCATCCCCATTTTTTCCCGTCGGGTCCTTTGGCAGGAGGCTTCAACGTATCCCATTCCGCACCATCATTGTGAGTAATCAAGGTTTTCAGCTTCTTTTTCTCCTTCTTGTAGTTCTTCGATCCTGCATTCGCGACAACATTGACCATGGCAACTCCTTCAAGACCAAGTATCTTCTCAAAGTCCACATAACCAGCGCTATCTCTATCCACAGCATTTATACTTAGGACGTACGAGGTACCATTAGAATTACTCTTGATGATAGTTCCATATTCGTAGCCCTTGTCGTTATTGGTTGTGACATGAAGGAAAACGGAATGAGTGGAGCTATCGAGCACGGTATAACCAACTTGGTGGTCAATCTCAAAACCATGAGGGAATTTGGCATCTGCAAAGGTAACTCCATCGCAACTCGTATCGAGCTTCAGTGTTTGGTGCTCCTTATCCTTTGTAGCGACGACAATGAACTCAGACATTGTCGCGAAATCAACCACATTGCTAAAGTGTACTGTAGGAGCCTCAGAGAAGAAGTTCGTACTCGAGACAAGCTGCCATGGGTTATCAGCTTCGTTGTTTTCACGTTCCTTAGCTTCGCAATAAATTAATTTGTCATCACGTTTTTGGTTTGCAGCTTCTTTGATGAACTCGCACTTTTTGACATATCGCTCGAGGGTTTTCCAATTGCTGTCTCCTCGGTCTTGTGTGAGCGAAGCTACCGTATGACAGTTACCAGGACCATCACACTTCTCACCCATCCAGATGATCCAGTCCTTATTTCGGGGTGGAAATTCATTGCGGCAGTGTCATGACTTGGTGGTGTGGGGCCTTGAAGCTCCTGATATTCTCTCCACGATCAACGGAGTAGAAGACAGTCTGGGTCTTTGTCAAGAAAAATACGACATCATTAAAGTACTGATTGGTATGAATGCGAACGATTTTCTCATCCTTCAAGATCTGCTCCCACTTTTTTCCATGATCATGAGTAAGCCAAAATACTCTCCGTGTCGGTTTGCACCACGATTGTTTCGTCGATTCCTTTACTAACACCAGTTCTCTCGAGGTATTGCTTGTTTACGAATGCCTTGCCCGTGAACGTGAATTCCGTCGCGTTCCCTTTGCCGGAAGATGGAGGGGCTGCGGAAGTCGAACACTTATGTTTGACTGGGTCGTCCTTCTGCTTGTCACCTACTCGCTTGCAAGTATTTCCGGGAATCAAACGCCATCCAGAAGATCCAAGGAATGTATCATCAGGGCCAAATGATTTGCAGGAGCCTTCTGGAAGAACCAAAGCACCTTTCTGTATGCATCCCTTGCCATCATCACTCCTGACAAAATTGTAATCGCACTCGAAATCGGCATCCGTGCAATCACAAAATGTCTGTTTTGACAACTGGATCTTTGAACTCTTGTTTCATGAAGCAATCTGCGTCGGCCTTGCGACGTTTATAGTATTGGGTGTGGCCCATGAGACATGTGGGATTTCCTTCGCCATCCACTCTCGCGTACCATTTTTCCAAATCCGACTCTTGGCATTGTCCTTCATGCATCTCGTCAAAGTTCAATGCAATCATATAGAAATCTTCTTTCTTTTCCGAATCATCCACACCTATTAGGAGGAATTTGAGGCTTGTTGAATCTGAAGTTGTGACTAATTGTAGAGGACGAATTTTACCCTTGAGCTTAACCTCCTTCCAGTCTTTCCCGTGATTCAACGAGTACTTGATCACATTTGTATGGCCATCATGTACAGCCACAAGAACGGAGCCCTGGTCTCCAAATTCGTATTTGTGTGGTCCGTCGAGGGCTTTGTGCCATGTGACTCCTGCATCGTCAGATACATAAAGGTTTGACTTTTTCCAATCCTCCAGATAATCTCCTGTATTGCCATTACCCATGACTAGACCTGGCGCCGGACTAGAGAAAACCCTTCCAGAATTATTTAATTCTGTGACAGAATGAAGATGGAGGTCTTTATTTTTTGTCTTGAGAGGTTGCCAAGTCCGTCCATCATCAAAACTGATTTTTGATTTGATCTTCTTTTCGGCCAGGAAACTGCTCTCCACTTTCTCGTAGTTATCAACAACATTGACCGTCACAATCCCTTGCACTCCAGCTATCTTCTCAAAGTCAACCATTCCACTCATATCTCTATTCGTGTGTTCAATATTTCGGGTGAAATATGTTCCATTCGAATTACTAGTGAAAATGGCACCCATAGCATTCAATGGGCGAGTATTTAAAACATCGACTTGTATACTGTAATTGGTCCCTTCCAAAATAGTATATGCCTCTTGTCGCAATTTATGATCATGTGGGAATTCTGCTCGGTGCCATTTGATAGCATCGTCAGAGACGTATATAGTGCCATCTCATCAGTCCGGGGAGCAGTTGCAGCTGTGATCAAAAACTTGTTCTGCGCTGCAATTTCCACGATTCCTTGGACCGTTCGACCCGCCTCTAGCTCTGGCTCAAATTCCTGTAAATCTTTGCCTTTTGAAAGGAAGAAGTCATCAGAGATGGCGAGTCGATAGTCTTTCGCCCATGAAGAATATTTGCCCTTGACCACACAGAGAATACGGTCCTTATCAAGATCCTTCTGACCGGTTGTAAATTCCGGCGAAGATACTGCCCCAGTGGCAGCCCGCGGTATCAGAACGTAGAAGTTTAGTTTTGCCAAATCCGTCGGTAGTGTACATAGTCTGTGGAGGGGGGGGGGGGTTAGTAAGTAGACCATTTGGGAGGAACCGCAATACTTCTTACCAATTCTTCGCAGAAGATTCCCGTACAGTCCATTGCATGAAAAATAATCCTATCTGGATCCTTCGCATGATAACCCATTGCCGGCCTGAATATACTAGCTTGAGAATCTGTGTGGAACTCTTCCCAATGCTCCCCTCTATCCTTGGTTGCCCAATGGCTCTTCCCCGACGTTATAATATATGCTCTTTTTCGAATCGTATGGGTGCATCGAAATTTCCAACATCTTGCCTGCAGGAACCTCACTGATCTTTTTCCACGATTTCTCCCGCATCCGCCGATCGCCACACAACCGCATCCTTCCTATCCTCATAAAGTAACACGTCGGAATCGTCAAAGTACTGCAAATTGTGTGGTAAATGTTCTACTTTGGCATAATGCACTCCGGGCGCATCTTTCTTTCCCCATGCGCCAGTACAGAGAAGTGCTGGTATCAGGAGGCTCGACCATCCTGTCTCAGAGCTCCGTAACCTCATCTTTGCAGGTCGGTTATGATACCGGAGCTCATGAAGCTTCGATTATGATCACCAAGTGGCGATTTGATACTGATGGGGTGATATCTGATAGGCGATTTCTTTGTAAAGGATTGATACGGAGAGGTTTGTTAGTAACAAGAAATCTGTGAATGGCGTTGCGTGTCTTTTGCAAACAATGATGATGGATGGGGATGAGGATGGTAAGCCTCTAGGTGCCAGCTTCTCGTTTCAGACACTTTTTGCGCCACACCTACCGACCTGTGCCTCAAATTCGGACCTATGAATTGAAATGAAATGAAATCAAATGATTGGATGGTTGGTATGAGAGGAGGGGAAGGGAAGGAGGGAAAGACGGAAAGAGTTGTTGATTTGTTGATTTGTGCAATCTATTTTCTGGTTACGATTTTCTGTGGAGAATAGATAAATAGTAGGTAATCAATTAACCTTTTGGTAGGTATACCGGTATGTTATTTCTACCTGATCTTATTGAAATCCCATGGAATGTATACTCGATCGTCAGTCAGTACCTAGTAAAGTTGGTGGTAGATGGATCACTGTTCCTTCCAACATTCTATGGGCTTATACCAGTAGGTACGTAGATAAATACTAGACATCTACCGAGAATGGCTATTCACTACATTGTACTATACTGCCTCGGTATACTGCATAATTCCATGTCTAGCTGGAGGCAGGGTAGGGTTTATTACATCTGACGGTGAAGATACGTGGTGAGCGAATCATAACTTGTCAAGGCTACCTATCTCCTGTGAACGTCAATTGGAATGAATGTTCTTTGTCAAACGGCTCAGAGTCAGCCATTCATCATCATCATCATTGTCATCATTGTCATCATCGTCATCATTGTCATCATCGTCATCATCATCATCATCACTACCACCCCCCTCTCGAGTAATATGTAAGCTTAGGTAGGTTAACCCTATATAAACTATTCCTTTCCGCCATGATTACAAGATTACCAGATTAATCAACATCATCCCAAAATCTTCACTCCTTTCATTTCCACAATTCAAAGCACAACCCATCCATATCGGCGGAACGGTCCGACCACTAATAAGGATAGGTAGGTAGGTATCTAGAGAAAATGCAATTCAAGGAGGGACCCTACCACTCCTTCCACCATTCCTTTTCACATTCACAAGTATTTCCAAAGGTCTGGTACAGAGCGGGGAAAAGGAAATTGTTAATGCTTGAACTCATTGTCATAGATTAAATTTGGTAGATAAATGAAAGCCATCCGACATATTAAACCCATCGAAAATATAATACATCCAGAACATTCAGCTGCAGTTCACCCCGAACAGTCCTCCCAATGCCCCAACATCTAATCTTTATCCGTCCATAGATATCAATAAGACACAAGAGACCGGCCACCAATTGCAAGTGCTGCACGCTCAGAGACTCACAATAATCCAAACATCTGAAGCTTTTGAAGCTTTTGAACCTGAACCTGAACCTCAGTCCTAAATATTGCATCCAAAAACCGTGGTATCCATTTAACCGCTATGCAAACCCAACCCCCATGCACGCATGCAACCCCAACACAGGAGAAGTACAAAGCAAACTCCAATACAGAGACCAATACAAAATGCCCGCTAAAAATACTGTACAAAAGAATACATCGGTGTTATACACACACCTTGTCACGAGGTTTTCCGTTGACTCTTGACTTTATTCCAAAGCCTCTTTACCACCCCCGTTTCTTTCTCCGTTGACCCCCAGCTATCCGCTCCACCCATGGGTCCTCGTGTGTTCTTATGACTTTCTAGGTCCTCCAATGGGAGCGTCTCTTTCGATTGCCATCCATATATGGCACTTTCATCTCGGAGGTCCTGGCGTGTAAGGGTCATCCTTAACGTGGGTTCCCGATTTCCTGCCATAACTTGGGTATAAGGATCTTGCTGTTTGGCAGGCAACTTTGTGGCGCCTGTTTGGCAGTCCGCAAGGGGTTTTCCGTTGCTATTATATGGAGACCGCTGTGATGGAAATCCATCGTCACATTCTAGCGGTGTGATGGGGGCTTCCGAGTCCGCCATGGATGTATCATCTTCGAACAAAGAAGCGGTGTCATCATTGAAGAATGAATGCTCAAGCACCGGACTTGAGATTCTGTCCTTCAGCATATCTCGCGAAGAACGTTTCGATATTAATTTCTGAGGCCGCTTCTCCGGTTCTGGCGTGTCCACTGCTGAGTCCATGGATGGAAATCCAAACTCGATAATCTCGTCGAATTTTTGTGGTGATGCTAAGTATACTCGTAGTTTTAGTCGTGCTTCCGGGTCCTGATAGTGAGTGGCATTGGGGTCGATTGAGGATAGGGAGGAATTAAGTTTATGCTTCGCGGGATTCTTGGACGCGACGAGTAAATTACCCCGAGACTTGGAACGAGAGTGTACGTTCAAAATAGGCGATATCACATCTGAAGGTTTAGGTTCTATTGAAGATACGGAGGTGCTTCCCAAGGGAAGTTTAGTAACTGACAATTGTCGTCGAAATGTTGGTTTCCGATCGCCTGTTGAAGTAGGGAATATTGAAGCATGATAAGCATCCAGGTGAAGGTCTAATTTGGACCCTTCATCAATCCATTGGAAGCTATCAAGGAATGTATCTGCCATACTGGACATCGAGGCTCTCCTAAGAGTTCCGCTAGCTTTCCCACTGAAGACGGAGCTTTTGAGGCTTGGAGATAGTATCTGTTGATCTGATGGGTTTCGACGAGGCCGTCTTCGAAATATAAGATTTTCGTCTGCGGCATCCAAAATAACTGCCTCTCGTATCCTGCCCGCCAACAAAGCTTGTTCTTCGCTGGAGAATTGCTTTCTTTTGATCGTGTCCGGGAATGTTTCGTAATTGCTCAAAAACCAGGACTTCTCGTTGCTATTAGATATTGAATCTTGCTTCTTCTTCTTCTTCAATCGTCTGGAAGTGTCACATCGAGGTTCAAGCTCTAAAATCTTCAAGCCACGTCTGTCGGCAATGGAGCTCCTACGGTTGTTTTGTGTGGGAAGACTATTGAGGGCATTTGACCTAGAGCTTTGTGCAAATCGAAGGCGCTCCAGAGTCGAGAAGTACTGCGAAAGGGCCCGGTCAGTACTCGTATTTGATCACTGAACTGATATCAACAAAACACATGAGACGAATTGCAAAACCGCCGTCACTTGTACCTGCATGACAGTATGTTCATAGCGTCTGCTGATCTTGCCGCCAGTATCAATTGGAAAGATCTAACGCAAGTACGCGCGGGAAGGCACCACTAAATGTGCTAACAAAAAGACCCGACTTTCGACGGCGCCACAGAGGCACGAGCTAAACTATATAGCTTTTTTTTTCGATAGCTCCACGATGAAAAGCGAAATGAACCCCAACCTTCTTTTTAAATTGTGATGACCATGATAGACAGACTATAAACAGCGAAAGTGATATATATACCTTCCGTTTTAGAGCGGGGGGGAGAGCATGGAATTCTTCATCGGTAGTAGCATAGCAGCCGCACCCCGCCATTTCCTTCTGATTCTTTCGATATAAACTTGAGGTTGAAAACGCCGGCGAAGATTCTGGCCGTATATCGAATGAAGCTTTCACAAGAGCAGGCGGCGAGAAGAGACCTGAGGTCGAATTGTGTGCAGAGGATGGGAGAGAGTAAATGGGAGTGATGTGAAGATTACGGTCTTTCATATTTGACGCCATGATCGAATATCAATTCCAGAAGGATTCAGAAGATAGTAAGACGGAGTGGCTATTTGGATTTGTTGTCTCCAACTAATGCATCATGCACATAGTTGCGAGCGAATCTCCTTACGACGGGACTTTAGATATAAAGGTTATTGGATTCTCGCCGCGTATGGTTTGTGCAACCCCGGGCTGATTCTACCGGGTAGCTCAAAATTTTGGTACCGGATGGGTATGGTGTTATGGATCATATGGATCAGTATGGGCATCTAAAAGTAGAGTAACTTGATTCCGTTATGATTTACTTGGCGTATGAGATGATGAACAGACGAACAAACAAACAACCCAACGGTTGGATAAAATATTATACAATCACAAGCAATCCAAAAGACTGGAGAAGAGATTTGGAGAAGGTGTGGAGAGAAATCAAAAGGAGTGGAAGATCCTAAGAAGTTCATCTGATAATGTTTGATAAATGATATTGAAACCCGTTGCTTTCGTTGATCACAGTAACCGCCTTGGGCACCATTCTCTCCCCCTAGCTCGCTGTCTCTCTTTTTCAATCCTTCATATAGAAAGATAAAAGAGGTAAGGAGAGGTAAGATTGTTGACTCGTTGCTTTTGTTTCTATCGTCATGATTCAAATTTATCAATATTGATTCTTGATTTGCTTAGGGATCTCCACGTCCATTCTGGAAACACAAGGGTTGTTCATTCAAGGGTCCTAGTAATGCAGGCACAAGCTCTCATCAATAAATAATACAGCACAAACAGTATAGACCTTGTTCATGATGCTGTATCCATGGAAGATCCTTACTTTTTCCGTGTATCTCGAGGAAAGAGAGAGTGAGAGAGTGAGAGAGTGAGAGAGTGAGAGAGTGAGAGAGTGAGAGAGTGAGAGAGTGAGAGAGTGAGAGAGTGAGAGAGTGAGAGAGTGAGAGAGTGAGAGAGTGAGAGAGTGAGAGAGCGAGAGAGTAAGAGAGTGAGAGAGTGAGAGGATGAGAGACATAGACCACGATATGATCATAGCAAATAATTGATGGAAGGTTCACCAGATTGAGAAAGGAAAGAAAAAAGTCACTTGTATTGTGAATTGAGAAAGAAGTTCTTTGGAAAATTCCAAGATCTTCCCTTTTTGATTATCTGTGTTGGAATTTGCATTACCTGTTTCTCTAGTATGTTCTTCGTCTCCTCTTCGTCTCCTCTTCGTCTCCTCTTTTTTGTTCCAATATTGGACAAGAAAAACTATACCTACATACATACACATTCTCCGTACATACTGTACATCCCAATGCAGGTGTTCATTCATACAATGAATACACAGCATGCTGTTCTCACGGGCAACGGGCATAAGCCCGTCATACAACAGTTATTTTGTAACATTGAATACCTACCTACCTATAGCTACCTACGTCCTTCCCTCAGTATCCTGTCCTGATGTGAATATGCATATGCAAACACAACTTTTATTCAGACCATGTTCATAAGGGCCCAACTGAACTGTACTGTACCGCACGCATCTCTATTTATTTATGTGATACAGCAAATGCATGCCGTTGACTATCGGCCTCGTGGTTTCGTGGATTATGTGGTTCGAATGGTCCGAAAACAATCGAGAGGCGTACTGCAGCAGCAAGGATAAGCTGGTTGGGCGATAATCTTTTCCTCTGTTGCTGCTTTGTAGAAGCTGAAAATATCCCCTTGCATTCCGCGCCAGTGGATATCATTATTATCATTCGGCCTCTCGCGTTTTTTACAGTATCTTTGACGTAAGGCAATGTACGAAAACCAACATGATTTTCCTAAAGAAGATCTTTCTTACTATCGGTGTAGACATTTGTGGAATCAGCAGCGAGGAGATTGGATGCCGCCAGCCGTGGAGATGGATGCAAGAGGGCGGAAGGATTTGACCGCTCCTCCTGGCACTGTATATCAAACGCGGGAGCTTCACGAAATCAAGTGACCAGCATGCAGCATCTCCATGTCCCTAACGATCTGGCTCTGTCCGAATACCAAAGAGAAAATTCAATTCAAAGACTTTAGTGAAAGATTTGCCAAAGAAGAAGAATTGGCACAATGCACATGGAATTCAATGAGCGCGTCTAAAGTCAGTCCATCAGACTGCAAATGCCGACCTTGAACATTCAAAATTCATATTCTACTCAGTGTTTCGAAAACACGAATACCAGACGACCAGGTATTTATTCTTATCATTCGGAATCATCTTGTTCCACATCTTCTCCAAGACCCCAAAATCTTGTTCTCGGTTTCTCAAAGTTGACAATGCATCACTCCACATCCACGAATACTTACCCCTTCATTTCGCTCGCATTGCTCAATCCATCCAAATCCAAATCTCCATCTTATCTCAACATCCAAATATATTCATGTCCCTTTGGTGTCACCTTGCTCTCGCACGGTGCGTTGCCCGCATTAGCCGTGAGAACCGCATCATCTTAATTCTAATAATACTGTCGTGAATCGTGGCTGTACATCACGATTGATTGCCGGTACATATGATAACACATCAAGGTTGCAGACAGTGAGGTTTGAAAGAAGTATACACAATTAAGACATATAACACAATACAAGGCGCTCGAACCATTCGGTCATCGCCGTTACTGGTAGCCTCGCCTCTCGTGTTGGTTTTCCAACTCTCGTTTGCAAATTTGCAAATTTACAAATGTACTCAATTCTTAGTTCTGACTGTGTTCAACTGTTGGTATCTTACATGCATCCACTCTATATACATTACTTGGGTTCATACGACTTTCCTTGGTGTTCTACTGTACAGACACGTCGCAAAGGATTCCTTCGGATTCTTGTCGTGGATTATTAAGTAGTTCTAGTGTAGTGTATCCAGTTCTTTGGTATGTCTTTCGTCCTGTGATTGATTGAGTTTCTTGAACCTTCCCATCTGCTTGTCGTATCTAACCTCCAATATCAATCAATGATATTTCCTTGGGCTTCTTATCATCACATCCCCATGTACAGACCCAAAGATACAATTAGAACTAGGAGCAAGCCGTGGGTAAATATGAAAGATACGAAAAAAAACGCTGTTACAACGGCGTGAACGGGGCGTTTGTGGAGGTCCTGGGGATTGTCTAACTTTAATATTTCGTACTCTAATACTTGAATACTTTCGAGAACAAGTTAAGTAAAGCTCCGCCTACTCCAAGCATCTAGAACAAACAGCAGGGAACTCCCTTGAGTCTCTTCAAAACCATCAGTGCGTGTCCAGTCTGATGACTCTGATCTAATCTGACAGCTTAGCGATGCTTGAAATAGAGTATATCTCCATATAATCTTTTCCTCTCTCCTTTCTTTCTCCCCCGCCCACGATATTCGATATTTATCTACCCAAACCCACAAATCGAAAGACTAAGATTAAGAATCCACCCATGCCTTACTCCATACTTACACATACAGTATCATCTCAATTCTACACCTCCTGTTCCTGCTCCCACTTCTACTCCCGCTTCTACTCCTGCCGTACACATGACATGATGCACATCGCAAAGCCTGCAAAGCACGCAAACCATGCACCGTAAATCAACATGTACGTGATGAAACCTTATTCCGCTGCACTGCAGTCCATACCGGACACTACATATAATATTGCGTTGCGTCTCGCCGATGAAACCCTACCTAGCCATCCTAGGATCCATACCTGTACGACCCAAAATCGTGGTGCGATGTGATTGCAACGCCATAATCCGTACCAACCACTCCGTACCACCCACCAAAAGAAACCTTATACTTTATTCTACGGCACTTATGAGTTACCTAAAGATTATCAAAGATAAGCCAAAAGAAAATTTCTTTTCTTCTCTTCGAACTTTAAGGTTAATTTGTGGACATTTCTAATGTAGTATTTTGGGTTGGAGGTAGAGAGAGCTACATCCATTGTAGTATAATGTTCAGAGGTGCCAAGTTCCAAGTCCAAAATAGGATATTCCCCGTTGGACAAAAAGTATAGAAGTCGTTTTGGGTATTGTAGGCTAATGAAAAATGTAAAAATGTAAAATCCAATAAGCACATACGAGTACGATTGTCCGAAGGGGGAAAATTCTATTTGTTCTTGATCGAATATGGTGGTATTGTGATAATGTGATATCGATGTGATGTGTTATCGAAATAGTATTCTCGCCGGTGGCGGAGACTGCGCTTCGCCCGTGTTTATTTGTTTTCATAAACTATTGGGGTGTTGGACGGGGAGCCGGGGACGGCTAGATTAAAGTAGTCGTCGGTGTGGTGTAATGGTCGGTGGGTTAGATCCCGATTATGGCTGTTGGTCATCGGGTTGTGGGTTTGGAGCGGTTGAGCCTCGATGTAAGCATGAGGAAGCGCAACAGGCGAGTGCAAATTACCCTTTGAAAGAGTGATTGCGCTATGAATTCGACTATGGCATTAAGGCCTAGGAGCACCGACTACGAGCTTGACAGTTTGGCGTTTCCTGGTTATGAAAGCACGCAATGTGTAGTTAGCGTAGAAGCTTAAGATAAAAGATATTGGAGGAAACTTCAGACTTAACCAGCTCGATCTCGATCTACTCTTCATATCATACTATGGAATAGCCTCAGATTTACTGATATCATGTTATAGGCTATCAAGTAGCATCAGACTGTCATATTAAAAGCAATGATAACTTTTGATTGTCATGCATGCATGCAAGCAAGGTAATTAACTAATAGATATATTTAGTACCCCTTCATCAAATCCATACCCCTCAAACGAAAATCTCCCCCCATATCAACCATTGAAACCAAAGTTAGCTAATATCAAGAGGTTGCCGACCATTCTTCGTCCCCAATTCCAGTAGGTAGCCCAGTGCCTTCCATCACTTGGAACTCAGGAAGCAAAAACTAAACCACCATGAAGCAAAAGGAAGCAAAAAGGATTTACTGTGAAGTGCCGTATGTCCCAAATTCTTCAAAAGCGCCACCAAAGCAAAGTAAGTAAAACAGAAAACAATGGAGCATGCTGTCCTTAAACTCGCTCAGTCAGCTAATATCAAGGAAGATAAAACCCCAGATGCAAATTCATAAGACTAAAAATCCTTGCGCGCACGATGAATTATAGAACTTGAATAATATGTACCGGCCAGCAAAAATTGCCAACTCCGTAGGTACCTCCAAAGCAAAGCAATATCTAACAACCGTTACCTATACCTGATGAAATTCCCAAGTAATCTAAGAGGATGAGGTTGCGGGTTTGGAAAGAGAATGCAAAGGGTCCCAGTATTCATAGACTCTGCTCTCTTTGTTTTTTCCGGTGACGGCTGGAGCTGTGAATGTTGAGCGGCCGGTGACTGGATCATATGTATCGTATGAAGCAGCCAGGCGTTTACCGCCGCCACCAGGAAGATCGACCACGAAGTTGGGTGTGACAAAACCGCCAATGGAACCGCGAATGTGACGTTCGAGATCCAAGATTGTGGAAAGGGGTGTACGGAGATCTTCGACGAATTGCACCATGTCAGCTTGATATACGTAATACTATTCAAAGTCAGTGTGAATGTTTCATATGATGAAGATAGTATAAACTTAGAGGTAGCTGTGAGTGGGTAAGGGAATACGAACTGGAATGACGTTATTGTCTGCCACTTTCTTAATGAGCTCACTCATGGTGGCTACATCATCATTGACGCCTCTGAGCAAGACAGTTTGGTTCCTCACAGTGACATTATTCACATGTAATTTCTGGAGGGCCATTTTTGAAATCCAGGTTAATTCGCGAGGATGGTTAAAATGCGTATGAATAGCCATACTCTTGCCTGCCTCTTTGGCTAATTTTGAAAGTCGAATCATTTCCGCTGCCCATCCATCCCTATCATCAAGAATACGGACGGGAGAGACGGCAAGACCTTTAGTTGCGAATCGGAATCTTTTGATATGAGGAATGGCGATGAGACGTTCGCCAATCAGACGGAGGTTGTCGGCTGTCAAGCTGTAGCAGTCTCCACCAGAAATAACGATATCTTGAAGCTGAGGAGTGTCCTCAATATAGGTAAATATTTCTTCCCAGCGTTTCAGTAGGGGTTTGAAAGCAGTTTTCTTGACCTTTTCAGTCTCCGGTCCGATTGACCATGAACGAGTACAAAAGCGACAGTATAGTGGACATATCGACGTTGCTTGTGAAGGGTTAGAGAGCTAATAATATTCGTTTTAGATATGAGAATAGCTTACCCAAGAACAAAGCTTTGTCATAGTATCTATGAACAAAGCCTTCAACGGGAGAGTCATCAGACTCATGCAGCGAGTCCAACTCAACCTTGGGATGATCCTCAAGTTTGCTTGACTTCATTGGTATGAATTGGCGTCGAATAGGATCATCAAATGGATTGTTCCAATCGATGATACTCAACATGTGGGGGGGCATGCGAATTGACATCGGCGCTGCTTTGATGCCTCCCTTGACATCGTTAATGAAGTCTTCTCGAGTCACAATGCCGGGAAAATCTGGATGTCGACGAAGGACAGGGGTAAGACTTCCAACATGAAAACTTCTAATTGCATCATGGTATTTATGGTATTACTTGCCTGAAAGATTCTATCAGCATCTGCAGCCCCTGCCTGTATAACTCATGGGGCGGGAAAACTCACATGGAACTTGTATTCCATGAATTTAGCTTCAGAGACATCCTTCCAACGAAGAATTTTTTGCCAGTAGGCTGATCTGTCAGAGATAGTAGCATCATAGACCGGTAATCCAGGTACTTTAGCAGTGGAATTAGGTATGTATGGCTCTGGAATAGGGCCATCGTTGAAAATAGGAAGGTCGGTAACAGCCGCTCGACCTGATGCATTTGACCGAAATTGCCTTCTAGAAATGAGAGGGATTTTGGAATTCGAGGATAAGTTTCGTACCGCGATCTGGGGGTATTGCCGAGGTACTGTATCACTCTTCACCCTTGTTGATCTTATGAATGAGGGGCAATTCTTGGCCGTCGAGGCGATTCTGATTCGGGGCAATCCTCCAAGCATCTTAATTGCTGATCTTCAAACAAGTGTTCTTGAAAGTTTGTTGAGTTCTGTATTTAGTCAGTACTTTCAGAGCAAAGTGGTGGTTTTTATAAAGAACAATGGAACCAACTCAAGGTTCTTGTTGGGGGTGATTGACTCAGAGGCAAAGACCCTTCAATGTTGTACTGCGTATCAAAAGTTGGTGAATACTTACAAGTTCGTATTATTCTAATGCGAGACTATTGTTATCTCGATGCAAAAGATAATCCACACACACACACACCAAGGCGAGTCAAATTATGAACTGATTACAAGATCAGGTGACGAGTCAAAATCTTGAGAATAAACAGTTAAATAAACAGTTATATTAAATGCAAGTCTTTCTCCCAAGAAAGCTGTACTTCTATGTTGTGCCCACACATAAAGCTAGTCAAGGAGAGTATTTATGCTCGGATCCTCGAACGACCAGCTGACCTGATTGAGCTTGAGGATTGGCTCGAAATAGGAGAACGTTGGACAGTTTATAAGTATGTGACGTGAGACGCCCTTGATTGGTAAAATACCCAGGAGAATAGGATAGTTTCTGAAGAATTCAGGACCCACTACAAGTGCTGCCTATAGAACCGCGCATGTGTATGCTCGTAAGTGCGTATATATGACTGATGCAAGAGATGTCGTTGGTCGTACAGTCTAGCAGACTCTTCGAGGTCAGTCGATATGAATTTAGTGCCTCAACTTTCCAATATCTGCAGAGATATCTACCCAGCAGTTTGGGACTCCGGCCGGGGAAGTTGTGATGCGCACGGATGTAAAGCCCGGGTGCAGTGAGTTATGTTGTCTATTAGATAATTTGGACTTTTAATTGGACAAATCGATATTGGCAATTCTAGAAAGAAAAAAAAAGTGTATGTTGTACGACCTCTGCAGGCGCGAATCATGCACTGGTAGCAAATGAGAAGCGTCCCGACATATGCAACTGCATTAAAACACGCAAACAATGGCGATCATTGATAACTTCCATCAGAACATGATTTCGCAGAGGATATTGCTCAACTTTAATACTAACATTTGCACTAAACTATATTGTCGCCCACCAAAGCCACCGTACTTGTGCTTTCTTCCACCTCGTAACGAGATGAACATGGTTAATACAGTTCTAGCCCTCGGATATATAATTGCGTTCAATTGCATGGTAGTGACCAACAGAAGGAACAAGCTTCCATACTCAATTAGGAACAGCAGAGGAAGAATCAGCTTCATGCCTCCAAATCTTACCGATTACTTTATGTGGATGTGGCGGCATGGGGACGAGGCACAGCACCTGTTTCGACAAGAAAGCTGCATATGCTACTACATTAGGTAGTCTCTCATGTCACTTAATGACAGAATTTCGAAGGCGTCAGCACTTAAATTTTCGACGTTAAAAAGTACTTTTTAAACGTTTGTCGGCGACATTGAAAAAATAATCCGCCACCTTTCGACAACACATTTACGATAATTTTGGAGGGGTCAACAGGGCCATGGTATTCGCATGATACTTCGCATGATGCTTGTACTTAAAGCAAGCCCCGAGTAACACAGAAAACCTCTTAAGCAGAAACATAGACTAATGAATGATAGAAAATACGGTATGCGCATTTACATTGAAAGGATTCATCTTATCTCATCATTTTCCTTGGATAATTGACGAGATACATGTGCTTTGTAATGTAGAGCCAATAAAGAACAAACCAAGCATGGTACCTGGATTCAAGAGATATAATAAAACATGCATATAGACCCAAATGAGGCAGTTCCGAAGTATTGAAAGCTGCTTTCATAAATAAGCTTGAGTTGAGGCTTGATGGGCCATATTGTTGGAAATCAAAACGAGTCAGATAGGTAGATTCAAATTTCTCCAGGGTGCAATCTTCATCCGATTCTGCATCTTGGCGACAGCCACGGTCCGCTTGGTCCTCGTTTTGTGGAAGCTGTACGAAGCAGTTACATGTGCGATGACAGCAGTAATTGTGCAGGAAGCAGAGAGTAGTTTTGTATCCTTGCTATGTTGCTACCTATCAAACGTTCATTAGTGGCTCATCAGATGACCCCTAGATGATCCCTCTGAGGCTAGGGATTGAAAGGGTTGAAGGATTGAAGATGGTCGACAGATTCATTAAAAGGTATGATATTCAGAAGATTAGTGGAAGAATATGTTAGTATTCGGGTCCTTTTTGAAAATGTTTCAAACATGATGTACGAAAAAGAAAGGGAATTTTGATATGGTACGAAGAAACCAAGGGACCAAATGGTTTATATGGTATATGTATGTATGGATGAAGGATGGATGAATGAACGAATTTTTGGGATGGATGAATGTACCCTATCCAACTGATGTATAGATGAAAGGGTATGAAAAGAGAGGATGCATCGATACGAGTAATATACTTGTGGGTATTTTTTAGCAAACAGACGATAGATAGTATGTATACTTTTCTTCTTCCTCCACTACCAGTGAGAAGCAGCTGTTGTTGCCCTTGTCATTGTCGTTGTTGATGTTGATGTTGATGTTGATGTTGATGTTGATGTTGATGTTGATGTTGATGTTGATGTTGTTGATGGGGAACTTCGAGGTATTTTGATTCCTGGATACTCTTTAATTGAGAGTTTTCTTCCTTCTTTCATCACCAGCGAGAAGAAGGAAGCCGAAGTGACATTGTTGATGTTAACTTTGGGTTTTGCCCTCTTTTACGTATACCAGAAGTATATTTCTCTCCAATTACCTAGTTTTCATATTCACGGTTTCTCCCGAAGCCGAAATAACGCGGGTCAAGAAACTTTCAAAACTTGGTGGGCGGATAATAGAGCAACGGCACGTGATTTTTACGCTAGTCTAGTTTTCCTGTTGTTTGAAAGAGTACGATCTCCATTTTCCTCGCAGCAAGGTTTTGATACCACCCACTCTACCTCCACCACTTTGAATCTCCTCTCTGTCAATTGCACTTCTGTAGCAATTGATTCTCCTTAATACCCGTTATACATAAGACCTTGGTCAAGATGTTCAGAAACGCTCTTAAGCAGTCCAGCAGGACGGTGGGCGCAATTTCTGCCTCCGGCAGAATTGCCACGGTACGTCAACAAAAACAAACTTCTCATGTCACTAGTATACTTAGCTCGCTATCAACATATACCTATTTAGATACTGTTCATAGTATCAATTGGTGTTTGGAAGTGATGGTGTTGATGCTTTTGAGCTCCTTCAAGCTTCTTCAAGCTTTGTTGATGAGGATTTTTCGGACTTCGGCTAACTAAACGTTTTCTGCACCACAGCGAACTGCCACTCCAGCAACCTTCAACGCAGCCTCAAGATCAGTTCGAAGCTACGCATCTGATGCAAAGGCCTCCCCCACTGAAGTCTCCTCCATTCTCGAACAAAGAATTAGAGGTGTTCAAGAGGAGTCCGGTCTCGCCGAGACTGGACGTGTTTTGTCTGTTGGGTAGGTCGCTCAACAATAAATTTTATACTCGGGTCTAGAATGCTGCAATCATATTACGCCCCTGTGAATTTTCAATATGTGGATGAGAATTAAAGGATTACTTCGGGCGGTGTGCTGATTGTGTTACGACAGTGACGGTATCGCTCGTGTCCATGGTATGAGCAATGTCCAAGCCGAGGAACTTGTCGAGTAAGTTTATGAAGTTCGACGAACAATTTCTGGGGTACTGATGGAGAAAAAGGTTCGCATCCGGTGTTAAGGGCATGTGCATGAACTTGGAAGCTGGCCAAGTCGGTGTTGTGCTTTTCGGTTCTGATCGTTTGGTCAAGGAGGGTGAGACTGTTAAGCGTACCGGAGAGATTGTTAGTTGACCAACTTGAATATACGTGTGAAAATACTAATGGAAAATACAGGTCGATGTTCCAGTCGGAATTGAGATGCTCGGCCGTGTCGTTGATGCTCTCGGAAACCCAATTGATGGAAAGGGACCTATCAAGACCACCGAGAAGCGCCGTGCGCAACTCAAGGCCCCTGGTATCCTTCCCCGTAAATCCGTCAACCAGCCAGTCCAGACTGGTCTTAAGTCTGTCGACGCAATGGTACCCATTGGACGTGGTCAACGTGAGTTGATCATTGGTGATCGTCAAACCGGAAAGACTGCTGTTGCCCTCGATGCCATGCTTAACCAAAAGCGTTGGAACGACGGAAACGATGAGTCCAAGAAGCTCTACTGTGTCTACGTTGCCGTTGGACAAAAGAGATCTACTGTCGCCCAATTGGTCAAGACTCTTGAGGAGAATGATGCCATGAAGTACTCCATTGTTGTTGCAGCTACCGCTTCTGAGGCTGCCCCTCTTCAATATATCGCTCCTTTCACCGGTACCTCTATGGGTGAATGGGTATGTTCGTTTCATTCACTAAAAAAACTTGTTTTCCATATCTAACCATGTCCCCCCATCTCAAACCTCACATTTCTGCCTCTTTACATGCAACTACTTTTGCTTTTTGACTGCTTGAATTTTGTTTTCCTCCAAAAAATTCTTAATAGGCAATTGCTGACCCCGATTTTGTAGTTCCGTGACAACGGCAAGCACGCTGTTATCATCTTCGACGATCTTTCCAAGCAAGCCGTCGCATACCGTCAAATGTCCCTCCTTCTTCGTCGTCCTCCCGGACGTGAGGCCTACCCTGGTGACGTTTTCTACCTCCACTCTCGTCTCCTCGAGCGTGCTGCTAAGATGAACGACAAGCACGGTGGTGGATCTTTGACTGCCCTTCCCATCATTGAGACCCAAGGTGGTGATGTGTCTGCTTATATCCCAACTAACGTTATTTCTATTACTGATGGACAAATTTTCTTGGAGGCCGAACTTTTCTACAAGGGTATTCGTCCAGCCATTAACGTCGGTCTTTCCGTGTCTCGTGTCGGTTCTGCTGCCCAACTTAAGGCCATGAAGCAAGTCGCAGGTTCCTTGAAGCTTTTCTTGGCTCAATACCGTGAAGTCGCTGCTTTCGCCCAATTCGGTTCCGATTTGGATGCTGCTACCAAGCAAACTCTTAACCGCGGTGAAAGAGTAAGTTTTCACATACATTCACAAAATTATACAAATTACACGAGCTAACAATGATTTACCACAGTTGACTGAGCTCCTCAAGCAAAAGCAATACTCTCCTATGGCTGTTAACGAAATGGTTCCTCTCATCTACGCCGGTGTCAACGGTCACCTTGACTCCGTACCAGTCAACAAGATTCTCCAATGGGAAGCTGACTTCATCTCACATCTCAAGACCAACGAGTCAGACTTATTGGCAACAATTGATAAGGAGGGTGCTCTCAGCAAGGACCTTGAGGCTAGATTGAAGGACGTTGTCACCTCTTTCACAAAGAGCTTCGTTTAAATCAATAGCTAAAATAAAATCATGGTCATTCCCTCATTTTTCTTTGGTCCCTTAGCATGTGGGCATGGGCGAGTTGTATTTCGAACGTAGTGACGAGGAAAAGGAAAATTAGTATGCTAGTGTGGAAGGTCAGATGAGTGATGAATGATAGGCGGACGATTTGATAGAAGAAAATCAAAGCTGTAAAATAGACGGACCCTTCAATTCTTCCGCGTGTTGTACAACTCCATGATCTAATGTGTCTACCAATGTATCCAATGTGATGTTAGTAATGTCAAGACGCAAATGTACGCAAATCTTGAGGAAATCAATGCCAGGGTTGATTTACAGTAATGCAATAAGTTTATTCTAGACCCTGCCTGAGTACTTGCCATAGATGTCATATCAGCTTATATGAGAGCTGGGGTAGAATTAAAGCGAGCTTGGGGAACACCCCTGGAGGGAGGGGACCTGGTATGTATGTATATAGGGTCTGTAGGATCTATATGAGGAAGGTTGAGCGGGTAGGGCCCGAGTACAGCACCACGGTAAGTATCTATTCCCGTGCCGGGCCGGCACGGAAACGGAAGGCTGAATAAGGCAGGGGGTTTATATTTAGTGGTTACTAGTTAGTGGTTAGTGGCTGGTATTTGGGGTTAGTGGTTGGTGGTTGATGGTTAGATGAGGATATGGTTATTTTGGGTTTTAGTCGACGGGTGAGAAAATAGCAGGCTTAGTGTGGGTTTGTGGGTGGTATGTTAGGCTAGGGTTCAGTAGGCAGTTATCTAAGAGGTTTGAGGGGGTAGGGTAAGGGTTTAGGAAAGGGTGTGAGGATAGCGTGGGGGTGGAGATTGGGGTTTGGGAGTTGAGGTTGAGGTTGAGGTTGAGGTTTGAGGTTGAGGACGAGGGTTAACGTTTTGAGGGGGTGGATCCGGGACCTGCGTGGGCTGATGCAGGTAGGGACTTTGTGGCGGTGATTTTGGTTGATGTTGGGCCAATTGGGTTAGGTTGGGTTGGGTGGGGTGGTGAGTCGCTGAAGATTATGTATGTATGTATGTATGTACGTTAATCTCAGCGGCGGTTTGACGTATATTTCTTGAAGATTACAATGATATATGAACAGGGGGGGAAGAGGAAAGGCGTCGGAGACGGGATATACAATATGCGACATGGTATTTCCGGGATTTCTGACTCACAATTTGCATATTCTTCGCATGGTATTTTAAGGGCTTCTATCCGAGTGATACCCATGTTTCTTCTCGGCTGGGTTTCTTGGCTTTCTGTGGTATAGTTACTATGGTATGCAGGCAGGGGTTGGAAGTTCGTCGGCGCCGCCGCATGGCGGCGGTAGAAAAAATGGGATTGGGCGGGGTGGTTGCATTTGAGATGGCGGATGAGGATCTTGTGGCGTGGTATGGTGTAGTATCATATGGCTTGTGGTGGCTAGGCTAGACACCTACTTAGCTGGTAGGACGGTTGAGAAAATAGCAAGAGTGTAAACTCGGAGCAGTATACCTTAGGGAGTATCTAGGATGAACGGGATGGAATGCTTAACGTTGTATACCTACCTATGCATACATGGCACCTTTCAAAGTTGGTTTCTTACCAGGACCTAGACATGCTGAGCTACGGGCTGTGCTCTGTAGTGCAGAGTGCAGCAAGGATGTGATATCAGAGTAGGATATCAAGAGATCTCCATTTATGGTTGATAATAAGCAGCGCGAGTATGGAGGGACGAGTATAGATGTGTCTGATGTGCATGTACATGTAGAATCATTCTAGATAATCATTTACGTGTATCTGACTGCAGACTGCATATTGTGTATGGTAGTTCCAGCCGTATGTGCGTCTGATATTAGACCATATCTCTCTGTAGTCTATACAGTAGTGAAGCTTCTAGCTCAAAAGCGTGAGTTTTTGTGCGGTGCGGTGCAAAGAGTGGGGAAAACGACCATGGTGTCGTAATTTCATTCGCAATCTTCATAGATGGATGAGATGAGAAATGTACGACGAATACGTATGTCGATTTTCCAACGCGAAGGCTTGAAGATGTGAAGATGCCTAGCTACTCTCCCCCCTCATTCTCACCTTCATTCACCATTCTGCTTCAAAATCTACACACATTATCGCCACCACCAAGGGAAACGGTTCTTCCCATCCCGCCCTCATCCTAAAATCTTTTCTACTTCCTCTTCCTTCCCAACCTCCCTTCCTTCCAAGTTTCCCCAAACCATTCCCAACCCCATTCTTCCAATCAAGGCGAGACAAAAAAAACTGCCCAATACCAATACCAATACCAAATACCAATACCAATACCAATACCAATACAATACCAATACAATACTAACACAATACCAACACCATTAACTACTCACAACCCAACGCTCTACTTACCCATCATCAACCCAACTCCCCATATGACCGGATTCCGCAAATTCTGACCGTGGAACTCCGGTCGACACTTGACTCAACATCATATCCTACTCTTCTACTCCTTACTCGTCGCTCTTCTTATCCTCTCTCTAGTTTCATACTCGGGACAATCCATCTTTGTACAGTGGCCATTGCATTCATTGTGTAGATATTCAAATAATACAAGAGAAGAAAACGAAAGAAGGAAGGCAAAAAATTACATAAGCAGAAAGAATCTCGAGTTTATGCGACAACAATAAGGCGGACGATCGAATTCAAAAAGAACGATCTTCCTACCCCGATAAACTCACAGGTTCAAAGGCGGAAGATAACATTTTTGACATCGCTAGACGCGGTTCATTTCGTCACATTCCATACGTCAAGTTCCGAATCGACTGGATGTACATTCACCCCGGATTTCAAAAAAGAAACCAGGGAAGGTATATGCACAGAATAATCTATATTGACCGTCAAACATAAATACATATTGGAAGAATTTCGAATAATTTCGATAATCTCCATCATACAAGAGAGAGAGACACACACACACAGAGAGAGAGAGAGAGAGAAAGAGAGAAAGAGAAGAATTGATAAGAAATAATACCCGATTCGAACTTCTTTAAACTAATCAAGGAAGAAGTGGTACAGTACAATTAAGGAAATATTCGGGTTGAAGCTCTTTTTCCTCTATCTTCCCCATTCTCTCCATCTTCTCTCTATCTATTCTCCTCCTCCTCCTCCTCCTCCTCCTTTCTGCCTTTCCCCCTCCACCAATATCCACCATCCGCTTTCACTCACGCATCCGCTTATTGCCAGCTATCATCAGCTATCACCAACTATCCTATCATCAACTATTCTATCCCCAACTATTCTATCCCCAACTATTCTATTACCAACTATCACCAGCCATCAACTCATTACACCAATCAAGCAATTTCCATTTCCAGAATTATCTACAATAAATTGATTATTACCGTTAATCCGCTAGTACTCAGAGTACAGACTTAATACTTGACCATCTCCCTCCCTTCCTAGTTCAGTATCTACCTAGTGCCTACTAGGTACTCCAACCAAAAAGCGACTCATACATACATACATACACCACACACACATAAGGGTAAAACCTTAGTCTACAACCAAGTTCGCAATCAACCTATGCATCCATCGACGCATTTACCCATCTAAGCATACAAGAAGGACAAGCTAGTTACTATCTGCTCTGACGCTCTCTCGACCTACCTTCCTACCCTTTGCCATCTCAAGGGGAGAGAAAAGTCAAAATAATTATTCCATTATCCTTTTCTTGCGCCGAAAAGAGTTAAATAATAACAATAATAACAATAACAATACGGTTATCATAATTAATTAAAGCAGAATATATCATATTTTATTTTTATTATATTATATTTATATTTTATTATATTTTATTATATTTTATTATATTTTATTCTATTATATTTATTTTATATTACTTTTATTTATTATTCCTACCTTCATCCCCCCCTCCTCCCCTCTCCCCCTCCTTTATTCTTTCAACCTCAACTCTTACTTGTAGAAACTCTTTTCCTCCATCCCTTCATCTCTCCATTCCTCCATTCCTCCATCCCTCCATCCCTCCATCCCTTCCCCTCTATCATCTATTCAATCTCCACCTATCTATTCCATCGTCGCCTACAAGATAAAAACGAAAGCAGAAAGGAAATCAAATCTTCTATTGTCTTATCAATTCATTCCATTCGATTCAATTCAGTTCAGTTCAGTTCAGTTCAGCCCAGCCAAACTAAACCAAATCGACCCAACTCAACTCAAATCCAATCCAATCAAATCAAGATTCACCCTGCGTAACCCTCGGTCACTACTACCGAGAGTGAGAGTAAGAGAGAGAGAGAGAGGAGAGAGAAAAAAGATTATCCTTTTTTTCCTCCTCTCCCCCCCCACACTGCCCACCGCCTTTCATCAAATTATCGTGAGTTATCCCACACAACCACTGTTTGGCAACACATTCTTTCAAATTATTCCTCTCCCCAATCATAACTTCTCCGCCTTTTTCTAGCGCACTCTTGAAGAAAGGGTAACCAACCTTCTTTCCCCTCTTGGAGTTGACAACTTCAACTCAATTTTATTCTCAATTTTATTCCTCCCCTTCTCAACCCTTCATCTTCTTCTCTGCCTCATCAAGAGTCATCCAAGGGGAAAAATAAAAAGAGGGAGATAAGAAAGAGAAGAAAGAAAGATATACTGACCATCTGTCGGACAAGGCCCCGCCCTCGCGATATTTTCAATCTACCACCTATCTCAGTCTTGCTTGGATCTCAGCCAAGTTAAAAGACCGAACAAACCGGATCCTGTAGACCGTCGTGGCCTATTGCTCAACAACAAGGCTCGAATCTGCTTGAATATAAAAAGACAAAAGAAGAAAAGAAAAAGAACAAGAAAAAAGAAAAAGACCAATTACCATCATCCATCTGTTACTCCTCAAGGAAGTAGCATCAGCGCCGTTCCTGCTTACCTTACCTCTTGAACTCGATACTGCCTGCCCGCATGTAAGTGCGCATTCTTCCTTTTATTTATATATATATAAATATATATATATATATACACCACATTATGCATGCTCCCTTGCAATGACTTGACAAACAGATTGATCTGCACATCATGGTCATATTAAATGATCATTGGTTATTAGAACAAATATTCTGTCGTTTGATCATTTGCTCGCATGAAAAATAAGCATGTTATCAATTTTCTCAATTCTCAATTCCCTGCGAATCTGGGGATATGCTTGTCTCTTGTTCAAATGGCTTATTTGAAGCTTGAGCAATGGCTAACGTTTGTCACACACACATAGATTAAGCTCACATTTGTTCCATTGGAGGTACAAATACAAACCAACAACCATCTACAAGACATATAACTTCTTCAAAGTCATCTAGTCAGGAGCCAAAAATGGCTGGCACGGGTGCGTCAAGTCCGTTTATCAAAGACGAGCCGGATGATCAATTCTTCCCCTCTCACAACCAAAGATTCATGTCGAACCCGCAAAAGCTTCGGTCTCACCCAGACACATTTCAATCAATTCGGCTCGCCACATGGAGGCAGCATAAACCCAAATGATTTGACTGTTGGCAGCAATGGCATGTCTATACCAAATGGTGGATATGGTTCCTCCTTCCAGAACAACTTCTCAAACCAGCCCTCCAACCCAAGCGCGAGCTTCTCCAAGGGTATTCTCAACTTTTGGCGATGACGAACTGCTAGACAGCTTAGGCACGATGAATGATCCACACTCCAATCATGGTGGAATGCAAAAGCAATGGGGCGGATTTCGGTATGGACTTTGACTTCAACAATGGACATAACATCTATGGAAGCAACCATGGAAATGGCTTGGGTGTTGACCCGAATATGAATGGCTATTCGAACACCCCAGATGGAGATCCTATTCAAAGCCCCTTTGTTCACAATTTCAACCACGCGCAATTTAGGCATATGCAAACGCAGCACAACTTTGGCTCTTCGCTTCAGTCTCCTGCTTCATATGCAGGCTCTCCATTGAGTGGTCCAGATTTGCATAATGGAGCTGGAGAGAGCAACTTTACCAAGCAACAACGACCACGATTGGCTCAAGTGGGATCTGGCAGAAAGGCATCCAGCGCCAGAAGCCCATTGACACCGAAAACTCCTGCGATATCCTCTCTTAACATTGGTTCGGCAGACCAACCAAACTTTCCCACTCAGCCGATTCGTACTAATCATGTCCACCGACACCAAAAGACCTTGTCTGGTCAGTGGGACCAGACACCGAATAGTCTCGGGTCTTTCCCTGGTTCGGAATTCGGTTCTTCCTATTCAAGGGGTTCACCCGAACCCACAAATTTCAGACATCCTCAAAGGTACTTCGATGCCAACGAAATTAAACAATGCACATGGATCAGCGAATGCAACCGGCTTGCAGTCTCAGGAGATGAAGAGGAGACGCCGACGAGAATCGCACAACCTTGTTGAGAGAAGAAGACGAGACAATATCAATGAGCGCATTCAGGAGTTGAGTCACCTTGTTCCCATGCACCGTCTGGAGGATGAGAAAGTGCGCAAGGGCCATCATGAACAATTCTCCTCTGTCCCCAACCCTCACGGGTATATCACAACCACCTTCCAATGGAATGAGCCCACCTCAAGCCACGTCGGGTCTTGCCGGCCCTGGTGCTCGGAGGGCCACTGGTGCCATCACTACTGGTCTTCCAATTGAGGAGAAAGACAAGGGACCAAACAAGGGTGACATTCTCAACGGTGCTGTGAGTTGGACTCGGGATCTTATGTGGATGTCTCATTTCAGGCTCAACAGATGGAAGATCTTGCCAATTACATTGCGGAATTGGGTGGAACATGGCCATTTGAGAAGACTGAAGACGAGAAGCGCATGCATACCGAATTGATGGATGCCATGGCGAAGAATGGTGAAGCCACTTTCGAATATACCCGACGTCCTGGTTCAGGCCTGAGAGTACCTAAACATACCGATATGAAGGGTGAACCAGAAAAAGAGCTCCAACTATTCCCAACTTGACAATTCTTTGAGCCCAGACAATCATAGCAGTACGGATGCTGGTCAAAACTGGTATGGGTGGTCCAGGTCAATATTGGAGTGGGCACAACAGCGGAGGTAGCGGTCCTGGATCGATTGGCTTCAAAGAAGAAGATGAATACAACAACATGGATTTGGGCAATTAAGAAATCTGTGCGGTGATTGATGATGAGTAATTAGTTATTCAATTGCAAGGGAATTTTTCTTGATTTTGAAGGCAGAGTAACACGGAATTCATCATCAGTTTTCCATGCACTTTTCGCTTCACATTTTTCTTTTTACTTGCTGGCGTTTTCTTCTATGCATTTGATGGTAGTTATGGAGCCTGAGTTGGCTTGGCGTTGCTTGCGGTTTGAACAATTGCTCGCAGAAGGCGAGACAATCATATGGATGGAATATGGATATTAAGGGGCTCTCTCACTCGGGTTGGGAATTTATAATCTGTTGGAGATGGTCATTGGGTTTACTTGCATGCATCAAACTTTCATTCGATTTTTGGTTATTTCTCTACATGCATCTACCGTTGCGGTTTGGGCTCCTTCACAATGATACCTGTGCATCATCGGACTACCGATGTTTGCTTGTTGTTTTTCCTATCTTGCTTTTACGACTGGATGAACAGGATCAAATGGGGCTCTTTTTCTGCTTTCTATTTGCTCCCGATCTGCTTTCACCTGAACCCCAAACACTTTAGCTTAGTTAATACTCATCTCTTCTGCCCTGCCCCATCTGGTAGACTAGATTTGAATTATTCAGCAGTTGCTTTATCAACGAATGAAATGTACGAAAATTAACCCCATCTCGGTAGACTAGGTTGAACGTTGATGTGTTTGTGCAGTGCCAAGTCACCCAACATTTCGGTACTTCTCTTACCCCTCCTTTTGCGAAGATCCACTTCTTGCCGCTCTGATGTGCTATGGGGTGTATGAAATGCATGCATGTATGTATGTATGTATGTATGTATGTAGGGAAAGGGAACCCCGCTTTGCTCACCCTGTCATGATAGGAATCCACTATTTTTGAATGTGTGGATTGATATTTCGGACGTTAGATGTAGGCAAAATAACCCTGAGGCTACAGGATATGAACTGAGCCCGAGGAAGAATGAGATTGTATGTGTCCCAGGTCTATAGTTTAGGGCTGAGGTAAACGATGAGTGGGTACGGAGAAAATGTGATGTGGATACCGGGTGGTAGGTAGAGTCTGAGGATCTGTTGAGGGATTCTGACTACTCGGAGAAATAGTGAGGTCGTATTTTCGAGGGGTTAGACTTTTGTTGGTGATATCGGGGTGGATTAAGATGGAGATTGCAATCGCGATTGCGATGGATTGATACCTTGTACGTTTTAGCCTTATAGAATCTACGAATTGGTGCTTGGTATGCCCAATGTGGATAACTGGATGGTTCTGCTAATCTTCATCTATCCTAAAAAAAGGGGTTGTGAAGGTCTTGGGACTGCATGGAGTGGTGTCAAAAGAGAGGGCGGTGCGATGAATGCGGATGATTGTATGACATGTATTTTCTTTTGGCAACTGGGTGCTTTGGATACTAGATTTGATACTGGCGGCGTGCAATGGTGTGGTGAAGTGAGATAGATGAGCATGCTATGGTGGTTCAAAGATGCTTCGCTCCTATTATAGATTATGGGTATATGCGGTTTGGTTGGAGTATTACAACGGATTAATAACAGACTATAGAATCACTAACTTATAGACTATAATGATATTATAAGCCTCGGTGATTCAACTACAATATTGCCACGGGTTCAACAGCGTAGTTGCGTGGATGCCTTAGGCATCCACGTCCTATATAGTCGGCGCTCATCCAGCGCCTTCTTCCATCCTCGTAGAATATCATATATCTTACCAAGAACCTATCCCTGCACCGTGATAAATATAACAAAGGACATTAGGATCACAGAACGAATATTATGTGACACATCGAATATCGAAATCGATATTCGATCAAAAATAATAAAGTTTATATAAAGAAAGGATTTCTTTACATATAAAGCTTTATACTTAAAATTAATTATTAGTTTTATTATTATAATTACAGGAATTGTAATAATTATTACCTTATTGAATTCCTACTTAAAATTTTGTTACGACGGTAGCTAGGACACCGCGTCACATGACCAAGTAACACGTGAGAAGTATGTCCCATCGCTCCCATCAAATATTCAGTGGGATCAATGGGACAACAGAGAACGAAGGTCTATATAAGGGAATGGGTTTCATTACAATGTAGAGCTTCGTGCTCAAGAACAATCATTAGTTTCATTACTATAGTTTACGAGAATTGCAACCAGTTACCAACCTTATTGAATTCCTACTTGAAGTCTAGTCTAAACCACCTCGAGAGATCTCTAGCCACTTCCACGTGACCCTAGAGGCAGCTCCCGTAACAAATTTAAACTAAATCCATTTTGAAAAATCTTTAACCATTTCTATATAACCTAAAAACAGCTTCTATAACACTTGAAGCATTATTTCTACTTCAAATACCAATTCGATAATTAATTGCTAATATAGCATTCAAAGATATCGTTACAAATTAGTCTATCAAAGACATTAACAACAATGAAATAATTAATACTTCAAAAAAGATTACCATTAAGAAAACCCTTAAAATTGTTTTACTAAACAAATACTAAAATAATCAATAAAAGTGTGATACTTTCCTTTTACAATTTGAAATCTATTTTTGATTTAATAAAAATAAGTTCATTATTAAGGAATCTAAAAGCATATAAGCTACATTATACTTCCAAAGTAAAACAATCAAATGAATCTAACTATATTTGTATAATTATTTCAAGTATAACGATAAAGATTATATACAACCCATTCGAATAACCTTTAATAGTTTTGAAAGATTTAGAACAAAGATTCGTAAAAAATCTTTAGAAATTTCAACAAATTAAAAATAATAAAAAACAAAATCTTTAATCTCAAACAAATAAAATCAGTATTAAAGTATACTACAAAAATTTCAAAAATATATTAGAATAATCAAAGAAAACGAAATTGTCATTATAAATTGTTGAATTCTAATAGATCTACTAATTCACGTGACGATAAACGTAAGATGGAATATAAGATATGGAACGTGCGTAATGAATAACATGACCCGCAACGATATAGAACCTTATAATAGAGAATTCTGTTTACATTCGTATTGAATTCTTATAGATAAACTAATTCACGTAACGATAAACGTAATATAGAATATAAGATATGTAGTAGTAGTAGTAGTAGTATTTATTTTCATCCGGCGGAGGAGGGCCGTAGGCCTAGGGCCGCAGGCCCAAATCCTAACCTCCCTAGGGGTATAAGGATGTGCTAAGCTAAGGAGTTATACTAAAAGTAGCCTGAGAAAGCATTTCTAATTTACAAAGAGCTTTACAAAGCTTATTCTACTGCGTCCCCTCCACTCCATTTAGGCGGGGGGCAATTGTGTTTGTAGCTTTAAAGCAGATAGATCAGCAAGCATAAGGCTTGAATGTAGTTAAAAGAAAATAAAACGTGCTCGAATCACCGGGGCGTTTTATTGAACTGAAGGTTTATGAAGCTCACCGGGAGCGGGTTCGATCGCAAACTTATTATTGTTGCGTAAGTGTGGGTGTAGAGAAAAGGGGTAAAGAAGAAGGAGAAAGAGGGGGGGAGAAAGAGGGGGAGGGGAGAGATTGAAATTTTCGTGTCCGTTGCTGGGGCTCACCGGGAGGTGAGTGTAGCAGCCTGTGACGTCCAGGAATTTAGCAAAGTCCATAGGGTTGGACAGGAGGTGAGTCAGGTAACGTAGTCCTTCCGCATTCGACGTTGGAGGGATTGGCGGGCGTGATGGCCAGTCCTTGAACCGCTTATGAGACCTTGGGCAGTGCACTAAGTGCATAGGGGCTTTGGCAGCACCGCAGGAGCATTCTGTAAGAGCATTCGCATGCCTGAATTTTGTTATGGTACCAGGCAAAATCCCCATGAGCAGAGCGGATGGCGAGGAGCCTGTGTAGTTGGTTCCTAGGGAGGTCCAGCTCCGGGGGGAGTCCAACCCGGTAGGTCAGATCCCATTTCAGGTAGTGAGCAGACAGCTTTGCCTTGCGCTTGATCCACCAGGACTGCTGAGCCCCGGATCGCAGATCACGAAATATGGAGCCAATACCGCTGATGGTAGGTAAGGATGCGGGACCAGGGTCGCAGTCGGGCGTGTGTGCTCCGGTGTCCGCCAGTCTGTCGGCAGCCTCGTTGCCTTCGATTCCTGTATGTCCCGTGACCACTTGATGCGGATATTATACACCTGCATCGCATTCTGACAGGCGATGAACGCCCATTGTGAAGACGCCGAAGCGTTCGCTCTGAGGCACCATATGATGGAGGTGCTGTCTATGCACATCCAGAGGCGCTGAGATCGGACTTCCTGCGGCATCCTAAGGGTGTGTTGGAGCCTCTCCAGGCGCCAATCGCTTCTGCATCGAAGACGTGCGAGATGGGGTTGATTGACCCTGATCCAGATCCGATTTGCTTCCTGTTCTGGTAGATAGCATACCCGTACCCTACGTACTTCTGTACCGGCAAACTAAAGTGCTCCCTATATGCACATACGCTTTCCAAGGACAGCAGCTATACTTAAAGATCTGCTACACTTAAAAGGTAAGCTAGCAAATAAAAAGCGCTAACCTATAAATATATAGGATTTAGAAGAGAGCGAGCAGGGACGCTCCTCTAAATGGAGGGAGGAGGACTGCAGGAGTAGCGGGAAACGGCACTGTCTAGGTGTAGGGACTGAAGGACGGGGCGCTGGGAGTACCATCAAGTATAGCAGCAGGCTATGCACGGGAGGCGCGCGGGAGGCCCTGCCTCCGTCGCGGGCCCCGTCGCCAATACCCTTCGGAGGTCAGAACTAGCCATTCTATACGGAGACGTTAAACTGTATATAAATAAATAAATAAATATACAGATAAAAGCGCTAAATCAAGAGGTGGCTGGTCTATATTCACTGATCCAATCTTTTGTCGAACTTCGTAATCAATACTAAATCAATTAATTTTTCAGAATCTACTCCAATTTCGAAGAAAGATTATATATTATACTTCAATTTGCTAAAATAAGATCCAAAATAATCTATTTATTTATTTATTTATTATGTTTAACGTCTATATGAGCTAGCTAGGCTCTTGACCTCCCCAGGGGTACTAGAGACGGGTGATACACTAGTGGGTCGAAGACCCAAGAGCTCACCACTTAGGTACGTGTCGTACGACGTCGCTAGGTTGAAGCACTGAGGCCGCCTCCTCCCGGCGGTCTCTCACAACTCTAGCTCTGTTGGGCAGCCTCCTTCCGCCGTTTGAGGGAGCGTCCTGCATTGAAGGGATTAGCCTTTGCTTGTTATATCTAAAAAGAGTGAATGTCGGGCTGTATGGCAATCGCATTGGTAGGGAGTGCTAAAAGGGCAGTTGTTACGTTAGGATGCAGCCTTTGTATCGTCGTATAGAGTGTTGTGCCGCGCTCTATGGGTTGCGCCTCAGATTAGGCTCCGAGGTGAAGCATATCAATACTATTTAATACTATTTAATTATTTTTATAATTATTTGAAATTAATAAAATTGAATATTCCTAAAATTATTATAATATGGGTTATTTTTAAAGGTTTATTTAGTTTCTTCAATTCCTTTGTTTCTAAAAGTATAAAGATATATCTAAAAATCTTTATAATATCGATTTAAATAAACTATTCTCTAAGCTTATACAAAAAAAAAGCCAAAATGGAATCTAATACAGTTTTTAATACTAGTAAAGCTAGCAAAAAGATTGCTAATTACAGACATTATAAAAAGAAAGGATATCTTGAAAATAAGTGCTTTAAAAAAACATTCAGAACTGAAATCTAAATTGAATTGTAAAAATGATTTGAATAAGAACTTGAATAAGAATGAGCCTATATCGAATAATTAGGGGACGCAGCAGAATAAGTTTTTATAAAAGCTCTTTGTAAATTAGAAATGCTTTCTCAGGCTACTTTTAGTATAACTCCTTAGCTTAGCACATCCTTATACCCCTAGGAGGTTAGGATTTGGGCCTGCGGCCCTAGGCCTACGGCCCTCCTCCGCCGGATGAAAATAAATACTACTACTACTCCGCCGGAAATACTTTATTACCTCTAAAAAGTTTAATAGTAATAAACAGAATATTATAAAACGTTAGAATTAACATATAATATTTTATAATACAATTAATTATTGTTTAATTATAGATTACAAAAATAAATCAGAATTCCAAAAAATTATATTTCTTATTAATTTACTTTCTGGCTTTGTTTATATAAACAATCAGATATATTTTAATATAACTATTAATAATTTCTAGGATTCCGTTCTTTAGCCTTTTGGATAGTATTATTATGGTAAATATTCGGTGTAAATTGAATAAATAATATCAAACTTTTCAATCTTTTACAAAAGACTTTTTTAGATTATAATAAATTTGAGATAAAAAAGATTCATTTAATAACTTTATTATCAAATTCCAATAATTCGCTATTAAATGTAAGAAAACCGCTAAACAACAAATTGTTAATTTTAAACATAAAGTTTTATAAAAACTAATTAACATTTTAATCAAATATTTAAATTAACTCTTTACTATTAATATTGATATACAACTAATTTAATAGTAAAATATCTATAATGATTTAGAAGAAAAAACCCTATTTTGATAACTAATGTAAAAATTAAGATATTAATTTCAATTGTAATTAATTGAAATTTTATGATAGAAAGCAAACCATTATTGCAATTTCTTCTATATCGGATATCTTTAGCAATCTTATATAATTGGATACTGCTTATCAAAGTTAGCGCCCTTTAGTTTGTTATACTTCGAAATAATATATTAATCTTAGCTTCTGTTTTTATTGCAAAAAAGCCGGCTATATTAAAAGTAATTACAAAAAGAAACGAACTAACAATATAACATATAATATTAGTATTAATATAGAATATATTTCTTGTCTCAATTATTTTACTGCAATTAATTAATATTAAATCTTAAATTTTATTACAATTCCGCTATTTTTTTATATTAAAATTCGTTTCCATCTATTAATCGGTTTTAAGTTATATGATTATATTACATTTTTCCAATTCTTTTTAACTTTACCTCAAAAATCGATCTGAAAGGATATATTAAAGAATCTATCTATTCAAAAGAAAACAAAAACTTAATTCCCTAATCAAATATATTAAAAAATTTAATTTCGGTTTATAATTGCAAATCAAAGTCCTTTATAAAGAATTTACCTTTGTAAATTCAAAGAATCAATTATATTTAGGTATTTTTTGTATTTTAGATCAATAAATAGCAAATATTTTAAAATCTCCAATAGAAATCTCCTTTACACTTAATATAATTATTTAGCTTATTAGTTTTATAAATAACCGAGCTATAAATTATAGCTTTATATGAATAGGAAAATTGTTTTTCAAGTTCTGTATATTTATACACTTTTTTCTTTATATATATATTTATTTTTAGTTAACAAAAAACTCTTTGATAATCTTTTTTAGTATACATTTTTAGATATATAAATTAATAATTATAAAGAGATTGGTTTATTCTATATTATCATTTTATTAACAGTAAATCTTATAATCCTTAGTTTTCTATAGCTTTAATATTATAAATCTTATTATTTATCAATCTATAATAATATTAAAATTTATATTTATATATTATTTAAGATATTGCTATTCCATTAATTTTATAACAATTATTGTTTTTGATATTGTTAATAATTATAAAAATAACTTTGTTAGAAAATAGTAAAGTTATATTAGTTGATCTTAAATTATCTTTATAAAAGTTTACTCCAAAATTAGCCTCTTATACAAAAAATTTTTAATAAAAACTTTAATAATATTTTATTGCTATTCCGAAACTAATTCATAATTTTTTAATTTATTAAAACTTTCAATATTCAAAGAGATTTTAATACTATCAATTTCAAAGTTTTACTTTAATCAAACTTATATTATATTTACTATATCGATAATGAATTAAATATTTGAATTAAAATAATTCCAAATTAATTAATTCTAAAAAGAGTTTTAACCCAAATTATTTTGAGTTCTAGAATATATAAAAAGCTATTATGAAACCAAAATGCTTTATTTTTATTATATAGATCCATGTTATTGAATTCTTTAAATAAACTATTTAATATTCTACAAAATATCCGATTCAAAATACAAAATATAAAATTCTTTATAACTAATAGTTTTATATAATTCTGCAAAAGCTAAAATGCTTATATTACAAAATCTTTTCTAAAATAAATTCAACAAAACTTACAAATTATTTATTGAATTACACTATAACTTAATAAATAATAATATTAACAAATTTATAGAAAAAAATGGATTGATTTATTCTTTTTATAATCAAAATTCAAAATAAACTATCTTCTTGGTTTACAATTTATATCCAGAATTTCTACTCTCTTTTACAAATAAGCTTTTATTATAATGTTCCTAGAACTATAAGATTAAGATTATATTAAACAAAAAACCATTATATAAGAAAAGCTAATCAATATCCCCAGTCAAGTTTTAAATTATTTTGTAAATAATTTAATAACAATTTAAATAAGAGATTTATCCAAAATTCTTGCTTTCAATTAATCAGACCATTCTTTTTAATTATTAAATCCAAAGAAGGTATTCAAATTTATCAAAACTACCAAAAGCTAAACAATATCAT